>JACSYO010001006.1:330000-705533 GCA_016806645.1 Ophiodon elongatus | reverse complement strand
ATTCTGGACCTGAAAGTGAGGACGGGGACAATGTTTGGAAGGAGACCAGGGCACCTGAGTCTGTTGCACATGCACTGAAATGTAAGGAAGCCTTTGTAAGTCATGTGGGATGTAACACTGGCAACAAATCCTTCAGCTTCTTCAAGTGTAGTAAACGGTTTTACTACAGGGGGTTTCTTCAGAGACACATGATGTGTCATTTTGGAAAAATGTCCTCCAGCTGTTTGGTTACAAAGAAGTGTTTTAGAGTGAAGGAAAAGAAAGAATCACGGCCAAGAGTTCTGACGAGAGGGAAACCATTCAGTTGTGATGTTTGTGGGAAAATATTTACAAGACAGGATCATCTGAAGATACACATGAGAGTCCACACAGGAGAGAAACCATTTCGTTGTGATGTTTGTGGGAAAAGATTTACACAACAGGGGAGTGCAAACAAACACATGAGAGGCCACACTGGAGAGAAACCATTTGGTTGTGATGTTTGTGGGAAAAGATTTACACAACAGGGAGCGCTGAAGAGACACATGAGAGTCCACACAGGAGAGAAACCATTTGGTTGTGATATTTGTGGGAAAAGATTTACAGTGCAGCAACATCTGAAGATACACATGAGAGTCCACACAGGAGAGAAACCATTCAGTTGTGATGTTTGTGGGAAAAGATTTACACAACAGGGGAGTGCAAACAAACACATGAGAGGCCACACAGGAGAGAAACCATTTGGTTGTGATATTTGTGGGAAAAGATTTACAGTGCAGCAACATCTGAAGATACACATGAGAGTCCACACAGGAGAGAAACCATTCAGTTGTGATGTTTGTGGGAAAAGATTTGCACGACAGGGAGCTCTGAAGACACACATGAGAGTCCACACAGGAGGTAAACCATTTGGTTGTGATGTTTGTGGGAAAAGATTTACAGAACGGGGGAATTTGAAGAGACACATGAGAGTCCACACAGGATAGGATTTGTTCTTTTCAGTTGTGAAAGATTAATGATGTAAGTTTTTGTTCTCTTTCTCTTGTGTTCTTTTTTTTTTTTTTTAATTGGTAAAAAAAAATGAGATCCTCCCTATTTCAATTGTTTATAAATGAGATGGAAGGCAAAGATTTTTTTGAACATCTGATGAAGCTTTATTAAAAACAATGACAAGATACTGTGTGTCTGTTATGGAGGAAAGTAAAAACAAACTAAAAACTCCCTACAAAATCATCTGTATTTAAAATGCATTTTTCCATGTAATGTTTTAAAATCTACATAAAAATAAACTCATGTAAGTCTACTTTGTGTTACTGAAACTTTGGTGACACTTTCTTTTACAGATCCCATCGTTTTGTATAATTCCCTAGAAATAAACTTCTATCCATCCCATCCATCCATTTTCATCCGCTTATCCGGAGTCGGGTCGCGGTGGCAGCAGGCCTAGCAGGTCGACCCAGGCTTCCCTCTCAACCGCAACACGTTCCAGCTCATTCTGGGGGATCCCGAGGCGTTCCCAGGCCAGCTGGGAGATATAATCCATCCAGCGTGTCCTGGGTCTTCCCCGGGGCCTCCTACCAGTTGGGCGTGCCTGGAAAACCTCTAACGGGAGGCGTCCAGAAGGCATCCTGATTAGATGCCCGAACCACCTCAGCTGACTCCTTTCGATACGAAGGAGTAGCGCCTCAACTCCAAGTTACCTCCTGATGTCCGAGCTCCTTACCCTATCTCTAAGGCTGAGCCCGGCCACCCTACGGAGAAAACTCTTTTCGGCCGCTTGTATCCGAGACCTCGTTCTTTCGGTCACGACCCAGAGTTCGTGACCATAGGTGAGGGTCGAAACGTAGACCGCCCGGTAAATTGAAAGCTTTGCCTTCCGGCTCAGCTCCCTCTTCACCAAGACAGTCCGGTGCAGCGCCTGTTTTACTGCTGCAGCCGCACCAATCCGTCGGTCGATCTCCCGCTCCATCTTACCCTCACTCGTGAACAAGACCCCGAGATACTTGAACTCCTTCGCTTGCGGTAGGCACTGCGTCCCCACCCGGAGGGAGCAATCCACCGGTTTCCGGCAGAGCACCACGGCCTCGGATTTGGATGTGCTTACTCTCATCCCCGCCGCTTCACACTCGGCTGCAAATCGCCCCAGTGAATGCTGGAGATCATGATCCGAAGAGGCCAACAGGACCACATCATCTGCGAACAGCAGAGAGGCGATCCCGAGACCCCCGAACCCGACGTTCTCCTCCCCCCGGCTACGCCTAGATATCCTGTCCATGAAAGTCACGAACAGGACCGGTGATAAAGGGCAGCCCTAGCGGAGGCCAACATCCACCGGGAACGCGTCTGACTTATTGCCGAGAATACGAACACAGCTCCTACGGCAGTCGTACAGAGACCGGATGGCCCGTTGTAACGGGTCCGGCACCCCATACTCATGCGGCACCCCCCATTAAAAACCCCCGAAGGACCCGGTCGAAAGCCTTCTCCAAGTCCACAAAACGCATGTAGACTGGTTGGGCAAACTCCCAGGACCCCTGCAGTAGTCTTGCGAGGGTAAAGAGCTGGTCCACTGTTCCACGACCGGGACGGAATCCGCACTGCTCCTCTTGAATCCGAGGTTCGACAATCGGTCGGAGCCTCCTTCCCAGCACCCTGGCATACACTTTCCCCGGGAGGCTGAGTAGTGTGATACCCCGATAATTCGAGCACACTCTCCGGTCCCCCTTTTTGAAAATGGGAACCACCACCCCGGTCTGCTAGTCCATGGGCAATGTTCCCGACCCCCATGCGACATTGAAAAGGCGTGTCAGCCAACAGCCCAACAACGTCCAGCGCCTTCAGCATCTCAGGGCGGATCTCATCCACCCCCGGCGCCTTGCCACCAAGGAGCTTATTGACTACCTTAGTGGCCTCTGCCAAGGATATGGATGCGACCCCCCCCGAGTCTTCAGGCGCTGCCTCCTCTCTAGAGGACATGTTGGCCGGGTTTAGGAGTTCCTCAAAGTGCTCTTTCCACCGCCCGCCACACAGCTCCTAGCGGCCGCGTCCACAATAGAGGCTTTGAACATGGTCCACTCGGATTCCATGTCCCCAGCCTGTGTGAGAAGTTCTTCCGGAGGTGGGAGTTGAAGACCTCCCGGACAGGATCCTCCGCCAGATGTTCCCAGTTCACCCTCACTACACGTTTGGGCTTGCCGGGTCTCTCCAGCCGATTCCCCCGCCATCTGATCCAACTCACCACCAGGTGGTGATCAGTTGACAGCTCTGCTCCTCTCTTCACCCGAGTGTCCAAGACATACGGCCGCAGATCAGATGAAACGATTACAAAGTCGATCATTGATCTACGGCCTAAGGTGTTCTGGTACCAGGTACACTTATGAGCCACCCTATGTTCGAACATGGTGTTCGTTATGGACAAACCGTGGCTAGCACAGAAGTCCAACAGTGAGACACCACTCGGGTTCAGATCGGGCAAGCCGTTCCTCCCAATCACCCCCCGCCAGGTTTCTCTGTCGTTGCCCACGTGAGCGTTGAAGTCTCCCAGGAGAACTATGGAGTCAGCAGGAGGCGCCCTTTCCAGGACCCCTCCCACCGACTCCAAGAAGGCCGGATACTCCGAACTGCTGTTCGGTGCATAGGCACAAACAACAGTCAGAGCCTTACTCCCCGCAACCTGCAGGTGCAGGGAGGCGACCCAACCAAGTCCAACCTTTCTCCAGGAGCTTGGTTCCAGAGCCAGTGCTGTGCGTGGAGGTGAGGCCAACTATATCTAGCTGGTACCGCTCCACCTCCCGCACCAGCTCCGGCTCTTTCCCCGCTAGCGAGGTGACGTTCCACGTCCCTAGAGCTAGTCTATGCTGCCGGCGATCGGCTCGCCCAGGCCCCCTGCCCAGCCCGCCACCCGGTCCACATAGCACCCAACCCCGATGCTTATACCTGCGGGTGGTGGGTCCACAGGGTGGCTGCTCCATGATGTTTCTTCGGGCTGAGCCCAACCGGGCCCCATGGGCGAAGGCCCGGCCACCAGACGCTCGCCTACGAGCTCCCCTCCCGGGTCTGGCTCCAGGAGGGTGCCCCGGTTTCCCTGGTCCGGGTGAGGTCCGTGGGCTGCTGTTCATTGGGGTTTTTTGAACCACTCTGAGTCTGGACTCTCCCCTGCGACCTGTTTGTCTTGGGAGACCCTACCAGGGGCTGATGCCCCGGACAACATAGCTCCCAGGATCACTGAGCCACTCAAACTCCTCCACCACGTTAAGGTGGCAATTCACGCTTCTATGTAACTGTAAACTCCAGGAATGTTCTTGGAAAAGATTTGATGGATAGTTAGCGGGAAAGTAGATACAGTTTTTAACTGCCTGCTCCATAGTGTCTCGTGTCACCTACCAAGCCTTTTATTTTATTTTTACTATTGTCAACAGGCAAGCAAACAGTTTAACATATATATGAATCATATCAATTCAACTCATTTCCAAAATATTTTTTGTATGAGCTTCCCTTCACACTGTCCTGATATTCTGTGTGGAAAAGAGCAAGTTGGCCAATGTTTTCCTTTTCATACTTGGATTGCTGACTGCTACATTTCTGGGAGGTCAAAGAACAAAATATACTTCAGCTGTTTCAGCACAGTTGAGGAGGAACTCTGAGAATACGGTGATCATTTTAACAGCTGATATTGATTTAGTTTTGTTTTTTGATGAGAATACTCTGTTATTCCTGCTAACCTTACCGTCCATCTTTCGCATTATCATTTAGTTTTTATTTGATGAAAACTTTTGCCAAAGTCCTCATTTTTAAAGGGGACTTTTAATTTAGTTCAAGTCTTGTTTGGCTCATGAAAAATAGTCATCAAATACTTTAAGTGATGGTTTTCGTTGACAAAATAAATGCTGCTTAGCTGAACTTTAAACTCCAACCAAGAAAAGTGTTGATCACAGTTTGTGTGTTGTTGTATTTACATAGTATGTAAACTAGAATCTGTGATTTATACAATGCCAAAAAAAGGTCAACATAATAATCATAACCTTGTTTTCATTAGTGTTTAATCACCTGAATATATGCTATTGTGAAACTGCGTGGACGTGAGCCTCAGAGTGTAAAACCGTGGTACCGCAAGCCGCCGTCTGGCCTCTGTTGCCCCCAAAGCAGTGTTATGGTAAGGACGGCCTCTGAGCGAGACAAACCGCATTACCATGGTTTTGCACTCTACTCCTGGAAAGCTGGGCGTGAACAGAGGGGTATGTTATGTCATCTGAAACTTCACCACTAGGTGGTGCCACATCCTACATACTGTCGATTTAAATAGCAGCAAATCACATCATTATTTCCAGGAAACTAATAAAGTAAACATGTTTAGAACTACCTGAACTAACCTACTTTTTTCTAATCCTTTATTTTTTGGTTCTTTTTTTCATTTTGCAAATAGCACTTGTAACAACAATCCTCACACTCCCTCAATTCTGGATCCACAGGAGGAGGAAGAGCATCTTTTAGTGAGGGTCTAACGTCTTCCTCTCCTCTGTAGTCACAGCCTGGAGCATGGATTGACCTCGTGACCTCACTTCTTTGGTTTCTTCTCCATCTTCACCATGTCTGAGAACTCTGTGAGGTTGAAGAGGGAGAAACATAGAGCCAGGTGAGGTTGGGACTTAATGAAGCTGTATTTCACAAAGTTAGTTAGTTAGTTAGAGAGAGAGAGGAGCTGACGCTGCTACAGTCGTTACAGTCCACAGAATGTACCTGTGATAAGAGAAACGTGGTCAGCTGGAACAAGCATGTACAGTATTTATCTGGTAGAAACAGACATTAGAGAGTGACATAAATCCATATTTGTCATATACTGTACATTTAGTTATTTTGTAAATACAAAAATACTTAAATTAATATTGAATATATCTATTAAGTATTGTTTGTGTATGAAATATATATTTAATTCCTCCTTATTCAGTCGTCACAATACAATACCTATAAACAGTCTAAAAAGTATTAACACAGTAATTAAGAGTGAAAGTTAAGTAAATAAGCAACAATGTTAGATTTTTAGGTTGAATAATATTCAAAACCTAGTTTACTCTTCCTCGTTTTGAAAGATTAGCAACCCTAGCTTTTAGAGATTTTATCATTTAGTTGTCTGATATAAAACAGGTCAGTAAAGGCCCCTCTGGTGAATCTTAAAGAGTCTAAAGGAGACGACTAAGCGTCCTCACTAGAACACTAGTAACACATTTGTATTTTGAGTGTAATTCATTTTCAAAGAAAGAGCCAAAACACACAATAAACAAACTGATGGCATTATTATTATTATTATTATTATTATTTTCTATAGATATCGACACAATAATCATAGTCTGATATCAGATATACAGCCCTACAGTATAAAACACGGTTACAAGTAAAAGGTCCTGCATTTAAAATATTACTCATCTAAAAGTACAAAAGTATTAGCATCAACATAAACTGAAAGTACCAAAAGTAAAAGTACTCATCGTACAGAATGGCCCATTTCAATATATTATTGAAGTATAATTATTGGTGCATTATTGTGTTCAGCACTTGAATGTTACGGCTCGTAAAAGTGGAGCTCATTTTAATGTCTCCATTTACTGCTGGGTAGATTTATCTATAATAATACATCAATGTATTAGTTGATTATATATTGTAATAATAACTGTATCAAAGCAACTACATTTTTCACATAAATGTAGGAGCAAAAGTGCAAAGATATTTACCTCTGAGATGTTGTGGAGTAGAAGTATAAAGTACCATAACATAGAATTACTCAAGTAAAGTACAAATACTGCAAAATTGTAGCCTACTTAAATACTGTACTTGAGTAAAAGTTACATTCAATATATTTAATAACTTTTTTCCAACTCTAGTTATTAAAGTTAAGTGTTCTGTTTTTACTTAATACTAATACTAATTACTACCACTACCAATATCTTTAACATCACAATTCATCAATAATCTGGAGAGTAAACAACAGTTTTTGTGGAACATATTAACATTTCGATGATTATTGTGCTTTGAATTTAGATTAGAATCCAGTTTGCATTAAAAAGCATAAAAAAAGAGTTTGTTTATCAGAAAATGTTGACAGGGGATTATCCCCCTGGACTTCCCACATAACAAATCCCATTTCTAATGTTGATTTATTTTACACTTAGATGCTGTGACTAAAAGAGGCCGGGCCAGGGAATCAGAGGTGGAAGCTTCAATAAAGAATGGCTCCGCAATGTGAGACGGTTAGGTTAGGTTAGGTTAGGTTACTTTTATTTGTACCCGTAGGGAGACTTAATAATAATAACGCATTTTATTTGTAACGCACTTTTCATTCAAAAGAATCTCAGAGTGCCACAGAGCCAGTACATAGTACATAGTTAAAAACATAGTTAAAACAAACTATAATAAAAGAAAAGAAATAGCTGACAGTGATTTAACACAAAGTCAAAAAAGGCCTTCCTGAATAAAAAGGTTTTTAGGCCAGTCTTAAAAGAGTCCAGTGTCTGTGTTGCCCTTATGTGGTCAGGGAGACTGTTCTATAGGCGCAGCGCTGCCGAGCAAAAGGCCCAGTCGCCCATGGTGTGGAGCTTGGTGTTGGGACCCGGTCCCCATGGTGTGGAGCTTGGTGTTGGGGACCCGGTCCCCCATGGTGTGGAGCTTGGTGTTGGGGTCCGGTCCCCATAGTGTGGAGCTTTGTGTTGGGGACCCGGTCCCCCATGGTGTGGAGCTTGGTGTTGGGGTCTGGTCCCCCATGGTGTGGAGCTTGGTGTTGGGGTCCGGTCCCCATAGTGTGGAGCTTGGTGTTGGGGACCCGGTCCCCATGGTGTGGAGCTTGGTGTTGGGGACCCGGTCCCCATGGTGGAGCTTTGTGTTGGGGACCCGGTCCCCATGGTGTGGAGCTTGGTGTTGGGGACCCGGTCCCCATGGTGTGGAGCTCGGTGTTGGGGACCCGAAGGAGCGAACTGTTTGTAGATCTGAGGGTGCGGGTGGAGGTTTGGGGAGTAATGAGTTCTTGTAGGTAGGGAGGTGCATGTCCATTTATGCATTTATGGGTGAGTAGTAGGACTTTGTAGTCAGTCCGGAATGAGACAGGGAGCCAGTGTAGTGAGTGTAGGATGGGTGTTATGTGCTCATGTTTCCAGACTCTCATCAGGATCCTGGCAGCGCTGTTTTGAATGTATTGTAGTTTCTGGATGTTCTTGCCAGTTATCCCAGTGAACAGTGAGTTACAGTAGTCCAGCCTTGAGGAGATAAAGGCATGGACGAGCTTCTCTGCATCTGACAGGGTTAAAGTGGGTGGAGTTTGGAGATGTTTTTGAGATGATAAAAGGAGGTTTTGCACAGGTATTTTATATGGTCATTAAAGTTCAGGTGAGGGTCAAACCTAACTCCCAGATTGGTGACTGTGGAGGAGAGGGGTATGACCTGACCGTCAAAGGTGAGATGAGTTATGGAGGATGACTGAACCTGGTGTGGAGTGCCAACAAGGAGGGCTTCAGTTTTGTTTCTGTTTAACTGGAGAAAGTTATTGCTCATCCCTTTATCTCCCCAAGACAGGCGGTGAGACATGACATGGCTGCAGAGGGGCTTGGGGCAGTTTTGATGTAGATCTGTGTGTCATCAGCATAACAGTGGAAGGGCATCTTATGTCTGCTGATGAAACGACCGAGGGGGAGCATGTAAATAATGAAGAGCATGGGCCCGAGGACCGACCCTTGCGGAACACCACAGGAGACAGGAAGCAGTCTGGACATCTTCCCAGTGAGACATATTCAGTTCTGCCAGAAAGGTAGGACTGAAACCACTTGAGTGCAGAGTCTGATAGTCCGATGGTGGTGTGGAGGCTCTCTAGGAGGATAGTGTGATCCACTGTGTCAAAATGCAGCAGTCAGGTCCAGGAGGATGAGGAGTGAGGGTGATCCTGCATCGGCTGTCATCAGCAGGTCATTCGTCACCTTGAGCAAAAATAAACTTAGTTTACAATAGAAGGCGAGGCATCCATCTCGACACACATTACAATCAACACAGACAACAAGACAAACATGATAAAAGTACACAAAGATACAAATCAGTGCACTGTTATAATTATAATTTGTTCACCTGAGTGATGGCTGCTGGAACAAAGCTGTTTTTATACCGCTTTGTTCTACACCGTGGGACTATATACCTCCGTCTAGAAGGAAGAAGCTGAAATTGAAATTCCCTGTGCAAAGGTCAGCTTGGTTGGTGGAAGCACCAGAAGGAGCAAAAGACAAATGTTTTCAAAGGCAGACATCCACTGGGGGATTGTTTTTTTGTGTTTATTGTTATATTTTAATGACTTAATGTTGTCATTGTTCTAAAGAAATTGGTTCTCAGAATTCTATTCAGTATTCAATATATATTCTCAGATTTGTATTCGTTATAAATATCCTCAACGTCTTTTCTTCTAACCTGGCTGTAAATATGTGTTTTTTGCTTGCAATGAATGTATAGAAACATATGACTCTTTATTCCTGCCGCTTTCAACATGTGCAATTATTTTGCATGCATAGTAGTCATGGGTCCAGTTTTGACAAGTCTATTGTTGGACCAAACTAATTTTGTTATTTGGTAAGAGCCTACAGAGTTCAGGAACACGGGGAAATTAGACCCACTTGTCATAGTGTGCCCACTATATGCTCCTGGGTGGGCATGATGCTAGCTGGGGCAGTTATGGCATTTTGTTGGCATGATTGCGATTGATTGAGGGCATTGCCAGTTTAGAGTCTCCAGACTGAATCTAACCATCCGATTGGGCCACACTGGGGCCAGTTTTGACAAGTTTGAGGTGATTGCGGCCCAGTGATGGCAGTGTCAGCAGCCGGAATCGGGCCGGTGTATTGGGCCCGATTCTGGGGCGTCATTGATCCTGAGTCTCAGCCGAGTCGGCAACCGGACTCGGCCCGACGTGTTTCCTCCGGCATGCCGAGATGATTGTTTTGACTGGTTGTTTATGTTGTTAATAAAGTAATACTATGAACCGGGTTGTTTATGTTGTTATGCTGTTATTTATATTCTAACGCCTGGTTGCGTTCTCACCCAATGCTCAGCATCAGCTGTGTTTCCCGACTCGCTTTGCCAAGGAGCGTTTTTGAAGGTTGTTGCAACTCGTCTTGGTACGAAATTCGAAAGTTGGAGCATATCTGTTCCCTCTACACGGCTCTCAACATGGCGGCGGCCTCGCAGTGGAAAAATCCAATTGCCCTTTTGTTTAGGGAACCAGTGAGATGCTGACTTCAAAACTACGCCATGCCTGCAGCATTCTGTTGTGGCGCACGGCCATTTAAACAAATCAGAAGCTTTGATAAAAACACATAGAGGGAGAGAGACTTCATTCTGCATTACTCCTCTATATCGTCACAGAGATAATAGTTGTTTGCTGCTTAATGAAATGCTCCGAATGTCGTAGAAAACCTTTTAAATGGTGATTGAATCGTTGAAACAAAAGTCACCCTTCAACCAGACTTAGCAAATCACCCAAAAGCATGTTTACTAGCTCAGAGCGTGTCGTACAATCAGTCTCTGGCTGAGTCAAAGTCGTGTCTTGTCACCGTGAGATACAGCGTGTTGACAAGAGACAAGACTGCACTTGAGTTGGCCACTTTCTTAAAATATCCCGTCTCCCCTCCCTAAATAGACGGTCGGAGCCCTGATGGCTGTGGCCGAGTCTCTTCTGACATTTACTCAGATTACATTCTCTGATTGTGTGTGTCTGTGTGTGTCTAAAGACCTCACTGGGGAAACTTTTGAACCTGAAAGTGTATTTAGTCAAAGGGACTTAATTTATCTGTTTTTTATACCCCTTTTTAAAATCTGTATAAACTAAACTGTGATATTTTATCTCAGCTGGTTTGTGATTCTTTCTTTTCTTAGTACGTCTAGTCCCATAATTTAGTTTAATTTCCATGAAAAAAATTGAAGTGTAACTGTAAACTATTATATTCCTTAAAAAATAACTTTCAATCAATTAAATCTATTTAATTGCTGGTCAAATTTGTCTCAAGGCAATTTACAATTGATTATATATCGAGAATAAAGTTTCCAGTGCGAAATAATAATCATTAATTATGTTTAAGGAAACTTCTCTGAAGATCAAAAACACAACTAAACTCAAATAAATGCCTCAAATCTTTTTAATCTCCTTTCATTGCTGCCAAATTTATAATAAACTCTTTCCAGGAAATACATTTTGAGGAATCTATGACCTGAAACTCTCTTGGTCACAACATCCAACAGGAACTCCGACCTTGCAAAAGGCCAAGACCGTCATCCTCAGAATGTCTTTGTTTGAGTTCCTGTTTCATGGAGCTGCTTTTAGGGGGAATCTTTATTCAGGCGTCAGCTGTGTGCTGACACCTCCTCTATCATTTCAACAGGCAGACAGATTGAGGGTTAATCAATTTACCTCTTTTTGATCTGGTATGCAGGGCCTCTCTGTTCTCCATCCTCCTATCTTTCACTCCCTCTCTCTCCGTAGTAACACTTTTGAAGCATAGATTGACCACGTGACCTCTTCTGGTTCTTCTCCATCTTCTCCGTGTCTGAGGGCTCTGAGGCGTGGAGGGAGATGCATGGAGTCAGATGTGCATGGTGTGGTCGGGGTGGGGGCTGCTGCTCTAGGGAGCATGAGACTTCAGTTATCAAGCTCCTCTTCTATGGAACCAGCTTCCACTTTCAGTCCGGGGGGCAGACACAGTGACCACATTTAAGAGTAGACTTAGCTCTTTGATAACTCTTATAGTTAAGGCCGGCTCAGGTTTGCCCTGGTCCAGCCCCTTGATATGCTGCTATAGGCCTAGACTGCCGGGGGACATCTTAGGATACACTGAGCTCCTCTATCCTTTTCTCTCTCGCCTTCTGTATGAATTCATGTTATATTAATGCACATTACTAACTACTCCATCCCCGAAGTCTTTGTGCCTTCTCGCCTCGCAGGTTTCTATGGATCGTGGTTAAATCTGGACCCTGGTCCTGCGTCCTGCTGTGGTCCTCCCCGACACCTACTGCTATTATTACATGAATCATTTTTTTTTGGGGGGGGGGGTTCCCTGTTCCGATGAGAGGTCAGAGGAAGTTGTTGTGTACAGATTGTAAAGCCCTCTGAGGCAAATTTGTAATTTGTGATTTTGGGCTATACAAAAATAAATTGAATTGAATGACTCTGCAGCGATGCCAAAATGTCTGGTAGCAGGAAGTTACAATTACATACTGTAGCTGGTAGTGTGCAGCCAGCAGTGCACAGTTCCAAAGTGGAAACAAATTGAAGAGAGGGTTGTGATGTGACTGTGCTTATGTTACTAGGAAACACATTTTATTAATTTTTATTTAAAAATAACAACTTTTACACAGTGCAGGGCTTCAGGCGGTTTCTTTTTTTTAGACAGTTTCCATCGCAAAAAAAAGAAGCTTGAATATTTTACAAACAAACGCGTAATAAAGTCACAAAATGTGATGGGGGATCCATTGAGTTTCGCTGCCCCTTTTATTTCTAATCGCACACCAAACCCACAAACCTTTCGCTATTGCTGACCACGATAATAACAAAACAGTAACCTATTAACTCACACGTTTGCTCTGCAGGTGCAGGTATTCATAGCCAGAAATGATGCTATCGAGTAGAGAGAAACCTCTTGAACATGACCTCTCCGATCTGCCTTCTTGTCCGCCTTTCCAGTTAAACACAGACATCGAGACCCATGTCCGGAACATGTCAACCAGGAGGAGGATTCCCTCCAAATCCACAGAGGATGTAGGCGACCATCACTGCCAGTGCAACACAAATACAGAGGCCCTTTGATGGATGCCTGATGTCCAGCCTCTTCTCTTTTTGTAGGCCGCAGACCCTCTGAAGAGCTACCTGGAGCAGGAGCTGCATTATATGAACGAGAACCTGGTTCAAGAGAACTTCAACAGGTGCACAGGCTATACGTGTCACAACATGTCTTCAACCATGTTGATTTAATCCAGTTTCTCCCTCTGCACCACCTCATGAAATTGTGTCACATTTTTATTTATTTTTTTACCTCGTGTCCAGTCTCCTGACCCCTCTGTGGATTAACTCTGTGAAGATCCTCTACCAGGTGGCTACTCAGCATCCACAGCAGGGAGGGCTCATGGTCTTCTGCCAGAGACTACTGTATACACTGCAGGTCGGTCCTCGGCAATGTGGTTGTCTGAAGCTCGCAGGGCAGAAGAAAGCTTTTGTAGCTTTTGTAGCTTTTGTAGCTTTTGTAGCTCAGCTTTTGTAGCTTTTGTAGCTCAGCTTCCGCTCAGAAAGAATTCCACTTAAAGTACCAGGTCGACATTTTAGGAAATATACCCGGTAAGCTGTAAACTACCGCAGGGGTGACATTTTATTTTTTTAGGCCAACCCCTGGTTTCCCAGAGATTTAAAAAAATTTATTATTGCAGGAAATAAGATCTGTGGCAAACAGATTTGTGATACTTACACATTTTGTTCAGCTAGACAGTCTTCACAACTGAACACCACTTTTTACGGTTTCTGAAGCGGGAATGCGGTCAGCAGTCGGTAAGAAGCTAACGTCAGGCTAGTAACGCGCAGCACCGTGGTTGCGTGAGCGCGATGTATAAACACAACAGCGGCGTAAAGGGAACCAGAAGTGCAAAAAAGGCTCACTGACTTACAGGTTTTAGAACGTATTCTTGCCCAGTAAGCTTTAGCCAGGTGACTTACAGCTTAGTTTAGCATAAAGAATGTGCGTTGAGGGAAAGAGCTAGCCTGTCTCCGTCCAAACATCAAATAAATCTACCTATCAGCACCTCTTCATTTGATCCTCCTATTCACCAAAAGGGGCTCTGGGCAAAAAACGATCCTGCTAGGACCTTATTGAACTCCGCTCTCGACTCTATCTGACCCCAAATATGAGATAATTGTTGTGGTAAAAAAAGAACTTTAACATAAAAACCTAATCTTGAACCGTGTTTCTCATTTCCCAGAGGACAGCATACTGACGTTACTGGAGTCCAGGAGAGAAGAGCGAGAGGCTCAGGCCTATGTGAAGAAGCGAAGACAGAGAGAGAAACAGTCCCAGGAGGGGGTCCAACCCTGACGAACACACGGACAACTCCTTCCTTCCAAAAATATACCATTTATTTTTTAATGATCTGTACCAAAAACAAAGAAATATCCACTCAGAAAGAAACACTGGTGTCGGATGAGTTTTGTGTGTGTGTGTGTGTGTGTGTGTGTGTGTGTGTGTGTGTGGACAGTATGCTGAGCATGGGTTTACCAAAGACCATCACAGTGATCATGAACACTTTCACACCCGCATGTAAACCTCATGCGCCTCTCACATCTGTGTGCCTGTATTTGACACACTGAGAAATGTCAAAGATTACTACAAATAAAAATGTTGGCAGAGAAACCTGTCAGACATTGATTTTAAACAGAAGGGCGGGTTTTAACAAAAGTTTGAATATCTGAGTTGACATGAAAAGTAAAAATTTAAAAATAAAAATAATTTCAAAGACTACACAAGTTGACTGAATACATTTGCTTTGATTGTGTTAACATGCTTCCCTCTTCCAGTTTATGGAGAGGAATATTAGAGAAAACCTGAGAGTTTTAAAAGAGGCCATCTGTTGTAAATTTAAACAAACATTACTACATTTTTAAATATTTTCTGTCATTCAACAGTAATTGACCATTTTCGATTTATTCTGCTAGAAAAAAAAATAATTAAACAAGAAATTATGATTATAACCTAGACGAGCGTTTCCAGCAGACTGGTAGGGCCGTCCCCCTTTTGGCTGTAGCGATATAGGATTGCTCTCTGGATGATGCTCACACCGCTCATAACCCTGCTAACTGCTAATCCGCTGTGTCATCCATCCATCTAGGATGTTTGGAGACCTTTGTTGTCTTCTCAGAAGTCATAACACAGTTACTCGTGGTGCCCTCAACAGGATGTAAACACACAGCAGAGTGTGCCACGGTGATGCAACCTGACCACCAAGTACTACAGCTCAACCAGCAGACCACTGCAGTTATACATTCATTAATCATCTCCTCCATGGGTACTAGTTGACATCATTCTACATGGCATGCACAGTTAGTGGGCTCGAGTAGAAAAATAGCTTGTAATGTGGATTGCTCCAAACTCTGGATTATGATTACTGTGGTTTCTGAGGACCGTGTTTTCTGAGGACTGCGGTTAATAAGGACCGTGAATTATCACGAGTAACTGTCATGATTTCTGGAAAGAGACAGAACTGAAAATGTTTTGGAGTTTCGAGTGCCAAAAACAAAATGCCGTTGTTGTAACAAGGTGACAGCAAACATCTTTAAACCTCAGCGAATCACACTGAAGCTCTCCAGAAGCTGGAGAACACTCCGGAAATATCCTTTAGGGTGAGCTTAGACTTTCAAACGTATCAAAATATGATTGAGAACAATGTCTGTAAATGATTTATAGGGAGGGTTAGAGGAGAAATAACAGCAGATCTTGAAGTTATTTTCACAAATCCAGAACAGGGGTAAAGAACAGTGTTGCTGGTCAAGAGCATTAGTAAAAAAAGTACTTGTGTTCCGCGGGTAACCACTAGAAAAATTATTAAATTCTAAATTCCACATTAAGAGCTTTCACTTAGCGACCTGTGCCGGTCATTCATGAGTAAACGTCATCTTAAAAATACAAAATACCGAATCGGCGCCCGTGTCGTCACCACATTATAAAATGACCTCGACATGATTTCGAATGGCGGTTGAGATCCAAGGCTGGTGTCTGTGGAATCAGGATCGACTGGATCGGAATCTGTGGTGGTCCGAGTGGGTCGGGGGGTCAGGAGAGCTGCTGCTCCAGGGTCTGTTCGGGGCAGAGCGGGCACTCTGTCGAGGTGGAGCAGCTCTCACACTGCAGCCCGTGGCCACAGGGCAGGGACACCGAGCCCGGCTCGCCACACGTCACACAGCACTGTCTCTGTTTCCTGTACACCACCTAGGAGCAACGCAGAGCAAAACATTTAGACCTCTTGATCCGAAGAACGTTGGACCATTTAGGGGACATCGCATGAGGTTCACCGATATTTTGGGAGCGAAGTTAAACTAAACATCCGAGTCACTGACGAGCAACGAATATAGCGACGGTAAAAGAGTGACGACGGAAAAACAAAAGAAATAATGAGGAATTTCGGTGCTCGTGTGCCAAAAAGCAGACCAGACCGGTTCCGCCAGCTCGGTTGAGCTGAAGAGTTAAAGAGTTTTCCTTTTCCACCGAACTCCAGCCCAAAGTTGCAAAGTAAGCAACTTGAAGGCAACACGTGGGCGCTCTGGGATTAGTTTTGACACTTCACTGTAAAAATGACATTATCACTAGATTATTTTACCACCTAAATAATAATAAAATAAAAAAACATATTGAGGGTGATTATGTGATATACAGGAGTTACTGTGTATCACTGATTAACTACATTTAAAAACGCTAGCAAGCACCGATTGGCTACAGAGCCAGTGTTGACACAGACGAGGAGACAACTGAGTCAGAGCAACACGCTGACGTCATAAATGCTTTGGGTCTCAAGTACATGAGCGTCTGTGGTGTTACCTGTTCCACGGCGTGTAAGCAGCTGCACAGCTGAGCCTGCAAGCTGAGGACTGACTCCAAGGGCAGCCGGTGGAGCAGCTGGAGTTGATGCAGCGCTAGATGGGGGTTGTCTCCGCTCCGCAGGCTCTCCAGCGCCTCCTGTAGGAGAGACGCCTGTCTCTGAGCCTCCTCCTCGGCCTGCTTGGCTCTCTCCGCCTCCGCGGTTAACCGCGCCGCGTGGGCTCGCGACTCCTCCGCGTCGGCTTTCAGCGCGGCCCACGACTAAAAGAGACGGAGCGTCCATTAGAGTGTGAATCGGTTCTACATCGTCAACGCGTACGAACACGCGGGGGTCGTAACCCATAACCCTGCTACCAGCTACCGCCGGTCAGAATAGAGAAGAGAGAGTGTCGGAAAGCTGAGCGCAGGTGGCGAAAAACTAATCTTCAGGTTCACTGTAACATCTATAACATAACATACATAAACATTTCCAAGGTTGCTGTGACTGATGTTGCACTCTCATCATTTCTGTGTTTTCTTTGAGAACAATCTCCTTACACACAAATGTCAAAACCGAGGTTGTGACGAAGCATTAAATCTCTGAAAACACCAGTGAACTATTTATTCAGAAGTTCTCCTCCACACCAGCCCTCTCTTGCATCTCAGTCAATGAGCTTGTAGATAACTTCAATTCTAAGGTTAAAAATGTTATTGATGCGATTGCACCCACTAAAGTGAAGGTTGTCTCGGGTAAGCAAAGATCTCCTTGGAGAAATGCCACGCCGGTCAGAATAGAGAAGAGAGAGTGTCGGAAAGCTGAGCGTAGGTGGCGAAAAACTGATCTCCAGGTTCATTGTGACATCTATAAAGAGAGACTTCGCAATTATAATTTGGAACTTAGAAACGCAAGGTGGTCCTTCTTCTCTGACATTATAACCAAAAACAATAACAATGCACGCGCCTTATTTGCTACCGTCGACAGGCTAACAAACCCTCCAGTGTCAGTAACTGCTGAGCTCCAATCCACCTGGGCATGCAATCAATTTGCTTCCTTTTTTTACTGACAAAATTCAGAAAATTAGACAAGCAGTCGGTGCCTCCACATCAACCATAGGACATGTGTTGTCCCCAACTTTAAATAACATCCATTCAAATATCATGATACAATTTCATTCAATCAACCAAAGAAGCTTAGAAGACATTATACAACATCTGAAATCATCCTCCTGCTGTTTAGATATTCTACCGACACACTTTTTCAAAAATATTTCACACTGCATGACCACTGATCTTCTACAAATTGTAAACACCTCGCTCCTCTCAGGTGTTTTCCCACAAGCCCTAAAAACTGCAGTTATTAAACCACTCCTAAAGAAGGCTAATTTAGACCCCGCAATAATGAAAAATTATAGGCCAATATCAAACCTCCCATTTTTAAGTAAAATAATAGAAAAAGTGTTTTTTCAACAGCTGAACAACTTCTTAGCCGTAAATAACTGTTTTGATGTTTTCCAGTCTGGCTTTTGACAGCACCACAGTACTATATATATATATATATATATATATATATATATATATATACCACAGTACTGAAACTGCTCTTGTTAAGGTTTTCAACGACATCAACTGAAACACAGACAGTGGCAGAATCTCAGTCTTAGTATTACTGGATCTCAGTGCTGCATTCGACACAGTCGACCATGACATACTCCTAGACAGACTAAAGGTCTGGGTAGGACTCTCTGGCGCAGCACTTAACTGGTTTGAATCCTACTTGAAGGACCGAGAATACTTTGTGTCTGTAGCTAATTACACATCAGAGCTGACTAGGGTGACATGTGGTGTTCCCCAAGGTTCAATACTGGGGCCTCTTCTGTTCAACATTTACATGCTTCCACTGGCTCAGATTATGGAAAACAACAAAGTGTGTTATCATAATTATGCAGACGACACACAAATCTACATAACTATATCACCAGGGGACTATAATCCCATACAAGGGCTGAGTAAATGCATTGAACAAATCAACAACTGGATGTGCCAGAATTTTCTTCAATTAAATAAAGATAAAACAGAAGTAATTGTTTTTGGTAGCAAGGATGAACGATTGAAAGTCAGCGCTCAGCTTCAATCACTGATGTTAAAAACCACAAACCAAGCCAGAAACCTAGGTGTAGTTATGGATTCAGACCTCAACCTGATCAGCCATATCAAGACAATTACAAAATCAGCCTACTATCACCTGAAGAATATAGCAAGGATTAGAGGACTTATGTCTCAACAGGATTTGGAAAAACTTGTCCACGCTTTTATCTTCAGTAGACTGGACTACTGTAACGGTGTGTTTACAGGTCTCTGTAAAAAGTCAATCAGAAAGCTGCAGCTGATTCAGAACGCTGCAGCTCGAGTCCTCACTAAGACCAAGAAAGTGGATCACATCACTCCAGTTCTGAGGTCTTTGCACTGGCTTCCTGTCCAATAAAGAATTGACTTTAAAATCCTGCTGCTGGTTTATAAAGCACAGAATGGTTTAGGGCCTAAATACATTTCTGATATCCTGCTCAGCTCCTTTAAATCCAGATTGAAGACTCTTGTTTGCTGTTGCCTTTTATTGAACCAGATTCAAGGGTCTTAATCAATTTCTGCATTTCACTACTGTATTTTATTTCTTAAACTGCACTGCAACTTTTATTCTATTTTTTTGCTTTTTAATGTTTTACTGACTTTTCTTAATTGTTTTTCAATCTTCTTTTCTTTTGCATTATGTTTTGATGCTTTTAATGGTTTTATGTGAAGCATTTTGAATTGCCTTGTTGTTGAAATGTGCTATACAAATAGCCTTGCCTTGCCTTGCCTTGCCTACCTACCTGAGCTGTGTGTCTCCAGCTGTGGCCCCACTGCTTCAGTGCCCGGTGAGCTTCCTCCAGCTCCTGCTTGAGCCTGGAGGTCTCTGCGCCGGGGCCAGAGGGCAGGAGGGTGGGGGGCGTACCAGGGGAACCCTGGCCCGATGGAAAATGCTCCCAGATATTAGTGCTCATACCATTCAGACCTACAGAGAAAAGAACACATTTAAGCAAAATCATATTATCCCTCGCTACACCACTCTTATGTGATTAATCAACTTCCGCCAACCTAAAGAGCTGTGTGATGGTCCCAAGAAGGTGCTTTCTGATTGGCCGGGTTGCGACAGGTGACTAGAAAAGAAGGGTGACGTGTGCGGCCTGATTGGAGGAGACGGCGAAGGCGAGCTAAAAGGAGCAGAGCTGCTGAAGGAGCCGGGGATATTGACCGGGGCAGAACTCTGAAACTGGCTTCCTCCTGGAAATGGAGACAAATAATTAGGGGTTATGTTGCTGTACAGGAGGATTACTGCGTTCATATTTTCATTCTCGTGTCCTTTAAATACCCAGCATGACTCCCACAGCGGGCAGAGCAGAGCTGCTCTCCAAACTCCTCTCCAACACCGACACACCAAAATCATTTAGGTCCAGATCGTCCAGGGCTGACTCTGTCACACAGACACACACAGACACACACGTCAGACTTTCGGTTATATTAGATTTGCGTTGTCACAACTGTTTCTGTCCATCTTCACCTACCGACAACTGACTCCACGGTCTCGCTGGTGGGGTAAAAGGGCAAGGCGTTGGCGTTCATGCCCGAGGAGATGCTGGATCCCGGGGGTCCGAGAGGAGCGGGGCTGGGCGGGGTGGCGGCCAGACTGGAAGGGATGCTGGAGGACAGACTCAGGGGGCTCCCCACGGGCAGAAACACCAACAAGTCCTGAGGGAGGACAAGTATTCATGCATCCTTGCAGCAAGATTATTATTAACAAGAGAAGTATTAACAAGCTGAAATTATGCAGACCTTTCAGACATCATAAAGAGATTGTCATTGAGATTGTCATTTTACCTGTTTGCTTTGTACGGTTGCCAATTCCCTGTTGCGCTGCTCGAGAGCAAAACTTCTTTGCTTGGCCTGAAACCACAAGCAACAGAAGGAATGAATTGCCATGTTGTGGTAACTTTGACATCATTCAAGAGATTCATTTTTCTTTCCGTGTTATTCAACATGATGTAATTTCTCCATCTGTCCCTCTCACCTGATCCTCCCTCTCAAACCCCGGTGCCCTGCCGTAGCCTCCCTCCCCAGCCCAAGGAGACAGAGGCTCCGCTCGTTCACTCATGTCCTCGCACAGAGATAGAACACTACCCAGCAGGCCGTGCTCCGCCATGCAAGACCCCGCAGGCAGGGAGAAGGGGTCCGAGAGGGAACCCGGGCCGTGCCCCATGTTGTGTCTGCTGGGGCTTGAACACGCTTCCTGGGCGGGAAGAGGGTCTGGAGGCCTCGGGGGTGGAGGGGAGCTTGGTGTGGGGAATTGTGGCTCTTCTGGAACGAAGGGCCCTGGAAGGGAGCGTGGGGGGTTAGGGTTAAAAGCAATGATATCAATTAAGAATATAACGATGAGTTGAAAACATGAATCATCAGACTTGAGAGGTGCTTAGAAACGCATTGTGAGGACTTACTTTCAACGTGAGCAAAGGCACAGAAGGGCCCTCTGGGACAGCTGCCACACTGCTGCATGTCGTTACACTTGGTGGATTTATAGATCTGGGACAAACAGAGACAAATCCACACATGTCATACACATCCCCTGCGACCACTGGGGCTAAATTCCAGTACGGTCTCTGCTGAGACGAGACAAACCTCTGGGTGGAACTGCTGTTCTGTTCTTGTGTGGCAATACTGGCATCCCTCTGCGCCCTCACATTTACTGGGATCCCCCCACTCCTCACTCTGCTTCACGGCTGGACACGGCAACGCTCTGCGGCGGGCCGGGGCAAACAACACATTTTAATTTGTTAAACCCATTCCCAATTGGGAAAAAACAAGAACACCACCACGATCGTTCGGATAAGGTAAGGGAGCACCTGTATTTGTGCTTGTGCGGGCTGCGCCTCCTGTCTTTGCTGTTGTGGTAGTACGGACAGGCGTAGCCCTGGCGGCACAGGCGGGGTGGTTTCTTACAGAGTTCCGTCTTGTAGTGGGACAGCACGTAGTTGTTCTCTAGGGAGTTGAAACACAAGAGACACAGAAGGAGACAATGAGGCGAGCAGATGGTCAAGAGTCACCAGGTCAAGAGTACTGACAGTAAAAAGGATTGGAAGTCCTTCAAAACAGAGAAAAGGTTGTGAGGCTGTTTTTTATTTAAAAAAAAAAAAAAAGCATTTAAATGGTTGAAGGGGAAGACCACCGTAATTAATAATGACAGTGTTATTTCATGGCCTTGACAGGTTACATCAACAGCTGTGAGCATGTGCTACTCTCTCTCAAACTTGTGAGGCCACCAAAGTGTGGAGCTGCTCCATGGACGATGAATGGGAGACCCACGGAATGGTTGATTTCTTTTTTTTCTTTTGTATATTTTATATATGACCTTTATTCTATTAAAGTGTGAAACAGGAAATGTACCATATACTGAAAACATGCCAACACAGAGGGCTCCAGCAAAAAAAATTAAAAAGAAAAAGAAACACAGGGTCGTCCAGCGAAAAAGGGTTGACTCCTCCTCCTCTGACTTTCGTGTTCCTGGTAAATTAATTTGTAACACGAACGCCATATTTTTTACTGTTCTCAAGAGTATGATATCTGTGCAGTTTTTAAGCATCGGATAAGCCTCCAAACTCATGGATCCGTTACTCAAACTTGACTTCCTGGATCATATTTCATGTGTCTTGCATTGACTAAACACAGGGCCTTTTTTTTCTTCTTCTCCCATCGGAGTGTTCAGGTGCTGCAGCACAGACGTACCTTGCCAGCGAGGTTCCTCACTCAGTATCTTCTCTATGAGGGCCGTGCTCGCTGCCTGGCCCGACTGTCCGTCTCCTCCACCTCCCTCCGTGGACCCCGACCCTCCCTGAGACTCCATCACCTGCACTTCTCTGTGAAAATTCGCAGTGTGAAGAGACTCCGTCAACAACTACGTCACCACATGCACACAAACAGAAACTGATAGGAGGCCAATGGTGGATTGGTTACGCGGCGTAATGAAGTTATTTTGGCACCTGATGTCGTACACAGGGCTGCGCAGGTCATGTGATCCGTGGGCAAAGGCACAGTGGGAGCCGTTTTTGCTACAGTGGCCTTTTGCGTCCGTTTCGTGAATACACGATCCCGTCTTGTAGTAGCGGAGGTGGTACCTTCGCTCTGTGTCACCGGCTGTCCGATGTAGAAATGGGCATCTGGGACACAAACATAAAACACACACAGTTATTTTGAGGCAAATCATTTACAGTATACATAAACAAATATAGTATGGTTCTTGCCAGAACTAGACAAAAAAAACAAAAACGGAGTACTTTTTTCACAGCTTAACTTTTCCTTCATTAAAGTCTATGGGTACATTTCCACTCTTCTCAACTCTGTGAAATGGTGATTTATTTATTTATTCTCTGCCACTAGGCGTTTTTGAGATAAAAGCCGGGAGAGGAATCGCTTCCAATGTTCACGTAGCGCTCCACCAAGTGGTTCGTTAGCACGTATCGGAGGCATCCCAGTTCCCTCCATGCTGTATTTACATTCCCCTCGTCTGCGTTTGTCACCAACAGGGTGTCGAACAGAGCAAAACGGCTCTGCACCGTTCAGTCTCAAAGAATCACATAGAGCGGGAGAGTGGCTTTGACCAGGTGCTAAATGCTCACGGTGAAGACTGTCCTCCAACTTGACGTATATCCACTTCACCGCCTTTTTCCCCCCAAAAGGTCCTTTGACATGCAATTTTGCCCCCAGTCTGGTGATTCACTTGAGCAAGTCAGGGATTTAAATGTCAAAGCTGACAAATGTTAGCGATGAGACTAACGATGAGCGATGAGATTTGCAATTCAGTGCAAAAAAAGCCACAATAACCCCCCCCCCGCCCCCCCCCGCAGAGGTCCCTGATTGTTTATGCTGAAGCTGAGGCTCTGTTGAGGGGCCTCCTGATAAGCAAAGCCGGCGTTGACGTGAAGCGGCCCTGTACGTCGCACTCACTCATCTCCATCTGAGCAGGTGCCCGTCCCCTCGTCATATTTGGTGCAGTACACATCTGGGCTGTAGTTGAAGGTGCCGTCCCGCCTGCGGATGGGTCGGCGCCGCCGCTGGTTCAGGAAGTGCCAGTGGAAACAGGAAAAGGGCCTGTGTTGTGTACATTTGTGCTGTACGAACAGGGGGCATTGCTCAGTTCGGAACTCCTTCAGATATCTGGGGGAGAGGAGAGCAACAAGAGTTAAAAAAATAATAATACATTTCTAGAAAGTGTAACCGCCTTTTAAAGTTTCTTAAGCAAGTGATAGTGTCTTAATATTTATTCACAGCATATTCAATAGAGTGGTGATCTATCTAGGGATCCCTGTCTGTCTTACCCTTATTCTTCTTCATCTTATTTCTCTGCTACTGTGACAAACGTGTTTTCCTCCGGAAAGCTCGCATGCAAAGGGACTAAAGGCTCATTAAGTTGATGCACATGCACACATGCAGAACTTAAAGGATGCTGTGCACACAGCTCGGTCAGAAACGACTCCTCTCAGTGAGTACGTTAACGTGAGGCCTCTTTTCTGGAGCCCTGCTGCCGTTAATAAGCACACCACCGCCCGATAGGTTCGGTTCAGCCACGTCAGAGAACATCAAGTCCATAACTCACTCTCCAAACATGATTTAGCTGTGGGGTTTGGGCGTCTGCAGCCACACGTGAGGTTGTGTACATTTGGCAGGCTAATGCAGCGAAGCTAGCTACGTACGTGTAATGTTGAGGCTTCTCTGGCTGCACGTTCAACACGGTTGCGGGAGATGTCGAGCCCCCAGCGGGCGAAGACGAGGAGGACGAGGAGGGTCCCCCGGTCGCCGTCGCCGCCGAAGACGACGGGGGCTGTGCGTGTGTTTTGGACATTTGTACCCGTTTGAAGCCTCACGGCGAGAACCTTGTTTTTAGCTTCGTGGCTAGCTATTCGTGCTAGCTTCTAAATCCGCATTCTGTAGCGATGTGAGCTTGCGCAAGGCAGCAGGAAGTAGTCGTGGAGGGGACGACACGGGGGGGGGCAGGATTCACGGGGGGGGGCATTAGCGCCCCTAACTGGTCCGGAGTCTAGTATTTACTACATGTTAGAGACCCTCACACCACCTCAGTACTATTATAGTGTGTATAAACTGGACTCTTTATGTGTGTCGTCTACTGGACCAAACTGCGCCTTTAGCTGTGTGTGTGGCTATCGTTTCCTTATCGTGTTTACTGTCACGCTGTGGCACGTGAACCAATGAGCGCGCGTATTTCTCGCCGTGACGTCACCGCAGAGTACTTATACTCGGCCTGGAGCCGCTGACGTCACATATCGCTCCAGCCACCGACTGCCCGCTACGGCGATTGTCTCCCAGCGACCCGACGTCCTAAAGGTGATTATCGGTATAGTCTTTACCGTGTCTTTATTGTAACGTTACCCGGGGTCTGTGTCGGTGGTGTGATTGCTTTCGCGGATTGTGTCGTGTTCACGGGCCTTGTTTGGCTAACGGGCTAACAGGCTAACGGGCTAACATGGCGGAATGCTAGCCCGTTAGCGTTAGCTGGACACAGAACAATGGCTCCTCTTCAGTTGACGCATCGAGCTGAACGTCCTCTGTGCCTCGTTGAAGCGGAACCGGACCCGGTGGACACGTTCATGTATAGACCAGCCGTCGAGAGGACGCGGAGGTTCCGTACAGAGGACCGACGTTACGCTCATTACAGGAGAGCTAACGCTGCCGAGCGGGCTGAGGCAATGTCGACTGGGGGTGAAGGAGAGGCGTTAAAATGGCGAGAGCCCCGGTCCCTGAGCCTAACGTCTCAGGGACCGGGGCTCCTGACGCCGCTGGTGGCGGCTAGATCACGAGGTCGTTGTGACGTTAAAGAACAATGGCGCCATTTGTTAAAAACACACACACGTTCTTCTAACTATGTGTAACCAACGTCGACCATGTTTATTGTGCCTTTCGTGATTAGGCCTCCTCGCTGTGGCGGTGGAGCGTAACGTTACGGAGCCTCCCAGTGGTGCGACCGGGGGGAGGGGAACTGTGGGCCGGCAGCGAGGCGGGGCTAGCGCCGTAGCTGGTGTTTAATGCCGAGCCCTTACGGGTTGCTACGGGAAGTCATTGCGTCTCAATTGTTATTAATTCGACTGGTTGTGACATTTCTAGCAAGTACGAGATGGCACGTACCAAGCAGACTGCCCGTAAATCCACCGGAGGAAAGGCGCCAAGGAAGCAGCTCGCTACCAAGGCAGCCAGGAAGAGCGCCCCTTCCACGGGGGGCGTGAAGAAGCCCCATCGTTACCGGTAGGTGGTCGTCGCAAACCCTAACCTGTGGCACCTTTGGTTTCCTTCTTGTCCCATGATGTTTGCCCTAATACACCGACTTCATCAGTCTTGGTACTTAATACTGCCCTACCTTCCTTTCTGTAGACCTGGAACTGTGGCTCTGAGGGAGATCCGTCGTTACCAGAAGTCCACGGAGTTGCTCATCCGCAAGCTGCCCTTCCAGCGTCTGGTGAGGGAGATCGCTCAGGACTTCAAGACAGATCTGCGCTTCCAGAGTGCAGCTATTGGAGCTCTTCAGGTAAAAACCTTGCCTCCGTTTTAATAATGTACTAGTGGAGAGGGAGTAGTTGCACTGAATTTAAAACTTTCTTTTCCCTTCAACAGGAGGCCAGTGAGGCTTACCTGGTGGGTCTGTTTGAGGACACCAACCTGTGCGCCATCCACGCCAAACGTGTCACCATCATGCCCAAAGACATCCAGCTGGCTCGTAGGATAAGGGGAGAGAGGGCCTAAGCAGCGACTGGCGACATTGTGGCAAATTATCCTATTTATCGTACTTAACCATTTTTGTGGACATTTTATTTCTTGGGTATTTTTTTACAAGTTTCTTTTGGATTTTGTATTTTAGATCAAGATCAATCATTCCGCAAGTCTGAGTACACTTAAGGTAGTTGGAAATGTTGTGCAGTAAGAGTATCTTGCCTGGTGTTCCATCATGGGGGTCATTACTCCGGCCATCGTATCACCCTTCACGCTCATTGTGGATATCGGGCTCCACCTGGGGATGGGAGTTGTCTAAGGGATAAATTCTTCACATCTTTGGGGAGGGGGTCCAGGGTCTCTTCGCCCACCTACCCACTCATCACAAAATGCCAGCATGTCCTGCTCAGCCGGTCTCACTGCAGTGTCGGGGTATTTGCTGCGACAGTTGATACTCTACACTCTGTGACTGGGAGCATGGCACCCCTCCCCTCCTGTATTTTTCTGGACTGCTTTTTACATGTTTTTCAACATAAACCTTGGCAGCTACATTTAATACTATTTATGAAAATGTTGTCGCGTGTCTTTCTATTAAAGGTCTTTATGAGTAGAAAGCCATGTGTTCTGTAGTTGCTTGAAATGTTAGTTGTGGGTAATAAGTCAGTAATGTAGCGTGTATACATGATCTTTACACACTTTACATTTATTTACAACCACACCATACAAGAGTTTGCATTCACTGAGTTGTCATACAAACCACTCTGTATGCTTGAAGCCAGTAGCTGTAAGAAACAAAAACACAGGCATTTATTTGTCTATTAAAATTGTAGGTAACAAGTTGCCTTTCTGGTGCACAACTTCTATTCCTCACCAATACGGTAGACTATCTCCTCACACTCCTTTGTGGTGCTGGCTCTGAGTGCAACGCAGCAGAAGCCTGTGGACTGAGGGGTCTCTGGGGAGTCTCTGAAGAGAGCCAATCACATGCGTGAATGAGATCACCCCAACCAATGACCTTATGTATTGCATCATCACGTGTCTCTAGAGAACTGTGACTAAGAGCTGTGTGGAATTGAATGATTAATACATTATACTACAAATGACAAACACAATAGTTGGTCATAAATACTACTTACGCCATGCAGAATGCAAATATTGTGTAATCCGGTTGACCAAATCTCCCTACACATGAAATCTCTGGGTAGTGGTGCTCAAACAGCTCCTGGTGAAACAAAACATTGTTTAACACTAATCGAGCAATAACAAACATGCTGAATAAGTGACTGATGGGCGTCACATGCTTACCAAGTTACTGTTTCTGTCTGTGCATGTCAAATGGGTTTCCTTCATATCTAAGAGCACGTCCTGTGGGACAAATTGCACTGAGAGCGTGTTGATATTGACACGTGTTGCAAGCCAACGTGCAGTGAGCGCGATACCGTTACCTTGCTCGGTGTGTTTTTCTGCAACACTTGTGTGATGGCGTGCTGCAGCACCTCTTTGCCCCCAAACTAAGAAAGGGTGAGACCGGACATCGCAGCGGTTATAGAAAGGACCGGCACAGCTACGAGGATGGAGCATATGTTAAATTGTAAAGCAATAGATTATTTACCATTCCAATGTTTGCTTTTCCCAAGAACTGCACAATATACACAATCCTGTTTGAGGAGAGCTGGGTCAGTGTCTGTCAAGAGTGCACCTGGTAACGTTTTCCCTAAATTTGATAACCAACTTGCCTTCCCTCCTTGAGACACTGTGACGGGGAGGTCGTCTGGTCCCTGGTGGCTGGCTGCTGGGAGGGAGCAGGGCCGAGCTTCAGGGTGGGGTTCTCCATCCTCAGGGCCCGCAGGAGCTTGATGAGGGGCCGGTACACCGTCCCGTCCTGAGCCCGCCACCGCAGGACGCCGATGGCGAGGGGGCAGCCCCTCAGCCGGGACAGAACCACGCCTGCCTGGGAGAAATTAATTCCTAATTTATGCAAACGCATGTGTCTCATTCAGGTGATTTACTTCTCCCAGTGGTCCTTCGGTGTACTTCCTCACTGTGCTCATATATTAGAATTAGGTTTTGGCCTCGTCATATCTTCAAGTGCGTCAAGAGACCGTCACCAGTTCAACAGCTCCGACCAAGTTGGGAGCAGCTATGCTGGGAATTTAATGAATGTCACCGAACTACATATATGTATTATTTTTTAGATGATAAAGTGTAAGTTAGATTTAGAGAGGGGCCTATCAAGTAGGGAATTGTAATGGGTGCTTGAATATGTGAATTACTAAAAATGTCCATCCCTACTATCAAGCAGTAAGTACACACCAACACAGTTCTGAGCAGGTGAAAAGCACCTGAGAGGGTGCTGTGTCAGGACATGCATTGTCCTGTGTATTCTGTATTTCTCTCCAAAAAAATAAATCAAATGTAAATGCTTCTGTTGATAGCAGCTACCTGTTTATTCTTGGAGTTCCTCAGCGAGGTTCCGTTGATCTCATCGATGATGTCACCGGGACAGATAAACTTGTCGACATGAGCCTGACTGCCAGGCACCAGGTCGAGGACGAAGACGCGCCCACTGAGATACCTGAGGGGCGGGGGGAGGGAAGGGGGGAGAGGGGGGGGGGGACTATTTATGAGGACACACACTTGATGGACAGAAAGTACTTTGTGTGGACGATACAAACCTCAACACCATCCCCACCTCCCGACAGGGCACCACTTCATACGTCTCACACACCTGGAAACGTATGGAAACCATTAACCGACCGTCTCTCGCATTCTGCTCGTCACAGCATCTCTTAAAGTTCCCATTGCGTCTAAAAACCATATTAATATTGTTGTGATGCTGTGTGTTCCGAGACAATAGTAATTGGTTTTATTTAATTATTATTATTACCGGTAGGAGCCAGCTCTCATCCAGAAAACTGCAATTCTGTGTGAAGAGACCAGAGGTGGTAGTTAGTTTAAAGTCGTTTGAAATCAAAGCGATTTGAAAGACAATTTAATGGCATAAACCAAAAGGAGCTGAACTGACCTCCATGTCCAGTTTGAACTCTGTGTGAGAGAGGACCAGCAGCAGCGACATGAAAGGCTCTGGAAGGGAGAGGAGAGCGGCGTTGATGTTTTTGGTGACAAGAATTTCCTCTGCTTTGCTCAGCAATCAAGTAAAAAGCCTCACCCACAAATTCCTCATTCCTGAGGATTGAGATTTCCGGGCTGTACCACTGCAGGGGAGAGACACAGTGTGAAGGGAAGCGGCCAGTCTGTTACTGAGACTCAGCAGCAATGGGCTTCTGACAGTGCCAGGAAAATACACATATATGGGCAGCACCAGAAGAAGAGGAAAAAGGCATCAATACCTCCAGGACTCTGGGTGTGTGCAGCAGGTGTGTGATGAACTGTGGCAGAGCCGTACGGCTGAGGGCCAGCCGGAGCAGGTAGCGGCCCCGGCCCTGAGCTGAGAGCAGCTTCCTGCAAACTCTGGTCTGCTCCACCGCCAGGGACAGGGCCGACAGCCTGCGCGCGCGCACGCACACACGCACGCACGCACGCACACACACACACACACACACACACACACACACACACACACACACACACACACACACACACACACAAGGTCTCAGCAAGGATTGAAGTAGTGCTATTTATTTATTTATTTATTTTTATTAGGGATGTCTGTGTCAGGGTAAAGGTAAAAGCCAGTTACTCTAAGCAGGATGTTGTTACCTGCCACAGGCGTCTTGGCGAGTGAGCTGTTCAAAGCACTGCCAGTAGTCTCTGTGTACCAGGCTGAGAACTGGTTCTGGAGGGAGAGCAAACATGCACTCAGTCCATACTGCAATGTGGTTTTATTAGTTGTTGTTTTATTAAACGCTGCTCCATAGTATTGTGTTTTTATGCAACAATTACAACCACGCAAAGCATAAACTGACACCCCAAACTATGCACGCCAGATATACAAGCTTGCAATACAGCAATTTGTATCGCGTTGGAATAAATATTTACAAATGTGGCTTCTTTTTTCTTCTTTTTTTTTCAGGGAAGTATACATATTATGAGGAATACTAACGTTGGAGCCCCTTCCTGAGGACCAGCTCCAGCAGCTCACAGCAGGAGGCGAGGTGAGGGTTGGTGTCCAACACGACCCCTCCATTCGACCGCAGGTTCAGGACGCACACTGGGGGGGACAGGGACATGACATTTGACTATCGATCTGTTGTCGGCCCGCGTGACCAAAAACATTATGTCACATTTGTCATGCAACCTGCGCGATCATCGCCATTTCCCACATTAGCAGGACTACAGAAGATGTCAAGTTTTGTCCGTAACGCGCGAGGATATGAAGCTGCCCCCGAAACCCGCATCCGGTGTTGTTGTTATTGTTGTGCTATGACGCGTCCTTACCCTTGAGCGTGCCGAGTAGAGGGTCTTTCGGTGCCATGGTCGGTGGGGACCAGCTATGGAGCAGAGGCTGCCTGTCGTTGTCAACAGGCACGCGGACGGAGCCTCCTGTCATTAAAGCGCGGCCACGCGCGCTGTGATCACACTTCCGTGTGGCCTCCCCCGGACATACCGAGACACACCTCCCGATCACAGAGGGCCATACCTGCGGGGGGGAGTGTTTACTGGCTGAATGGTGACATCTGCTGCTCTGCTTCCACACAGGGAATCGGTTTAGGTATAGGTTTTTGGGTTGTTGTTGTTGTTTTTACAAAAATGTAGGACTGTTCAAAGAAACAGTGAAGACACGTTCGGCCTATCCACCGCTAACTACACATTTACAGCTCACTACTTTAAAGAACCTTACGCTAACCCACTCACTTTTTCTTTTCGCTGACCGCCCAAGGCACGAGACATCTGAGACATTGAATTCTGGCTCATGACGCTTCAAACTGTTTAGGTTAGAAAACTGTATTAATCTCCAGTGGGGAAACTCATACAGACAACAATAGACACAGTCTACAGTGCACAACAGACAAAAACACATCACAAAGAATAAATAAATAACAGCAGAAAATGCCATATGAAACATGCTTACCTTCAGAAATATGCAAAATAAAAAAAAAAACATATCTAAAAGTGTTCATTATAAAATCTAACTGCTGCTGGAATGACAGACCTTGTGAGTGGTTCAGTAGAACACTGAGGCCTCCTGAGTCGCCCACTAAATGAGCTGCTGAGTCCATTAAGAACAACATGTCGTGGATGACCTTTAGAAGAAACAATCATTTTTAACTTGGTCCTTGTTCTCATATCTACAGTGACCTCTAGTGAGTCCGGGGTCAGGCCGATTACTGAGCCAGCCTTTCTGATAATTTTATTGATTCTGTTTTTATCATCCGCAGTGATGCCGCCGCCCCCAGCAGAGCACAGCAGAGAAGAGAACACTAGCTAAGATCCCCTGGTAGAAGACATGAAGAAGCTTTCTGCTGATATCAAAGGATCTCAGCTTCCTCAAGAAGAAAAGTCTTGACTGAACCTTTTTAAATACAGCAGTGTTCTTTTTCCACTTTAATTTACTGTCCAGATAGACCCCAAGATATTTATATGACTGGACCATTTCTATCTGCTGACCCGCAATTATCACTGGGGAGACCTCCTCCTCCTTCCTTCTGAAATCAATAACCAACTCTTTGATCTTTCCAACATTTAGTTTAAAAAAAAAATGTTCATCACACCAGCTGACAAAAGATTCGGCCTCCTGTTTATAGGCCGGGTCATTGCCTCGGGTAAGTAGACCAACCAGGGCAGTGTCATCTGAGAACTTTAGGATGTTACAGCACACCTGCCTATGAAGTCAGCGGTATAGAGGGAGAATAAAAAGGGGGATAGAACCGTTCCCTGTGGTGCTCCAGTTTTAGTTAAGATAGTGCCAGACAGTTTTTTATCAAGCCTGACAAACTGTGGTCGAGACAAAAGGTAATCCAAGACCCACGCAAAATAGTTGTATTGTGCAGTTTAAAACAGTTTTTTAGCTAAACGGTGTGGTTGGATTGTATTAAAAGCACTAGTCAAAGAACATGATCCCAACAGAGCTGGCAGTTGTTTCAAGATGACCATAAATACTGTGGAGCATAACAAGTAGTGCATCATCCACCCCGACACCCTTTTTACTGACAGCTTGCCACGGTGTGAAGTTTAGTCAAATATAAACCCACAAAAACAGGAATCCACCGGACAATCCCACAACGGAGGCCTGGGAGGAGACGTCCGTGTCTGGTGAAGCGACGGCGGCCTCTCGCGGCTCTTCTCTCAAGCTGCAGGCTCGGCGGCACATAAGAGCGCGCGCGCTCCGTCCCTCGCGCCTCAGTGGGCGAGTGCGGTCGCGAGCGGTGCATCTCCGACAGGGAAGGAGCTCGGAGCGCCAAAACATCACACAGAGGAGCTGCGACAAAGTTGCCTGCAGAAAGGAGAATTCTCCCCATAACAAGGTCAGACTTTAACCATTATTTTATTTGTATTTATTTATTCACAGAACATTCATTTGAGCGGAGAAAAGGCGGCTGCACGTTACCGCCCGTAGGCGTAATTAAATAAAATAATAACTGTCTGCCTGTGTTGTCTGTATCTTTGGAAAACATGTCTCATGCGCACGAGCGCTTCTTTTATTCTTAGCACAAGCATTAGAACACGACACATTTTGACGACGGAACAATAGAGACTAACCCCGAAATGTGCACCTGTGTTGGCATGCTGACGTCCTGTCAGATATTATAGAACAATATATTCCCTGTTGTTCGTGGCGCGCGGTGCACACTACAGTCTTGTTTTGATGCCGACCCGCATGCTGGTCCCTCAGTCCCGATATAGAACGTCTCTACCTGGCTTTACACAGCACCGGAGGTAATCCTGGATTTCCTCTAAATCTTCCAGCTCCTACACGCTCTACCTTCACTGCCAAACAACAATACACCCTCCATCTAACCGGGAGTTACTATGGAGACTTTTGAGAGGCGAGTATTGCCAAATACTATGGTATGTTCCCCTCTTCTGGACTCTGAGGTGTATTTCACATTGAGCAACAGGCCTAAAGTATCTACTTAATCAGTTAACAGGCTCAGTGGCACATTATGTTGGCACATCATGTTGGCACGTGATGCCATGGCCTCTAAGTTCATATGGACCACTTCCATCCACACATCACTCTTTCTGGCTTATTCATTTATGTATGAAAGGTCCATCACAGTGTCGTTGTACTTCGTGACCACCACCATCATGGTGGAGAAAAAAAAGCCACAAACTTCAGAAATTTCTTTTTTTATGTTTGTATCATATCCTCACGGATGAGTCTAATACTGCACACTTAAAGGTTAAAAAAAAAAACCTGACCGTCCTCCAGTTGGATGCGTTGTCTCTGCCAAAGTCCTCAAAATTCTCCATCCCACGTACTCTCTCTCTCTCTCTCCGGTGCTTGGGAAGTCGATGCCGGCCCTCCTTTGGCTCAGCTGCCACCCCTACATCACAAGAAGGAACAGCAAATCCCCTCAGCGCCATCAAACTGACGTTCAAGGGTGGACTGCTGAATCAACAGCAAACTGGTCCAACGCCCCCTACCCCCACCCTCCACAGTGATTTAAAAAAAAAAAGTGCTGTCTCGCTTCTCCTTGGGAATACATTTCCAATTTCAAGGCCGTGATCTAGATGCATCGACCCACACGTGACAGGGAATCCTGTGCAATACATTTCTTTGTTTTCTCCCCCTGGTCCCTACATTTTGCCTCTCCCGGCCTCTCACTTTGAGTGTGAGTGTGAGTGTGAGTGTGAGTGTGAGTGTGAGTGTGAGTGTGAGTGTGAGTGTGTGTGTGTGTGTGTGTGTGTGTGTGTGTGTGTGTGTGTGTGTGTGTGTGTGTGTGTGTGTGTGTGTGTGTGTGTTGAGTGGGTGGGCTGTCTCACTCTCCTACCAATGCGTGGGTCTTCTTCCCCTCCTCCTCACCTAATGATAGCTCAGAGTGCCTAATAATGAGCTCTCTGAGGACTGCCAGTGCAGAGCTGTGATGAAAGTTCTGCAGTGCTTCTCTCCCCCTCTCTCTCTCTCTCTCTCTCTCTCTCTCTCTCTCTCTCTCTCTACATACCTTTTGCCACCTCTCATAAATTACAGATTTCTGCTCTCTCATCGATTTGTGTGGGCGACGCGAGCCCAGTCAGCTGCACTTCAGCTCTGGCTCTCGACAAAGTGTGTGCCAGCGTACTCAAGCGTACTTTTTTTTATTTATTATTATTATTGTACCACAGGGCATCCGCCTCCCTCTCCGGCTAATCCAGCATGATGAAGGACTGCCTTCAGTTCCTCATAGAGCCGGCCAAAAAGCTCAAGATCCGACTCAAGGTAGGGTTCTCCTCCGTTGGCACAACATTTGTTGTTGCAAGTGCTACGTTTCTAAACACCGTGCTCCAAAATGTGCTCGTTGTTTTGTGTGTTTTTTTGCTCCAGGAGTCTCGTAAGCGAGTGAAACTTGAGCGGAAGGAGCCGCTGGTGGAGAGTCAGTTATTCATCATGGAATTGGCCCGAGAACTCAACAAAATTTGCCAGGTGAGCTCTCCTTCTCCTCCTCCTCCTCCTCCTCCTCTATCCTTTCTGCCTGTCACAGAGAAGCATGCATCCGCAGGATATCTCATCTGCATGGTGTGCTGTGTGTCTGTGCCCCTAGAGGTCAAACATCCTCGCCCACATCTGGACCAGCGAGGACATCTGGCCGGCCAGTGTGTGTCGGGATTTCATTGTGGAGTGGGCTGCTGTGTTGGAGAAGAGAGTACAGGTACGCGGTCTACAGTTGGTGTTGTTTACGCCGTCAATAAGATGACCAACTACGTGCTTTTCTGGATGTTCTTCAGTTTAATGTGAGGCTTTTCTGGGGGCCGTTTTTTGCACAAAAATGCCTCTAATTGATTCTCAAAAGTAGTTGCCCATCATGTTTGCGTCCATCCACTAATCGCTGCGGCTCTGCTTCGATGTCTGTGTCCAGCCGAGGATCATCCTGTCCGAATACCAGTACGAGAAACCAGGCAAGAAAGACTGGAAGGGACGCCTCCTCTGCATGCTGGAGGCCGGGGGGGAGTGCGACATGGGGCCCCACAAAAGAGTCATCATGGACTGGACGCGGGGGATCAAGAGCAGACCTCAGGTGACTGTGGGATGGTGGCGGGTGGCGTCCGCCAGCTTTCCCCCCCGCTGCGCCTACGTGGCTGCTCGGTGATTAAAGTGTGACCCAGTTCTGATAAAGATGATTACGCTAAACCTTGCCCTTGACAATCATCCCATCATACTCGGGAGCGTGCCGGAGCTGAGAGTAAACACTGATCGTTGTCTCCAACTCGCTCCCTCTCCAGCCCACCGTCTGGCCGGGCGAGCCCGTGCTCATGATGCTGGACGACCTGGAGTTCCAGTGGAAGAGGGGCCGTCTCCCCAACCTGCTCCCGGCCGTGGAGCTCGTCATGCTGGCCGTGATGAATGCCGACAGCCCCGTCAAGGTCTGGATGTCTGTCCCAACATAACCCACTGATGTGCATTTGTGTTGAACATTCTTTCCTCCACATGAATCTACTACCTTTGATGAGCGGTGTGAACAGTAAAATGTTGATGTGCCCATCTTGGCCTGCATTATCTTTATTCGTCTGCCTTCATGCGTGTGCACTTCTAGGAGGACGTGACTAAACAATGGCTGGTGAGAAAGCAGAGGAGCCAGAAGATCGGTGAGTGTGTTCCAAATAACTTCTCGTTAACTCGGGGAACATGTTAAAAGATAAAGAAACAAAACCGAGCTCGAAGGAAGTCCGTCAGCACTGACGATGCTGAAAAGCCGCCGGGGGAGAAGAGAGAGAGAGAGAGAGAGAGAGAGAGAGAGAGAGAGAGAGAGAGAGAGAGAGAGAGAGAGAGAGAGAGAGAGAGAGAGACCGCTTTAGCAGGAGTGAAACTTGATGAGTCACTTTCATTAGATCTAATCAGGATCGATACGTGATTAAAGGCCAGTTCGTAAAGAAAGAGCAAGCTGGGACAGCAGCATGAGGGAGGATCCGGCTGATGAATGGAGCTCTCGATTGTCTGCTTGTAATCACAGTAATCCCTTTTCTGCTTTCAGACGCCGTCCGCTACATCCCCCACAGTGGTGAGTAGAACTTACATCACCAATTCAGTGGCAACTAACAATTAGTTTGATCACTGAGCAATCTGTGGACTGTGGTGATAGGATCTAAAAACGACCATGCATCATCACACTATATTGTATTTGACCTTGATTATGAACATGATGATAACCTTTTATTTATTTTAAATACTCCAATGCACTGTGTGTCCTTACTTGTGCTCACTGAGGTTTGTTCTCAAAGAGTTTCTCTCTTCTTCTTTACAGTGTGGAATTGGATTTGCGATGCTGCAGGTATGACAACCCATTCAGCCATGAAACCCCTCAGTGATCCGCGTTACAATCCGTTATCAGATTTGTAATGTATTCCCCTCCCGGTCTGTCACCCCGCAGAGGAAGTCACCCTGGACTCGGACTCGGCCAACGCGGACCTTCTCATCTCCGGCGACGAAAAGCGCATGCGCTGCGGCCTGGAGCGCCGCGAGGTCCCGCGGTGCCGGCGACGCTTCGACGGCTGGTGGTGCGCGGCGGGCCGGGAGGGCTACGCCTCCGGGCGCCACTACTGGGAGGTGGAGGTGGGCGAGCGGGACTGGCGGCTGGGCATGGCCAAGGCGTCCGCGGTGAGGCAGGGCTTCCGCTCGCTCACCACCGACACGGGCTACCTGACCCTCCGGCTGGAGAGGGGCGCGGATCTGAAGGCCCTGACGGTGCCCGCTGCCCCGCTGCCACAGAGCCTGGCGCCCAGGAAAGTAGGCGTGTACCTGGACTACGAGCTGGGCCAGCTGTCGTTCTACGACACGGAGAAGCGCTCCCACCTGTACACCTACAACGAGAAGTTCACAGAGGAACTGTATCCCGTGTTTGGGACTGTGGAGGTGGTCAACGACCTGGTGATCAGGCCTGCTGATGTCAGACAGCCGTGCCTCTGCCCCGGGCCCTGCCTCTGGAACTGAACTGCTCAACACACACACACACACACACGCACACACACACGCACACACACACACACACACACACACACACACACACTCCTCAGTCCTGACCCTCAGCCGCCCAGAGAGTCTGTGCTTTTCATTCCGGTCCATCATAGTGATTTTTTAACTTCGTGTGCCGGTTCTGGACTCAAAAGTCGGACTCCCCCTACAAGGGGTTGCCATGCGAGGTCACACGGGGGACGAGAACCACCATCATTCTGCATTACTCTTTCTGTTACTCTGCCTTCACGGAGACAGACAGTGTTTGACTATTTATATTGTGGGGGTGAATATTTTCAAGGCTGAATGGAAAAGTTTTTCCCAAACCGTCCAATGAGCTTTGAGAGGGTCATCAGCCCAAAGACCCATGTTTTTTCATTTAAAGTGAAAACACAACATCAAAACTGTATTTGCAAAAGGTTCTCATACCCACAATACAGATATGGGTGTATTTTTTATTTATTTTTATTACTTTTTTAAATTACTTCGAGCTGAAACTTGCAAACTAGCTTCACAAATGTAATAAAACAAGAAGGCACAGTGAAAGGATGCGCGGCTAGCTGCTTAGAGCGTCAGTGCAGAGGAACTGTGGGCTTGCTGACGTGCAGATAACTACAGTCTGGGTTGATGCATGTGATGAGTTAAGTCTCGCTCTGTTTGCTTCTTTGTCTCATGCATTATTAAGATCACCCCACCCCCCCACGACCCCCAAAACATATAAATAAATTAACTGCAAATGCTCCAACTTGTCGTCAGTGGTCACAGACGCAGATCTAGAGAACCATTCAAATGTTGTATAAATGGATTTATTTAAAATCTTTAGTCTGCAATACAACTGACATACAAACAAAAAGTGATACATGCTGAGCAAAAAGTACATGAATACTTAACTGCAAGTGTTTTTTGGTGAGAGGTTCATCCACTTATCCACATCAGGATTTTTCTGACAAACATATATTCTCTCAAAATACATTTTACAAAAGCATTCTCAACAAAAAAAACGTGGAGCCAAAATACAGTAGGACTTGCATGGAAGCAAATACAATCTTTCCGTCTTTCTGTCTTATTTCTCTAAAATATCAACATCTCATTGTTCCAACGTTGCTCTATCAAAAATGCGAAACCCAATGGCCTTGCAGAGTAAAGAAGCATTATGAAAAGTATCAACTTGAAGCAGCGTGTACCACATTGTTGAGTATAAAATACAAAATGCAAAAAAAACAAACATGTTACATCTAATAGTATATATTTTTTTTTTACGTGTGTCTGTGTTGTAAAATGGTGCTTGTCAGTAAGGAAATGTGCATATATATGAGCAACACAAGCACCGACCTGTGTTTGAGGGAATACCTCTATATTTGGCATTACATGTAACGTCAGTCTGCTTAAGTAAAAATCTTAAAAAGTATTAAATATGCTTGGAACTTTTTTTATTTTTTTTTTTAAAATCACACTTTAATATAATACAAATCTATGAACAAAAGTCCCAAATTCACCACTTTTACGTTTTCTCTTGATCACTCAGGATGACCTTATGAAACATCCGGAGCGATTTCAAGACAATCTTTCCAACATATCAAGAAGACGGTGGAGTTGAAACTTGGTGGGTTTAACCTGAAGCAGACAAAACCTGCCTCATAGACGGGTGGAGGACAGGAGACAAGGGGGCAAGGTCACTCTGGATTACTGAACCAGTCAGATTAGGGCCGTGCTGACCCTGATTTAAAGCTGCAGTGTTACCAGACCTGAACCAACAGAGGGGCGGAGTCTGAGACTAAATTATTTGTTCAATCAGTGATACTCAATTTACGCCCGCAGGTACAGAGACGACCATTTTCTAATTCAAAATGAAAAGACATTGATTAACAATGGGAGGTTTTGTTGTGCTTTTAACGGAAATAAGGTGCCAGAGAGGATTTAAAAAAAAAAAAAGAAACCCATCAAAATAGACAAATAGAGCTTGTTTATTAAAAATAATTATAATAATTTAACTGACCCCTGACCTCTTGTCCTTTTGCAAAAGTGGCCCCCGGGCGAAGTAAGTTGAGTGTGGAAAGAAAACCTAAATGAATTACATCAGAAGCGACCGTGAAAATGAATATAAATGTTAAAAATGACGCTCATGTATGGAGGGAAAGGGGCCATGGTTTGTAACAGACATGAGCGAACGGCCTCCTCTCCATATATTTATGACATGAAATCTTTAGTGGGTTGCATAATCCACACGCGTTTATCAAAAAACACACGGTAATCTGAAGCCGTCTCTTTTTAAAAGAGAATCTCGGGCACGGTTCGTCATCGCGGTGGACCTTTGGCCGGTTCATTCATCAGACCTTTACGATTCATAAAACATCTTCTTTGTGACCGTGGTTCCTCCCATGACGCTCCTCTGGACCACTTCCTTGGTGACCTGACGGGTCATCATGCCGCTGGTCTCTGTGTGCTGCGTGGTCATCATCATGCCATCTGTTAAGAAAAAGAGCAGTCGGCATTAATGTGTGAATATATTGTATTTATGTTTTTGAGGAGTGCAGAAGTGAAACTGAAGCCCAATTAGTACCTGAGAAGAAGGGGTCCTGGACCATGGTGGTGGAGACGTTGGTCCGCATACCGACATCTGTTGGCATTTCGAAAACTTCCCTCCTCGACATTGATTGGCTGTTGTACTGAGACAAAGCACCTACGAGGAGAGAGAAATTAGATGAATACTTCGAATTATCAGCTAAATTATCACAAAAATAATGGCCTCATTTCAGTAACAACTTGCTGTTGAAATTCATGGTCCCCAGAGGATGAACCTTAGGGTTTTGGTGCAGCATTTATGGGGGACATTTTTTTTAGCAGGAATGGATTATAATAGCCTGAACACCTGAAACTAAGTTGTGTTTTCAATCTTAGAATGTACCCGTCATGTCCACAAAGGGAACAGGTCCTCTTCACGGAGTTACTGTGTCGCACCGTCATGTTTCTACGGTAACCCAGAATGGACAAACCAAACACCGGCTCTAGAGAGAACCTTTCGTGTTCTAACATTAACTAGAGGGGCCACGTAGTTCTCAGACACAAATCCTACGCACTGTCCCTTTAAGTACCGCTCGTGTCACTTTGGCAGTTTTTTTACACAAAATTATTATTAAAATCTAAAGTCCTGGTTTTCATGAAACTTCCTGCGAATATTGATGACCCCCAAGGTGTTTTCTCTGGTGCCAACATCAGGCTAGAAATTCCAACTACTTTGAAATTTAGCGAACACATTCAGGCCCCTGAGATGATGAACACTTTCCATTTTCAACACTCTACGAGCTCTGCTCTAGCGTCCCCGTGCACGTGATGTCCCGTAGTTTAAATACATTCACGCTCCTACGGGATAAACAGTCCTGTTTCAGGACCCTGTGGTCTTTCCTCTAGTGCCATCGTGAGGACACGGTTTGCAGTTACAGCCCAACTACGCTCAAGGCCCCAGAAACAAAGTGCATCGGCGCGGTGGTCGGCATGTCGTATTGTGAGCTGTAACACACGTTTCAGCCTCCAGCAGTCACTGTTGGGAGTTTTTAGATTCATTCGCATCAAACGCTTGGTTGGTAGGATTCATCTTACTTCCGTCCTGAGACTCGATGGTGATGATGCCCTCCCTCTCAGGACCGAAGCCCTGTGTGGTTCGAGCCTGAACTTTGAACTTGTAGGGAACGTTCTCCATCAGGTTGGGGACGGTCAGACTGGTCTCGGCACTGTCCCCGTTCACCTCGAAGGAACGCACGTCTCCTGGGGGAAACAAGAAACACAGTTCGGGAAAAAAATCACTTTCACAACGAGGATTTATGGGAACCTAGAAAATGCACAAACCAACTATGTAAACATATGTTGTTTCTTTCTTTCCTGAGAGGCCTCACCTCCACCATGCAGCTGTTCGCAGGTGACTACATATCCCAGGATGTCTCCGTTGGGCTTACGAGGCTTCTCCCAGCTGAGCTGCAGGGATTCGGGGCTCAGTGCAGTGAAGACCAGGGGGCCCGGGGCACTGGGAGTGCTCAGAGTAAACGGCGAGCCTTATGGTGAAAGACGAAACAAGAGAACAGAATGAAAAAAGAGAGACCCTGTATATCTGAAACAACATAAAAACAGTCATTGTGTCGAGAAGTTTGTGAGACAAAACCCCCACAGAATCAGTACCTGGCATCGGGCTGAGGGGACTCTTGGGGTCGACAGCGGACTCGATGGTGATGACCCCCTCTCTCTCTGAACCCCAGCCCTCCTGGCTTTGGGCCTTCACCTTAAACAGGTAGGAGTGATTGGGCAGCAGGTCCTGGATGATCACAGAGTTCTCTGCTGGGTTCGTCACATTAATACGCTTCCCCTCACCTACAGCAGAGGACACAGGTCGTTTGGCATCGGCAATAAATACTCAAAAAAATATATTTATAAAAAGACTCAAATTAAGTTTATTTATTGTATCCTAGTGCAGCAAAATGTGAGTTTCATGTTACAGAAACGCTGAAAAAACAAATGGTCCTTGCTTGGGTTGGTTTACCTCCATTGAGCAGCTGGTAGAGAACACAGTAGCCCAGGAGGTCTTTGTCACAGCGGGGCTCCTGCCAGCTGACTTTGAGGGCAGTGGGGCCGAGAGCAGAAAACACCAGTCTGCTGGGGGTGTCTGGGACACCCGGAGACAGTCGAGCATCTGATGGGTGATATGGACAGACAAGAGTAAGAATACTGTTGGACATGATCACTCTGGACTATGGTCTATCTCTGTTTAGACTCTGGATACAAGGGGTGAAAAGACAGAGAAGTATAGATTGAACCTATTCATATTACATATTCATGCACTTTGCAATAATTCTAAACCATTTTCCAAAGCATTTAATTCTCTTTGATTGGGCAAGAAATAAAAAATAATAATAATAATTCTGTTGATCCATTTTCATGGTCTGATCTGAGTTGTTTTCTGTGTGCGGGAAGGAATACAAATTTACCTGGAAGAAAACATGAATGCTTTTAGTTCTCTTGTAGTGGTGCACTTCAGCCTTGTGGCCAAATTAAAAATTACACTACCAAACACTTAAAAAACAATTATGGAACTTAGAAAGATTATCCTGGCCAAACATTTTTTTTCCAGCTGTTTAAAATCATGAACACAGGAGGGAAAACAATTTAGATTGGATTTAGAAAAGGGATCACCATAATTATTTTTTCCCTTTCCTTGACTCTCAGGACTCCCGTAACAATGAGCTGAACGATGCTAAAATGTGCTGTCAGCTTTAACCATATTAACATAATGCTTTTGGACAACAACCATATTTGCCTGCTGTTTTGGGTTCAGTTTGTCAACTAAATAGCCTGTGAACGCATCGCTTTCATTGGCCTACTCTCAAATCTCTGATGTCACAGCATAGAGGTTTTCTATCCCACTGCATTACAATGTAATGTAACACAACTTGGATTAAAAAAAACTTTCATTTCCATAGGGAACAGGAATGAATGAAAACAAATGACTATCTAAAAAGCAGAAAATCAACTAACAATATATGGTTTGGTCTGAAAAATGGTTGCCGGTATTGTAAAAATTAATGATTTGTGGTGTCAAAAACACATAAACTGGCAGGTGAGATCTTTAAGGAGGAGATCAGAGAAGGAGACAAAGTATGAGACCAACACAGAGGCGGGAACAAAGATGAACGAGGAGGGGTTGCATTAGGCGTCACACCCAGCAAACACATCCACTGCTTTCATGCTTGTGTGCCACGGACTCACCCTGGAGCACCCTGTCAAGATTGTATAGGGCGTCATTGACGTCTGAAGACTCGGTCCTGGCCCTCTGGCCCGAAGACATGCTGTAGCTGAACTGGCTCTGAGAGCTGCTCTGCGTCCCAGCGTAGCCGAACCCACCTGATGGCGCATTGAGCAGGGGAGGGGGCAAAGGGTGGAGGACGAAGGGGTGGTGAGGGGAAGAGGCACAGGAGACGAAGGAAGAGGCCCAGTAGGAGGGAGAGGTGGGCAGGTCGGGAGTCAAATAGAGAAAGAGGTCAAATAAAACAAATAGAGCAGAGTGGAGACGGGGGGAGGGAGGGAGGGAGAAACAGCGATAGTCAGCATAGCTCCTGCAAAGTCAGTGTGGATAAGCCTGCTGAGCAGCCAACAGCCCCAACTCCGCTAACAGATGTCCAAGCCGTCGGCCTCATGCGCTTGCAGTTTACCTGCCGAGGCATCTCAAATATTGCACCCCGGGGCATCTTTCTTCGGCCAGAGAGACAAGGGTCATCTAACGTTGACTTTGGAATAAATTCAAACCCCTCGCTAAGGTCCGAAGCTTACCTAGATCTGGGAACTTGCTTGAAATGTCTCCCATGACGATAGAGTCTCGGATGTTTTCTTCCGCGTAGCCCCGGATCTCTGAGCGCTTCCTCATGATGACCTCTGATGAGTGTACCCCTCCGATGTGTGTACCTGATGAGTGTACCCCTCCAATGTGTGTACCCGATGAGTGTACCCCTCCTCCGATCATGTCGGTTCTGTGAGAGCCTCCTGCAAAAAACAGAGACGGATCAAAGATAAAGACGAATACGATCTTGAGCTTTTGTCCACGTTTTGTTTCGCGACGCAATCGCTGCCGTCCTTCCTACCTGATCCCGACATGTAGGTGGTGGTTGTGTCAGTGTGGAAGGAGCTGCCTGCCCCTTTGTAGTTTGAGCTCAGGGTGGACATGGGAGAGGACGATGAAGACAAGTTGCGTGTCACTGATGCCCCCCCCGGGAAAAGGAAGTTCTGGTCCCATTTCCCATTCATCGTGTAATCTGTGAAACACCAAAATAGGAGCCAGAAGAGTCAACAGACGGAATACAGGCAATTGATCAGTTAGTGTTCGAGCATTCTGACACTGATTGGAACAAAATGAGGATCATTGATGCCAAGCACCCAAAACCAGGCTCGGCCAATCTACAGAGGAAGCACCAGCAGTTTGAGACCTGTAGCTCCAGTTCTACTTGTGCCACTTACGGAAAAAGCAGTAACATTTTAGACTGGCAGATGTGTGCCATCTACAGGCAAGGAAAGTAGTAGCTTCTGGAATGTGTCAGTCGTGCCACCTGCAGCCAATGAGTGTTACAAATGCCTTTTTTCTTTTTTTCTTTTCTTTTTGCAGCTGCTGAACTGTTCGGCTCGTCTGTTGTTTTAGTAGAACTGTCACTATTTCTCCACATAATTTAAACTTTGCACTCACTACTCGTGTGGGTCACAGATGGTTGGGGAGGAAAAGTCATTTAAATTCATGACGAAGAGTCTATAGCCACGTTAGCGACTCTAACTAAATTCTATCAGCATGACCCATGTTCATCATATTAGCATGTAACTAAAGTTACCAATTTAGCTCTAAACACAGTGCGGGCTGATGGGAATGTCTTTAGTCTGAGCAAAGCTGGACCACATTTAATTTAAATCAACACATTTAATTTAAATCAACCAATATCGGTCAGGGAACTTTGAATGTGTGTACACAACTTTGTCCCGATCAATCTAGTAGATGACTGACTGGATGACTTTGACCTGGTGATGGCACTAGATGAAAAGTTAGGAGATCTGTTATCTGTATGGAATTAAATGATAATCCATCTAATAGATGTTGATACATAAAAAATGTAAACCTCATGATGGCACTATAGGAAGAAATAACCAAGGTCATTAGGATTCATCCACTTGAGACTGGGACTTTCTGTCCATACAGATTTTTCAGTCTGCACAAAAGTAGGTTACCAGCTGACATGGTCATCCCTTAAACCACGCCTCCAGGGTCGCTAAAAAGGCAGCTGCTAATCTGCAGGTGGCCCAAGTGATACAATTGGAGAAGTTTTAACCTTCTTAGCATGTAGGTGGTGACATCGACTTGTCTTGCTCCACAGATCTAAACAGTTGCTGCTATTACTTTGGCATGTGGAAAACTCATTTAAGCTGTACAGCTCCCCCTTGAGGAGAATCTGCAGAACGTGAATGAGGATGTCTTTACGAACCAGTTTCATATGGTAGTGTGCATCACAAAATTAATACGATTTTAGCTGCAAGGAAAAACAATTAACAGCTGCGAGGAAAGGCGCCATCATTGAAACTGTGCTGCAGTGATGAGACTGTATTTGAGTAAGAAGCCGTTATCTCCATACAGCCGCACAGTAACTAAGCCTTCACACACACCCGACAAGACGCCTCCAGATCACTACCTCCCCAGTGGGATGGAGAGAGGACAGACAGAGAGACCCCTCCCCCCCACCCTTCCTGATCATCAACTGGAGGTGGGGCAGTTGATGCCAGTGCTCCTCTCTGGGCAGGTGGCGGGAATACAGACGGGGATAGGTGCCAGCTAGGGGCAAGGGGGACAAGGACTGAAGCCCGAAATTGAAAAATTATTAGACAAATGTTGATATATCTGATGAAATGAAATCACGAAGAGGCAGAGAGAAACGCCGGTTGGCTTGCCGGTTGCACCTGACTGGCCGTGCATCATAGCTGGCATGCTTGCTGCCTGCCTGTCTATCTGTGGCTCTGATGGAATGGTGTTCACCTGGCAGGGGCGTTTGGGCGTAGCTGGGGTGGGGGGCCTCGTCTGAGCTCGTCTCTGTGTCTGTGCTGAGCCGACTGGAGATGACGTCCACCCGCTTTTTCCACGACACCTTACGGAGATCCAGGTTGGACCCCACCAACTTGACATATTTCCAGCCTTGCGTTCGGGGTCATAGGGGAGAAGCAAGCAGGCGGAGGATAGATTTGTAGCGAAGAAGTGTCAAGGGTTGGCTTTACTATACATTACTTTACAATAAAAAGCTATCAAACATATGAACGGGATTGCATGATAGACTATGGTGGTATATATATGTTGGATTATGTCACAGGAGCCCAACCTGTCTTTACATTAACTTCTAGAGAAAAACGCACAAAGAAACGTCTGCAGAAAGCAGGAGGGTGACAGCAGATTTGACAGGGGAAGGCCTCGCGGTCTGTGATCGTAAAGCACTCCTTTCTGGGGATATATTGGAAGCACATTTTGTTGCTGCCTGGCGGGGGCGTTGCCTGGGGGCAAAAATGCCCACCAGATGACACGAGAATAAGGCTGGCCCTGAGAAGAATATTAATGTCACAGAGAAAACACTGAGAAATGAGAAAGAGCCAGAAATCCTGAGGTTCTCAAAAAGGAGTCTCACAAGCTGGGTGATTTGCGACAGCACAGCTGTGACCAACATTTCGTTCCCTCTCCTTCTGACAAAGCAATGACACCACAGCGCATACTGCATGAACACTACAAGAACAAACCAAGACGCCTGAGAGTACTTAGAATGTGGATTGAAACAATTGGATCCATATTGTTGTGATAACTCACACTCTTGCAGTTTGACATCCATCTTTCCAGAGCAAGAAATATAGAGCACTAGAACAATGAGTTTACACCATCAGCTGTTATGAGTAGCTTGTGGTTTTGGCTCTGGGTACCCACCATCACCAGAGACGCTGGGTGTTTTGGAGCCTGTGGGGGACTTCAGCACCTCATTGCTGTACATCAGGTAGCTGTCATACTCGTCTCCTGCCTCTGCATCCACAATAGGGATATCTGGAATGATGGGAACTGCAGGGACAAAAAGAGAGGAAAATGACTCTCTTTTCAATGAACTACAGATCAACTGGAAGTGTTCCAGAGGTGTGTTTGCCCCCGCCTGACTTACTGGACATAGGTCTAGCAGGCTGTGATGCCAGGTTGATGGTGGCATCTCTGAAGGGGCCCCAGCCTATGCTGTTCATGGCACGGACCTTGTACTGGTAGGTCTGAGCACTCTGGAGGTTCTCGATCAACAGCATCCGCTTCTTGGGGTTGTCGATCTTTACTTTCTTGGCGGCGCCTACCGGCTCTGTGAGGAGAGCATTGCGAGATGGTGAAAATGACATCACACAAACATCTGTACAGCGTTTCCTTTTTTCAGGTCGGACTCTTACTCTGTTCGTCATCGATGGGTGTGTAGATGACCTCGTAAGCCGTAATGTTGCCATTGGTCTCTGCAGGCTCTCCCCAGCTGACCTGAGTGACAGTCGGACTGATGACATTAAAGGCCAGACGTCCAGGTTCCCCAGGCACTGTAGGAGAATCGGAACAGGTAGCGATTGTAAGGTCAAACTTAGCCTCGGTATAACGAAAGTGTTTACAAAGTGGAGTTTCACTCGTCACTGAATTAGAACAGATTGCACCACACAAACTAGTTCTCATGTAGAGACAAGTTGTTACTAAATATTACCACGGGGTAACTGCCAGGTGTAACTTTTGTATGTATGTAACAGTATTTTCCAAAGGATTGGCAGTTCACTTTAATATAATATTTGTGTCCCTAAAGCTGTAATTTGTGAAAGTTATGCTAGAAAGTTTTCAGAACAGAAATCTGAGCATTGGATAAAGCCAAGTTTAAAATTCTTGTTTCATTTTGTTTTATACAAAGGGAATTTTGTATATCTCTTTGTATCACTCCATCATTAAAAATACTGCCAACATTCATAAAAAAACACTTTTTGCCATGTTTTTAGTAATACAATGCTCTATATATCAGGCTATCAATGATATATGAGCAAATTCCTCAGTAAAAACCTTCAGAATATAGATAGGAATGAAACTTGAAAGTTTGGTGTTTGTAGGTGCAACTGAAGTCGAAATTTCTGGCTCAGAGTTTAAGAATAAAAATGTATTTAGAGAAAACGGCCTTTAAAGATATGTATTGTCAAATTCCATACATTTTGAAGACACTACAGGTGAATAGGGTAAAAATATTTAACTAAAAGATATCAACATGAAACTTGCATGAACAGCAGTTCATTGAATTGTCAGTAATTACCATCCTCAAGAGTTTGACAGGTAACAATGTCTGTATCGTTGCCATCTCCCATTTGGTTGTAGCTGCACACTCTCATCTCGTAGTCACAATAGGGATACAGGTTGGTCAACTCAGCTTGAGGAGTCTTCACATCTAAGACCTTGGCATCTTTCTCTGGGTCGCCATAGATCCAATACTTTACCTAAAACAAACAAGGAAAGATAAGATTCAGAGTTTGAGGAATACAGTGCCGATTGTGAATGATGGTTGTGAACCCAAGTTGAAGCTTCTCAACATGTTGATTTTATTTTATTTGTACCTTGTACCCCATGGGGTTACCAGACGCCGGGTCCCAGTTGAGGCGGATGTCTTTGGGTCCAGTTGCTTTGGCCTTAAGGTTTGCTGGGGCGAGAAGGCGACCGCCAGGGGACATGGATTTCGGGTTTACAAAGCCCATCTGCTGCATCTCGGCAATCTCTGGAGATTTGGGTTATGCAGGAAGTGGAAGTAGTGACAGGATGAATCAAACATTTACCAGATACAGTGCCTCTTCTTTAGAATGTTCCCTTCTTTCAGCATATGAAATTTGAAACACGACAACGCCAGAAACTCAACAAATTGCCATGTTTTTGCAACGAATGACTCTGGGTCTTACCTGCGTCAGTGATATTGACAAGGGTGGTCTTCCTATCTCCGATAGTAGCGTTGCTACTTGGGTCAAACAGCTCCAGTTGGATGGTCTCTGGCTGGATTGGGCCAGAGTGGGCCCTCGGGTCGATCACTATGTTCTTCTCTGTCTCGCCAGGACTAAACTTCAGAGGGCCGGTCAAGTCAAAGCGCTGGGCCTTCTTGGTGCGCCATTTCACTGTGGCGGGGCTGTCCTGGTTGCGAGTGCGGACCACAGGGATGGTGTAGGTTGGGTCAGCTGTGCTGAAGTTCTGGGCGCCCTTTTTGAACATCATCACACTGGGCTCTGGGTAAAACAAGATAAAGTGAAGGAAGAGACGAAACCTTAGCAATCGGTGCTTTGGGTTGGAACAAGGGTACGCAGCGCTGATGTAAAGCCTCTTGCGTTTTTTTCACCTGGCTGGTCTGTGATGGTGACAGTAGTCCTCGGGTAGCGTCCCAGCTTGGCGCCCTGCCGCGGGTTGCTGAGATCCATGACAAACTGCTTGACCGGTTTGTCTTCCAGGAGTGCATCTTTCTCGCTCAGCTCCAGCAGACGAACAGGCACTGTTTTCTGGGTCTCATCAGGATTATAGGTCAAGTCTCCTTCCATAGCCACATAGTCCTTAAATACACAAAAAGAACAGATGAGGAATGCAGTCCGAGTTATCACAAACTGGTTTCAGACGTTTTCACTTCACAAATGTAGATCGCGAGCCTAAATGTTCTTGTAGGTATGAGGATACCACGCTAAATGTAGGGCAGTACATCAGCTCACCTTCTTATCCTTGGCTGTGAGGTCCCGTGTGCGGTAGGTGACCTGTGTGCGTCCATCTTCTATGATCTCTCTGCTGATCGGGATGTTGGCCACTCCGTCCTGCCTGCTGTATGTGTAGGCCGGCTGGAGGAACGAGAAGACACTGGTGGCTGGGAAAGAGGAAGAGGAGACTCCGTTAGAGCAATCCACAGTGAAGATTATGCACTTCTTCGGACACGCAAAGCTTCAAATTGGATTTTAAAGTGCAAATCTACAAAGTATGAGTACTCTCACCATGCTCTTTGATGATGGTGATGTTGACCAAATCTTTTCCAATCTTAGCGATGCCCAGTGGCACATCCGTGGCCTTTACTAGCAGCTGCTTCTTGTCATCGTCTTCATCCTTGACAAAGAGCGGCACATGGACGTCTACCGACTCCACACCTTCTTGGAACTCTATGGCTCCTGCAGCCTCTGCAGAGCGAAGAGCAGATGAGACGACGAGATTTATTGCAAGATTGATAACACAGGCTGTTCCGTTGAGATCGGGAATTGTTTCGCTTAACTTCGCTACAAACTGAACATTTGAATTTTTCATTTCGGCCCGACACGGAAATAGTGAACAATCACCCCAACAAACCTCGGTCTGTGGCCACAGTGTAGTAGCCGGGCACCACTTTGAGATTATGTACGTTTCCAGACTGGACATTTTTCTCGGTGACTTTGACAATCTCAAGGTAGCTGCTGCGTGGAGCAGAGAGGACGGTGTCCATGATGGCGTAGTCCTGCCTGAAGAGCACAGGAGGGGGCGTAGAAGTTAGACATGTATGACCTTCAGAAGACAATGAACTCTGGGGATGTCCTGTATTGTATTTCATTGTATCAATCAGAATGTTACCTTTTTCCAGCATTTCTCTGCATTCTGCAAGAACCAAAAACAGGTGTTGATGAGTACAAGAACAGACATTTAAGTTCCATTTTTGTTTTGATAACATGAATATGAAGGATACCGTTTCTTACGTTTACGACTGCTTTCAGTCAATGTAGTTAACTGAAGCAATAAGTTCCTCAGCGCTATATTGACAGAGAAAGTTACCAGCTGCAAAATCTGTTGTTCTTCCTGCATCTAGCCCCGTCATTTGACGTTATAGTGACATAGTTGGATGTAAGGAAGAGCTACAGGCTATTTTCAGCTTGAATTTCTGTGGGTAGTCATGCGCCCAATCCCAATCGCTACACTCACGGAGGGTTTAGGGCTGTCCCATTGTCAAATCATTAAGTGTTTGAGGGCTCTCTGGCAGACATTTTGAGCCCTTCATGAACCCTTTCCATAAGTTCGCATTTCTGCAGACTTTGCCCAAGGGAATTACCCACAATTCATAGCAATGTGATGTTAAACCCAGGGTTGCCAGTGGGAGCATGGAGACTTTAAAAAAAAGGTAAACAAAGAGGACACGTGTGCTTAGCCGTACAAAGTACATTTACTCAGAAACATTAAGGGTTAAAGACAGAACCTAAAAACACATGAAATCAGAGGAATGGAAGCAGAGACTATATATTAAAGATTTATTCATGAAACATTAAATTTTTTCATCAAAGCTGTTTTGACGAAAACAAGTGAATAAATTAAATGAAATTGCGAGCCAAATCAGGGAGTCAAAAGTATAAAATAAATACCCACAATTGTATGTAATGTTTTTTGACATTGTCGTGGTAACGTGATATGTTGCAGCAAAGTGCTGTCCCATTCGTATTTACACCATTTCAAGTCCTTACACTGATTGGACATCCACATAAAAAGGTTTATTTTTGAGGAACATAATGTATGTAACTAGACATGCAGTTTCACACATCTTACCTGAAAGAGGTTTTTTGCACCTTCTGGGCGCCGGGGATCTGCTTGTACACCTCATTTAGCTGGACGGAAGAACAAATGAAGTACTCAGTGACGCAGTCCTTATTCAGACACTCATGTGGCCACAGATAAACAAAAACACACTCACGTTATCGGCAACTTCCTTGCGGAGCTGTTCGGCATCTCTGGATTCGGGACGAGACAGGTTCTCAGAGAACAGCCTGTTCAGCCGGAGAGACATCGGGAACTGGACTACAAGGGGAAAGAGGAACCATGAAAACAATGATTTCATCTTTAAATCCAACATCATCCTTGCCCCTAACTTCTTTCGTTTCACATGCAGTAGGTACATTGATAGTTGCTGAGCACTCACTGGTCTCTTTGGGGTTGGGCTTTATCAGAGCCTGGGGGTGATTGGGTGATCGGTGCACGTTATCTGTGACCTTCCAGCGAACCACATCGGTTCCTTTGGGTGGGCCGGTCCTCACCATCGGCGTGTCCAGATGGTCTGAGGTGAGCAGAGACTGGCGGAGCAAGTACTCATCTTCCTTGAAGCCAACCATACGACCTGGAGAGAACGCAACATTAAGGTGACTCGAATTCAACGCGGTGCCAGACGGGAGGATAAAGAGTCTCAAGCAACACCGTCACGCGTGAGTCCTACCTCTCCGACAGCAAGGCAGCAAGGCAAGACAGCTCTGTGGCAAGAGAAGACAGAAGTTACTTCCACTGATACTTAATAAATACTCATCATCTATAGGTGTAACTGTGAGTGTTTATACCTGGCAGCAGGTTTTGCAGCAGGCGCAGTATTTCCAACAGCAGAGCAGCAGAAGTGCCAGCAGCAACAAGAGGAACAAGAGGAGTGGGAGCAACCACAGGAGGCTGGCAGGGGGACAATCTGAAGGTTGGGCACAAAGAGTACAATCATTATCATTATCATCATCGCTCCTGTTCTGAACGCATTGTGCTGGTTTCCAGTTAGGCGCTTTCAGGCCGTTTCAGTCTTTTCAGGCAGCGAGCGGTTGCTGCCGCTATTCACAAGCTATGTGTATAGTTTTGGGGTTAATTGTCCAGGTTTTAAGATATCTATCCTATACCACCAATGCAATGGAGGTGCACAAGGCCGTACACGTCCCTGTGCTCACACCTTTGTACTGCAGGGATGTTTTTTTTTTTTAAAGCCCCCGAACACATGGTTAGATATTTCTCTACATTGTTAATATCAACACCTAAATGAGCCACGATCAAAGTAAGACAGAAAACCACGCTACATATCGATTGAGAGTTTAACACTCAAAATGTAAGTACACAACCCCACAATTTTCTTTCCATTGTTGTTCACCTTTTAAAAACAGAAATAACCCCAAAGTTTTGTGTCCATGTAAGACCCCATTACTGGTGGTAAGACGTTGGAGTGGAAGTATTGAGCTCTACTTTAAGCAATAAAGCTTAATTCAGAGAAAACACCTTCCAAAGCAAAAAACTACAACAGTCAAGTGTTTTGATAAACGATACATTAGCTGCTGAAATGAGAGCACAGAGCATATGTGAGACATATACATGCAGCTCACCTTTCTTTTTGAGCACCTGGACCTCCAGGTAGTTTTTGGGGTCTTTGGGGTCTTCGACAGTGTAGTGGTACGTACAGTCGTCTTCCTCGTCGCGGAAACTGCACGAATCAATCCCATTCGTCGCTGAAAACACAACACACAACCTTGAAGACGATGATGTTCACAGTGTGGTGGATAACTTAACATTCAGTAAAAACTCTTAGATGTGCGTACCTTCTTTGAGTTCATCCACCTTGACAATTTTGAAGGGGCACTTGGCACAGTCCTCTTTCCTATCTCCTGATTTCCAGGCCTGACACTGGACGCAAGACCTCGTCCCCTCGCACGCGCCCATCTGGGCCTAGACACGACACACACACACATAGACACACACACACACACACACACATAGACACACACACACACACACATAGACACACACACATCAAAAGAAGGCCAGGCGGGACGCAATGAATGAGGCTCTGAGTGAAGTTGAAAAAGCAAAAACACGACGAGAAATAGCATTGGAGCTGACGTTCACTGAGTCATAAATGCACATATCCACACATTACATCCACTCACCTGGAAGTTTGGCTCACAGGCGGAAGTCATTTGGTCAGGCTTGGAACACTCACAGCGGCCACAGACACATTTTCCTTGCCCATTGCAGATACTCTGGTGCAGATAAAGAAACTGTCAGGCTCCCGGAGACGCGTGAGGTGACATGATAACATCATCCACGAACACAAACGGTCGGCTCTACTCACGCCCTTGCTGTCCAGACAGGTGGTGTTGCTCTGGGAACACTCGCAGGCGTTGCCCGTCCAGCCCATAGAACACGCACACTGACCCATGACACAAGAGCCGTGGTCTGATAAGAGAAGGAAGAATACCATTTAACTGTATTTTCCCAGCGGTGAGTGGCGTGTGGGAAAATGAGGGTTGGTAAGTTGCCGAACCATAAATTACTAGTATAGTATACAGAAAAGAAAAATAAGACATATGCAGCATGATAAAGACTTTATTTGTATTATTATTATCATTATTATTGTTTGCATGTTTTTAATTAATTAATTATTGTAATTATTATTGTTTTAATTAATTTGTGTTTTCCAATTTTATTTATCTTTTTTGTTTTTTTTTATTCATGGGTCTTTTAACCCTATGTTTGTTTATATGGAAAAAGGAGCAAGGAATGCCATGCATTGTTATCGTTAAGATGATGCTTTCCAATAAAAGCTTTTGAAACAAAACTTAGCACTGAGTGATACATTTAAAACTATTTCAGGGGGAAAAAAAGGGAATGAGCCGTCACAAGAGAATCCTTACATCCTACAACACGATCAAAAGGATCTTATAGTGTTTAAAGTCATTTGTTGCCACTTGTGGGCAGCATACAGTCATACAAGTCATACATTCACTTCTGAAGCCAATCCTATGCCCTTGAGGTTGTGCAAACAAACAGAACATACATAGGGGCGGTGAAAGTGACACCATACACATACATCACCAGTTAACCCTCCTGTTGTGTTCAGGGTCAAATTGAGCCGTTTCAAATTTGAAAATCTAGAAAAAATATTTTAAAGTACTTTTTCTGTATGAAACTTCTTCTGCTTGCCTTAATTAGTGTAATCAATGTAAAAAAAAAAAAGGGGTTCATATCGTGTATATGCAACCCCCCCCCCCCCTCCCCCTGCAGGTTTATATTACAGAGATGATGTTTGGGTCAATTTGACCCAGCAATGAAGGTGGAGGCTATAAGGGGTCAGAAGTGTCAAGTTTAGACCATTTCTTACTCCCTCCCACCATGACACACACACACACACACACACACACACACACACACACACACACACACCTGTGCGAGAAATACAGATACTATTTTGACGGGAACCTTATATTTTCCTGCGGGAAAACCCCGCCCACACTTAGCAGGGGAGGGGTGAAACATACAAACGGGTTGCTTGGGAGTCCTACCAACATTACACTCTGCAGATACATACAACACAGCAGCTCACTGTAGGACAACATGAGCAACAGAAACAAGAGGACGACAGCTCTGGTGGCTCTGCAGCTCATCCTTGATCATGACAGTGAAATAGAGGAGGATGTGTCTGAAGATGAAGACCATCTTGAGGTCAATTCAGATTATAATGGTACTGATTATGAACCATCAGATGAGGAAAGTGATATACGTGTTCATCCAAGCGAGACATTCGTGTCGAAAAATTGTGAAATACAGTGGTCATCCTCACCCAATACACATCAGCCAAGACTGTCTGCCGAAAATATTCTAAAGACGGTGCCAGGCCCCACCAGGATGGCAGGGACTCGTGTCACAGACATCAAGTCAGCTTTGAGCTGCTCGTTCCAAACTCAATACAGAAAGTAATTCTAGAAATGACGTCTAAGGGAGAAGTGGAAGGAGCTGGATGAAACGCATTTACATGCATATGTGAATCTCCTTATACTTGCTGGGGTCTATAAAGAAAGAAAGAATGTTGTGCTCATGAACACTCTCCATGGAAATGCTGAAATCAGCACCAGAGAGGACGAGAAACCAAACATGATTCTAGATTACAATGCCACAAAAAAGGGGGTGGATAATTTGGACCAAGTAACGGGGTCCTACAGCACCAAGAGAACGACTGCACGCTGGCCTTTGGTCTGTTTCTTTACACTATAAATAAACATAAATAAAGTTTAGTTTCAATACAAATCCTTATGACTCATTTGGCTTGATTTTGAGGGAGCGGGTCAATATGACCCTGAACAGCAGAGGTGTCTCATCTCTATTTATCTACTTCACCCCATGAAAAAAAGAAAGTTTCAAAATACAAAAAAAAAAAATTTAGACAAAAATACATGTTAAGGTAGACTAATGCAATTTATATCTAGGTTTTTCCAATGTACCTAAAAAATAGTTTGAACATGTATTTTTCATGAAAACGAGTGAGTTATCCTCATTGAACTATGATCTATGGAGGGGTGAATAACTCCATTCCACTAAATACTGATTGAATTGTTAGTAATGGGGTTGGTGATGAGGTACAAACTATATTTATTATTATTGGTTATTGGTAATATTTTTGGTTTCTGACAACTTTTGGATGATTAAACATGCACCGGGTCACATTGACCCGGGAACATCATGGCTGTACATGAGAAACGAACATAACAGGAGGGTTAAACAACCACACATCGCCGTACCATTGCAGAGGAAGCCGCCATGTCTTTGACACTGGGTCTTGTCGTACTGACAGAATTGTCCCTCAAACTGATCCGGTTTGTAGCACACACAGATTCCACACTCCTGGCAGTCCCCACGGCCTGAACATGGATCCTTCATGTCCCGGTCCTTACACTGGCTTTTGTCCAGATTTAAAGTTTTTGAGCAGTTACAGAAGGCACCCACCCTGAAGGAGACAAACAAAGACCTCATTGAACCCCAGAGGCCTGAAGCAGTCCCTCGGGAGAAATATTCTTTGGAAGAAATTATAGTTAAAGTCTCACCAGTCAGCATGGCACTGACACTTCCCACACACAAGGTCTCCGTGGCCATCGCACATTTCTGCATTAGAGACAGGAGACTGGAGGGAAAGGTAAAAACACTGGGATGAGTCCGCTGTACAAACAGGTGCGTAAGTGGCTTCAATCATCGGTGTCAAATTCTGTGTCTATACCTTCTCACAGTCGCAGATTGGACAAAGAACCGAGGCCGTAACATTGACGGCAGTGCTGAAGGTTGTAGGTTTGACTCTGATCAGCCCCTTGTTTTGGTCCTGATCCACCTTACAGACAGGTTGCTCACCGACCATTCGCTCGGCTTTGAGCCGCATCTTGAACTTGCCCTGCCGAACGAACACACACACACACACACACACACACACACACACACACACACACACACACACACACACACACACACACACACACACACACACACACACACAGTTCAAGCTTCTGTATGCACTTTAAGCATTTAGCTGTCTGAGTCAAAATTGGACTATTGTGACAAAAATGAAAGAGCCTGTAAAAGCTGATGTTTTTGGCAACAAAATGACTAGATTTGAGGGAACATATGAAATCCAACACTATTTGAGTACAGTTGTGTAGAATAATGTTTACATATTTAGTTGAGGTAGAAGAAGTGATAATAAAAATCTACATATCAGCTTACAATTCCAGGAAGAACTTGCTTTTGGATTTGGTTAATAACTAAGTGTACTGCAAGAGGACATTCTTTCAAATGGATTTCATGTGACACTCGAGATGGCTGGCCTTTTTTAAACTTATTATTTATCTTTTGTCTTGGAGTTAAGGGATTAGAGTAGTATTTCTAATTATTATTGTCTAACAAGTTTTCTGAAATGTTATATGTAAATATACAAATGAGGCATTATCTAATGCTAACTTTTGGTGAATTTAGGAGAAATCTACAGACACAAATAGACAAAGTAGAAAGAAAACGCCTAAATATGTATATTTAGATGTTTTCTTTCCACTAGTTTTTTTTTAACCCCAAAGCTCAAAATTGACCAGTGCATGGAAAAAAAATATCTTTGCCTACAGAAAAGAATGAATATATTGGATTTCAGCACATAATATCAATCTAAGTAAGAACACCAATTGGTCTTCTAACCCCATGAATGTTTGTGCTTTTCAGTTGTTTCTTGTGTTTCTTCTTACTATTGCGCCAGGCTTGAAATCAAAGGCCCCGTATTGTGCAATGTTTCCATTGGTGTGAATGAACTGTTCCACGAAAGCCTTGGGTTTATCCTCTGCACGGATGCTCATCTTACTTCGGATACTCTGTAAGGACAAATGAAAACATCAGCAAGCAGAAGTTTGCGCAGACATTTGACTCGATTGTCTACGGAGTTGCCAGCAACTGCAAAAAGCCACGAGAAAAAAACGTCCTCTTTCGACGGACAATTGTCAGAGGAGGTGACGTTTTACCTCAAAGGCATCCCTCATGAGTGACAGCATGTTATTTGAGTCTTCCTCCAGCCGACCGAGTTCAGCAATGGGGAAGTACTTTTGGAGTTTCTAAAAAGAGAATCACGCACAACACAAAAATGAATCCATGACCTCAACTCTGACCTAAAACCTGACTCCATGTTTCAATGAAAGTCCACCGACCTCGTAATACGTGTAGGAGTGCTGGGTGACAGCAAAGATGGGAATGATGTTGTGTTTGGCCAGCAGACGGACCAGTGTGGGTATTGAAGGGTAATCCTGGTCTATATCCTTTGTGTATTTGCCTTCTGGGTTTAGATGGCAGCCTTCGTCGTTGCGCGCCAAGATGCCTGACAGCACGTTAGCACCGTCTGACTCGTAGTGGAAGGCTGACTCGGTGGAGAAAACCAGGAGATGCGTGCTGTGGTCACGCCAGCCGATCTTATCCTACGGTAAGAATACCAATAAAACGTGAGCGGAAGAAACAGTGTTTAAAAGTAACAATCATAATCACTATAGCATTGTGTGAACTCGTTGGGCAAGGGCTTGAATGTGATGGATGTTCATTTAGATTTAAAAGTCTGGCTAACAGAGAATTAATTACTATTAAGAACCATTTTTTGCCACCCATATGTAAGTAGAGCAACTATTTTTGTATTCAACGTTCTTACTAACCCCACAAACTGCAGCCTGCAATATGGCATCAAAACCTCCTTCAGGAGCATCCAGGTTGCCAGATATGTTCTCATGCTGGAGCTTATTGTTGAAGTACACCAAGTCTTTGGTCAACTTGATGACGTTTTGGAAAGAGAACGGCGGGTCGCTGTTGGGCCACGGCTTAGCAAGTCTGAGAAGGTGGAAGGAGGGTGGACAAAAAAGGAGAGAGCAATGAGGAAATGGCATTTCGGTTAATCTGTGGTATGTATGTGCTTAGCTGTATTCAACGTGTTCATGTGAAGTTTTCCCGCTTACTTTTCGGGTCTCATGTCCGTCTGGGGCTCAATCACTTTGTCCACAAACTTCCCAAACCCGATGGTGGGGTCATCTGACAGCTCGCGAACCAATGTAGCTACAGGAAATACATTCACCATCAGCATTGCCGCGACAACTCACTCGACGGTCGGCACAACAAGTCACCAATACAAAGACGCTCACCCAGGTCCGCGCCCATCTTCTTCAAGTTGTCCAAATCGTCCGCCATGGAGTTGGAGAAGTCCATAAGGATGTAAAGGTCCAGGGGGCCTTTGGTTGGAGCAAACACCTCCACATTCACCTCCCTCTCCTCTCCAGGCAGAAAGCTCATGCTCATCTGCTGTGGATACACCTGAGACTTCTGAAGGCTCACGTCGATGGCTTCTTTCTGAGCAGCGAGAGGGGAGAGGAAGCACAAAGGGGGGGCGGGGTCACGACATCATACTTTGTGATTCAAAACAACCGTGTTCATTTAAGACTTGAGAATGATTGGGAGAGAAATGAGAGTGATGAAGACTTACTTTAGTTATGTCCATTGAGCTGTGAGCCGTGAGTGCGGCCGCGATGCTGCAGCCGTGGGCAAGTATGTTCACGTGCAGGTCACAGCGAGGGCCATTAAAGTTCTGAGCAAACGGGAAGTTTGATTAGTGAGTTCTGCTTTCTTGACGTTACCGCGCCGAGTCTTCGTATAACACTCCCGTTTGTTTTATGCAAAATGAAGATGAATTTTGGGCCTTGAAAATGGTAGCAAACTCCATCCCAGCTGCAGACCAAAGCTGGAGTTCAGTTTTTATGTTTTTTATGTTTAGTCAGACAATGTTCACTACAACCTGAACTTCAAACCTAGGTTATGTTATGACAAGTACTCCACCTTCAGATGAAGACCATAACATGCAGGTGAAAGGTCCCCCAAAAAAAACATGTAGGTTGTGGTTAAGTTGTCAAATTCTAAATGGGAATTCTGTGGTCTTGCTGACATGCAAAACCATTTAGAATTTTGGACAAAGTTAGCACATTGCACCAGGGTAAACTACGTAGCTACCATCCAAGACTCAAAATACGAATCGAGTACATGGTTTGCTTAAAAACAAACAAAAAGGCAGTGTTTCTCCCTGGAGAATACGCCAGTCCTCATGAGTAGTCTCAGGATCCACAGATACGACTCCAGTTCTTTTATACTCTCACCTCAAGAGTGCAGTAGGCACAGTCTACCCCTGACTGCAGGCATTCTGAACAGGTCTTGGCCCTGGCAGCGAAGCAGTGGTTCACTGGGGGGGCGAGAGGGGGGGTTGGGTGGGGGAGGGGGAGAGGGGAAACAAAGTGAGAATCCAACACATGCAGCATAGCTAGAATACCTGCAGTAACCCTAAACAGGCTTGTTTTTTCTCGATAGAGTTCCAGACTAAATCAACAGTGATGCAGTAGTAAACATACATACATGAAACACACAATTCGGAAATCTAGAAGATCTTTCACTGATACAAAAAGTGTCATATACTGTCGCCATCAATAATATTTTAATGTACGCCATACACACATCGGCCTAAAATCGTGGGTTTAATTGAGCTTTAAGGCTGCATCTATTATGATAATTATCGATGACTATGTATTATATTACATCATAACATTGTATTATATTTTGGATCAATCAATTATTTAGTCTATAATAATTCCAAAAGTTAGGTACAAGATTCATTAACAATCTCCCCCGAGGTCCAGGTGAAGTCCTGACATGAGGAGATCCTACATTTCTCAGGCTGGAACCTTCTCTGATAAATGACTCAAACAAATCATTCATGACTCGCTTCCTGCAAACCGCCCTCTGAACTTTGACCAAAACTCTCTAAAACTAAAAAAGAAAATATGGTGGCGATCGATCGCCAACGATCCTGTTTAGGTACCTGCTCGGATACAAAATAACGTGTGGATAAATAACTTGTAGTGACATCAAATGATCCGCTCTGACTCGGGGGCTTTCTCACCTTCAGCATAACAGCAGGTCAACAAGACGGCGAGAAGCCCGAGGCCCACTGAGAGATGTGGCGTCCATCTCCCCATCTCCTTCCTGCCAACGCAAACACAAACACATACATTCACATTTGCACATGAGCAGTGTACAGCTAAAACCCACTGGTACAGAGAGAGAGATGGGGGGGAGAGAGAGAGAAAGAGAGAGAGGGAGAGGGAGAGGGAGGGAGAGGGAGGGAGAGAGAGGTCATATCTTTGCAGACTAAAGGTGTAATTTGAACCACCTGTACTTTCCCTCAGTCAAGCCCCAGAGAAAGTGAGCAGGCCCAAACACTCCCCCTTTACCTTCTACACAGTTAGCAAAAAAGTGCAGAGAGTGGTGAAGTGCAGAAAGACGCTTTGTACTTTCAGGAAATAACACTGTGGGAAACCTTTTCAAACACTTTCCCTTGTCAATATTATGCAAATTCTATTCTCAAATCCATAAATATTCCTTTTATACCCGTGTACAGGCATGAATAGTGACCTACATTCCATCTTAAAGGGTCTATCCAGCCGTGTGGACAGTTTTGGTTCTCACATTTTGAGATATATACATCTGTTGATATTTCTGCCTCCATCCCAGTACATGGAGTAAATGGAAATTCGCATTGAAAACACTGTCGACAGATTTCTTTAACATGACTTTGAAAACTGTTCAACATCCTGTCTGTCGATAACGCAGTAACGGGGTCGGCCCAGACGCCAAGATCTACTCGCCTCCATTATATTGGGCTGGAAGCGGAAATCTCAAAGACAGATATCTCAAAACGTGGGCATATAAAATGTCTAGATACCTCTTTTTTTATTGTAAAATATGACCGTTCTCTCTATGTCTGGATTTAAGTGCCAAGTAACGCCTTTTTAATATACAGTTCTTAATTTGGTGCACCATCTGCTATAGCTCATTTCAAATAGAGACCAATTATAAAGAGCCTGTTGAGACATGATGAAATGTGATAAAAAAATGAATGAATAAAGACAGGAAGAGACCAATGCAGAGTGGGACCTGGAAATATTCTGGGCAGCATGCTGTGTCGACTCTCCACAATAAAACCACATTCAAATGTTGTGTTGGAATCTTGGAGAGAAAGCAATCTGATAAACAGGGAGCTGCAAAAAAATAAAGAAAAATAAATCAAAGATCTCCACTAAAGACAGAAGGTGGAGAGCGAACAGACGGCACTATGTGGCATAAAATGTCTCAGTAATTGTCTCAGTGGGCAGACGACTGAATAATGATGATTTGTGCTCTGAGGATTTACAACAGCGGAGGAGGAATTTCGACTTGAGGCGAGAGAATGGCTCGTCCCAGTTAAAAACACAGTCTGACAACACATGGGAAAGGCACCATAGCACCTCGCTGTGAGCTTGAGCTGACTACAGGTGTGTGAGTGTGTGTGTGTGTGTGTGTGTGTGTTTGTGTGTGTGTGTGTGCATGAGTTCATGCAATGCAGTATCACATAAATCACAGACTGAGATGGCTTGGGGGGGGGACCCAGAACAGAGCAGCTCCTATCCTCTAAAAGTTGACCACCAGTCACGGAATAAATGAGCTGAGTGGAGAAAAAAAAAAGCACTTTGTAATTTTGCCCTCCTTCTCCAGACAAAATCATAGGCACGCAGGCGTTTATGACTCCGACGATAAAGTGGGAGACACAAATTACAGAAAGCAAGAGACAGAAAATAGACCTGACTCATTCATGCTGCTTTTTGTCTCTTTGGTCTGGCACAGAGAGAGAGAGAGAGAGAGAGAGAGAGAGAGAGAGAGAGAGAGAGAGAGAGAGAGAGAGAGAGAGAGAGAGAGAGAGAGAGAGAGAGAGAGAGGACATTCTTCCTGTGGTCTCTACAGACAAACCCAAGCCTTTGAAGCCATCGCTTCTTTCCCACCTCAACAGACACTAACAACACAAAGCTAACTGTAACTCAGTAGACGTGCGGTGCTCAGGTGAACACCGTATTCTCTCCTGGTTTGTTCAGGTCCACTTTCTTTCACCTGCGTTGCATTGAAGGCTTTGATGTGATGCAGAAAGTGAAAGAATCTGTCCAGAGTCTGTCATGCAACTCTGAAACCACATGGGGAGACATACAGTGACTCGCTCCAAAGTGGCACAAATGTGAGCTGGCAGAATAATGAGAGCAGGTTTAGGAGAATGAGAAGAACACATTTCAGGTGAAGGGAAAGGAAAACAATGGAGCCGTTAGGAAATGTACGACAAAGAGATTACTGATCAAACAAACCTCTTGTTGCGCTCACTCTCTCTCTCGCCCAGTCCAAGTCCAAGAGTCCAACAATAAATAAGGAACAAAACAACTAATTCCTTGTTGTTTTGTTTGACCCACGAGCTTTTGGGAAAATTTGTATCCACCTGTAGAAAAACAAAAAGAAGAAGAAAAAACTTCTTCTCCAAGTCCTCGTGTTCAAGTTCAAAGTTCCAAAAAGAGGAGAGGGTTTTGTCCCCGTACAGTCCGTTGAAGTCTAGTTAAATATTGACTTTCTTGTCCTTAAGCCCAGCTGAGTCCAGTGTGTGTGTGTGTGTGTGTGTGTGTGTGTGTGTGTCTCCGCGTGTCTGCAAGAGTTTTTAAGTGTGTACGGGAGAGAGATATGAGAGACAGTGAGACCCGGAGCAACTGAGTGAAAATGACTGTGTGCTGTGACTTGATCCCTCCTTTAGCTTCTGCACACTCTCTCTCTCTCTCTCTCTCTCTCTCTCTCTCACACACACCCACCCACACACACACACACTCTCCCTACTTTATCCAGGTGAGCGGCTGTGACGGGGCAGGTGAACTCCCTTCCTGTACCTCTATCTCTTCCCCGCCCTGTTAGAAGTTTAGAAAGCTCCACACCTCTGTGTGTCGAGGCCCCCTCCCTGCTGCATTCCACCCCAACAGGAGTTCACCTGTGTGGACTTGAGGCCGGGAGGCCGGCCCCGCCTCCCGTGGCCTCCTCCCAGGCCTTGGGAGTGGCACACAGAGCAGAACACTGCCTGCAGGCTACGGGAAACGGCTTCGTGACTCTTGCATTTACACAATCGTGCTTTCGCACTGCCGGGCACGTTTTCTGCTCGTCAAATATTTGAGTTTGAACATCATGATTGCCACATATCTTTTCTCCCTTTTTCTTGGAAGTAAAGCCACAGCTGACAAGGCTCCAGTGGACCTGATAGTGGAGACCATCTTACAAGTAAAAGGACCACAGGTTTAAACATCCTCCAAAAGTTTACAACCAAACAGCTCGTTTACAACCAAACAGCTCGTTTACCGTTCCCTTACAGACCGCCCATGGAGGGAATGCTTCCTGGTGGTCGGTACATCTCCTGTGACCCGTTAGGACCGTACACACCGAGGCATCGGTCATCACAACCCCCATGGTTGGGTTGGGTTGGGTTGGGTTGGGTTGGGTTGGGTTGGGTTGGGTTTAGGGAGCGGCGGTAGAGGGACTGAGATCATGTAAAACTACTCTGTCACAAGTAAAAGTGCTGCATTTAAAAGTAATACAATGAAAATATACTTGAAGCATCAAAAGTAAAAGTACTCATTTTGTAGAATAGCCCATATTATATCATTGGATTATCAATATAAAAAAATGTCTAAAGTACTACTTCACACTTTAATATTCAATATTACAGCTTGCTAATTTAAATGATATATCCACCCGGGGATCAATAAAGTATTATTGATATTATTATATAATCATTTATTTGTTGATTAGTATTTTGATAATATTCTGAATCTGAATCTGGAGAGTAACTAGTAACTAAAGTTATCAAATAAATGTTATGGAGTAAAAAAAAACAATATTTCCCTCGATGATGTAGAGTAGAAGTATAAAGTAGCAGGCAATGGAAATACTCCAGTAAAGTACAAGTACCTCAAAAATGAGTTCTTAAGTACAGAACTTGAGTAAATGTAAATAGTTACTTTCCACCACTGGGTTGGGCAACTAAACCTGCATCTTATTGTTCGGGAAAGATTGAGGTCATGGTTAGAATGTAACTGTTGATAGGAGATGGGATGTGAACCACAGTGTGCCCCCCCCCACCCCCCCCATCAAAGTTAGATACTTTATACACCCTTACCGCTCAAATGATACCAATCATAACAGATATTTCCTTAATTTCATCTCCAAACCGTTAACATAGCCTTTTTCATTGCCCAATAACTCAAAAGTAATGTGACGAGCCACATTCCTCTTAGTTACATATGTCCAATCAGAGCTTTGGTGAATCATTTGTGATTTCCCTCAGGCAAAGATAACTGCTGTTGTGAAACCTCCTCATGGATCCATCCATGGTATGAGTATGAACCAAGATATTCTGGTGGCTTGGTCTCCTCGGCTGATACTCATCTCTATGCAGACGACAAACAGATGTACATTTCTTCACAACCCACATGGCATCAGACCCGCGAGTCAATGGGTTGAGTGCTTGGATCATACAAAACGTGTGGATGGTACAACACAGGTTGTAATTATTGCACCAAATCAAGTGTTATATAATTACTCCTTCTTATTTAAGTTGATGTTGTCCTGCTCACATAGTACATATCCCTTAATTAATTAGCATCAACTTAGCAAAAACTCCTCTACACGCTGAACACGTGGGACAATGTGTTCTATTTGTGGTCTTTTTTTGGTTTAGGTAAGGATTCCCATAGATGATCCGACCGATTTAAAAACTACATTCCCGTTGTCTCCTCTCGGTAATCGCTTACTTTTAATCCAGCCCTTTCCTGGAACTAAAACTGTAATCTATTTTGGTTGTTCAATGATTTCTTTGTGTTGCAACCTTGGAGGGAAGCAGTAGGAGTTCCAGACAGGGCAAGTGTTTGGTTTATTTCTCTGGAAAGGCCTTTCCTCTCGTCTCCGGCAGACCACACATCAGGTGTTAAAAGGTCGCACTGCACCCAATCGCACACATCAGAACTGGACCCACACACAGACTCTGATCCAGTAGCCACGGCCAACATGTGACACTGATCTGGGGTTCAAGGAGTTAACGCGACTCAGAGGGGAAAACAACCTTTTTCCTCTTCACTGTACATACCACACTGGGCAACCCGAACGGGGGGACATACACAGTCGAGCTCCTAGCAACCAGATCTGGTTGACACAATGGCTAACTTCTCTCGAGGAGGGGGGAGAACAAAACCTCTGCAGAGACAACTCCCTCCCCCTCTGGCTTTCTCGGCTGACACTTCGTCAGTGATGCCAGTCTAAACAGCCCTCTCACTTGTTGGAGGAGGAGCCGAAGGGAGTGGCCCACCTACTTTATCATTTTCCTGCACTTTTCAGGCTCAATTTGAGCTTTCAGTAAACAGAATGACTCCCAGCAGTTAGTACCAGCATTATGGGACACATATTCTAAATGTCTATAGTCTATTGTAAATGTGGAAAAAAGATGAAATCTGTACCTGTACTTTATAATAATATATAATGCATTACAACACAGGGGTTTATTCCCCTCAGAAAGCTAAATATGATTGAACCAACAGTAAATTACTGTCAGGCAGAAATATTACAGGCTGTTCTCATTCACAATTTTACACTTAAACCTACAAAAAGTTACGCACTGTCATTTTTATCCGAGGTGACGTAGTATAAAGGGCGACAAAGTCGGCTCAGGGACGATGGGTGAACAAACACAGGACTTTCACCCAGGAGACGGTTGTTGGTGTCCCGCGTAAAAAAAAAGCAAAAGTCGGTGTTAACTTAATTTCACACTCTTTTGTAACGTAATAAACATATGTCATCCGAAGCCAAACCACATCTTTCCCTGAGCCTAACCCAGTAGTTGTGTTGCCTAGACAACAGGTTCTCACTGCAGGGCGTGTTGCTGGACAGACGAAACATGAAAAATAACTTTAACTAAGTCGTAACATACAATTTGAACCATTGTATGATGATGAGGCCACGTTGCATATTGACATCGATGCCCAAAGTTGAACCAAAATTGAAAGTGTTATGTTTAATCATGACTGACACTGATTCAATACTGATTTTCTCTCTCTCTCTCACACACACGCACGCACGCAAGCACGCAAGCACACACACACACACACACACACGCACACACACACACACACACACACACACACACACACACACACACACTCACACACCTGTAGTCAGCTCAAGCCTCTTTCCTCAGTCCTCAATTGATCTAAAATATTTGGTGGGAAATCGGCCCACTGAGACAATATTGATGACATGTTTTAATGGTGAAACGTGGCCCTTAAACAATGGGAATTCAATGGCTTTTAGTTTCAATATAAAAGCCGGCACTGCTGTAAATATCCAAGTTTCATATTCAACCTCAAACACAGAGCAACCTTTCTGAGGTCCGCATTGAATGAATGAACTTTACAACCTGGACATCAGTGCTGTGTTAAGAGAGAGCCAACACGAGACCACAGTCAACTCCTTACTGTGTAAATGACCCCAAATAAAAGATTCAGTTAAAGCTTTAGACATTTTTACTCTCCTAAACTGTCATCGTCTACACTCGGGATGCATTTGATTTCATGTAAAAAGTGAAATAGTTCATTGACCCCCTGACACACAGACAGTAGCCACAGCTGTGGGATTAAATCACTTACTGTGAACAAGGTGCTTCCACGGTGATCCGGACCTCGTCAGCACAAATGTTGGCTAACCATAAGAATAAAAATGAATAAATAAATAAAGAATTGTAGAAGTTTTTGGACACAGAGTGAAATCCCGAAAAGAAAGTCTCCCCTCAGACTTCCAGTCCGTGCTCCACTCCTCGCCAATCTGCATGACAAAAACTGTTCAGTGAGTTAATTCACTGCATAGAATGGCGTCTCCCCCTTTTTTGTCTCCCCCTCCCCTCCAATAAATCTGTCCCAATGTAGAGACACAGTACGGAGGAACAGCGGCTTCAGTTTCAGGGTGAAAAATAAAGAAGAAACATTTTCAGACGGTTTTGTAAATTGGAATATTGATGAAAACACGACAGTAAAGTCGGTATTTTACACGGGAAAATAATAATTTAATAGTAAATAAAAAATAAATTGTCACAAATAGACAAAGCAAAGTGTTTGTGTAGTTAGTATGATAATTATCCCCATGAAAATACCAGAGTAGCACAATGTAGGGCTCATTAGGCCTACGTTATATGAAAATGTAAAAAAAAAAAAGACCAATAAAGACAATTTTACGTAAAATTGTTTTATTAAGTTAGCCTACCTAGTTACCGTAAGGGTTAACAATACCTAAAAAAAAAAATACTTTCAAAACAAATCCTCATTTTGCTCATATTTGGGATAAGTCTTGCGTAAACACCAGTCACCTCTGCGTGACGTCAGCAGACGGACGGGGAGTTCGTTGAGGGGAAAGTTGCGACCTGTTCAGTACATTTGGGTGTGTCTCGTGGGCTCACCTGCAAAGGTGTGTGTGCGCGCGCTCACAGGAAGTTAAACACTCCCTCTCTCTCTCACACACACACACACACATTTAATAACGGTGAATCATCCCGACAGCGTTCCTTCAAGGACATCCTGTGCATCTGTTGCACACCCGTTGAGTTTACGCTCTTCGTCGCACCTTATGGGCTCATAACATCATATTTCTATTGGAACTAATCCACTTAAATTTGTGGAGAACTTGTAAAAATACCAAACAAACCTGAATTATAACCTGAATAGTATACAGAACCATATGCAGTAGTTTCTACATCTTCGTGAAGGTATTCCTCATGAATACTTCTATAACTCCACATCAATGCAACCAGCCAGGCGTTAATAATATATTGAGAATAAACATGTTTTCCAAACACCAGTTCATTATACATGTTATTTTTTATGTTTGTGGTTTATGAGAATTCGACGCATGTGAGTTGTGATTGACTTTCAATAATCGAGCACACTGTTGTATTTCCTCCATCCTCAAAACCAATGCCACAGCCCAGACCTCACGGGACAAATTGGATCTTTTTTTTTTAAATTTGTTTTGCAACCTTCATCTCGCAAGTCATCTTTGCATATTTTTTTTCGTGTTTACTCAAAAGGCTCCACCCACATTCCCCATCGGCCGGTGTGAACGGGTCATGGAGAAAACACTCGCGGCGTGCAGCGGTAAACAAGTGGTCAAGCTCTCAAGTCTGAGATAACGCAGTGGGGACTTTAACCCTGGAGAGTGGAGCTTCAGAAGTACGCCGACTTCTTACCTTACCGCACCCTGCCTCCCCCGCCTCCCTCCACTCTGCCTCCCTCGCCTCCCTCCACCCTGCCTCCCCCGCCTCCCTCCTCCGATAGAAGTCAGATGTGGAGACTAGAGGTGAGGAAGAGCACAAGTCAAAACTCCACCTGGTGCACACATGCATTCCTTGAAAGGAAAGACAGAGTGTGTGTGTGTGTGTGTGTGTGTGTGTGTGTGTGTGTGTGATTCTTCAGTCCGCCGGCAGTCTTCATTTCATGCACAGTTTTGCTAAAAACGGTGAAACGGAAGCTTTTTTTTGGGGTCCTCATCTGGCCCGAGTGGTGGGTCCTCCCTTCCAGATAGCAGGACTTCGGTGTGCCGGTCGTAAATAGTAAAAAAAACGAACAACAAGCCAACTGAAAAGACAGCATCTGATCCATTTATTCCCCTCATCATCAATACATATGTACAAGTGTAAAAAATATCTTACCTTATAGTCGGTCAATTTGCCAATGATGGGAAAAAAATTAAATAATATGTCGACCTAGAACACATGACTGCTGCAGGATGCAGTGAAATACTGCATCAAAACTATGGATGGAAAAATATATACATGCTTTCAGATATGATCTACCAGGTCTGTTTGGGACCCTTTTCCTTTATGAAAACATTGTTCTCTTCAACAAACTAACAACTGTTGCCAACAAATATATATAAAAAAGAAAAAAAGTAATGAATGTTTGATAAGCATGAGATCTGCATGCGCCACACTTTCAGGTATTTTCAGCAAATTTGGCTTCATGAGACAATAGTGCAGATATAATCCCCGAGATAAGACGGCAGTGAAGTCTTTAGATCAGTCCATGTGGAGCAGAGGGGGATTTGTAGGTCGGTTCTAAGAGTTCTCTCTCTCTCTCTCTCTCTCTCATATATATATAGATATAGATATAAAATGAGCACAGGACATCGCAGGTCTTCCAGCTGCATGTGAGGTCATCGCCCCGCTGGCTCTCATCAACGGACACCAACGCAGACGGATCACTGCTTTGCCTTCTTCAGGATGGTGCCCACCGCGGAGATGACGGTGGTCTTGGTGCCGCTGGCGGTGGTCGTCACGGAGACGACGGCCGGCAGGGTCGCCGTGGTAGTGATGAGGGCGGGCTGGGCCAGGGTCACGGGGATGGCCGAGTCCCACTTGCTTTTCCTCTTCTGGGCCTCTGCTGAGGAGAGTAAACAGGGTGACGGTGAGCTCGGGATGCGCAGGACGGCCGCTGAGCAAAAGAGTCAAAAGAGAGTCAAAGAGCCCGAGTGGAGTTCGGACCGCTAGTGGCGCTGTGGAGCATTTGTGCGTTTAGTTTAGACACGTGGCGAGCCAGTCCCGACGTCGGGGCTCCCGCGCCTTTTCCCCGATGGCGGCGCAATTGACCCTTTGCTAAGTCCCGCCCCTCAAAACGCAAATTGGCCAATCATAGTGTACCATCAAGCAAGCTCAAAACCAGGGTCCGACAACGGTCCGGCTCCGCCCCACAGGCGCTCACGCAACGGTTTCAGATGTTCTGCATCGTCAGGCGGATTTTGTGGATTTTGTGGATTTTGAGTTAAACGTTGCGCAACATCGATACTCGTTACCCGGAGAGGTCGGCTTAGCGAAGGGTCAATTGGGGTAAGAAAGGTAGCAATGCACCAACAAGGCCGTGTGAATAAGACTGCTAGCTAGCAAACATGCTGTTAAACAATGTACAATTATTATTATCTAAAATTTGAATAAAAACTTAACTCCACAGGGCCTTAAGTGTCTGCATAAGTAAATGTCTTTTAAACTCTATTTAATCATGACAGGATTATTACGGATATGAGTTGCAATGCTCAGGGGATATTTATATAAATAATAAAAATATATAAAATAGGGGGGAATAGAATTATTTTAGAATTTTCCTTAAAAAAATAAATAAAAAAATGTATAAGCTCATACAAAAATAATCCCTCTCCCTCCTCCCTCTTATGACCCACTAGAAGTGCCTGCCCCCCGCCTGGGGCGGACGTTTACCTGTGGCCGTGGTGGTGGCGGTGCTGCTGGTGGTGGAGGCGGCTGTGCTGGAGGGGATGGTGCCCTTCTTAGTCCCTGTGACAAACTCAATCTGTGAAAACGCACAGAACGTTAGACCGCTGATTCAATTCCCGGCGCTGCTGGATGTGTGACTTTAAAACCCAACAACCGCAGCCTGTTGCTGCTTGTCAACTCAAAGGGGGGGGGGGGCATCGGCGGTGACAGTATTTGCAAACGAAGGGGGAGAGTGACTCATCCCCTCCGTGTCATTCTCTACCAAAGTCTCCACGGTGGAGGATAACCAAGCAGCTCCTGTGGGGGTGCATGTTCATTCAAGCCCGGTTTCTGAACTAGGGCGCAGCTGCTGGAGCGACGCTGCTGAGCGGAGCAGCATGCATCACCCCGGAGAGATTATTCAGCATAACGACCAAAAGCAAAAATAGCTGACAAAGAAAGACACTCAGGTGTTTTTTTGTGTTTTTTTTTTTTAAGTGCACTCTTACAGAAAAACAGTGAAAAAACACGGATGGGCACGGCTCAGCTGTACAGCTCCGCCGGGTCTGGGCCTGAGCTGCAGTGACGAGAGCTGAACTTGGCAATGCAGTTTTCTGCGCGTGTCTGATGGAGGAGGTTCAGTAGAAATGAAGTGAAGCTGGTGGAGACTTGCCCGTGACGCAACAGAGAAGAGACAGCTTTTTTTTGTTTTTGTTTTTTTGGGGGTGGGGGGGGCGGGGATTGTCAGACTCACCTTGGTCCGCTCCTTCTTGGCCTTCTCCAGTTTGTCCATCTCCACTTTCTGAGCTTTGGCTGGAAGGATAACACACACACACACACACACGTGGAGTTTTATACCCACCGAGCTGCGAGGGAGAAGTAAAAGTAAAAGCAGCTTACCTAGAGCTTCATAGTAAGAGTCCTCTGACCAGCCGTGAGGATCGAACATATCTTTCGGGTAGTTTGTTCCCAGTTCATCGATGCTGCAGAACTGGATGAGCTTCTCGTAAATGCTTAAAAAAAAGAAAAGAGAAGAAAAAGCTGATAAAACACTTTGTGGTACATTGTTGTGTTTGTAGGCGGAGACGATGAAGGAGCTAGTGTTTACACCAGAAAGTGTTTCTGGCATCAGGTGTACGTAGCACTGTGTGTGTGTGTGTGTGTGTGTGTGTGTGTGTGTGTGTACTTTCAGCTGAGCTGCGTACCTCGGGTTTCTAAATTCTTTCTTTTTCTGGATGTGGCTGTTTGTGTCAAAATCTCCATGGAGCTTCCTCTCGTACAGCTTGTGGATCTTGTCCTGTCGCAAAATAAATGAATAAATAAATCAACGAAGGCCGTGGGCAGACAGCGGATCGACGTTTCCTCCTCACCCTGACACTTGGCCGGACACGCCGTCAGGGTCAGAGTCAACAGAGCTGTACACGATGCGAGGGTCAGTGTGAATGGAGCTATTGTGTCCAAGGTTTTTTTATGATACCTTCGGGAAATATTTGACAACCAGGTTCAGCTGAGCCACAAGGAGCTGGCAGGTGAGGCCCGGGCCCCGGCGGGGATAATGAGGGCCAACATGGAACTAGATGGAAGACGGGGAATGTTGCTCGTAGGAGAAGCCATTACTGCTCTGTCCTCCGCTTCCGCAACGAGCATCGGCTGGATGGGAATTATCATCGTAAACTAAATGATGTAAAAAAGATCGATAGCGGTGCTGGTTTTTAAATCTGACACCACTACGATTGGGATTTGGTCAGGTTTAGGCACCGTCACCATCTTTGGGGGCTTCGAAGCTTCAGTGAGAAATAGTCCGCCTCGTTCTCTTTACGAGCGTCAATGAAAGAAACAGATCTCAAGTCAGGTGTACAGCGAGAGACTGTTCTTCTTCTCTCTTGAGGCCGGTTGTGTTGGGAGACGGAGACGACAGCTGTCCAACTTTCCTCCGACTCGGGGCCATTGTTTACTTCTATTGCACTTTACTATGCCGTCGCTGTCTGATGAGACGAGGACTTCAAGCGCTTACCCGTTTATTGAAACAAAAACCAACAAAAGGTTTTGGTGGGAAGTGAACCATCTACCTGAACTTTCGGGATGTCACTTCTACTTCTTCACGCGGCAACTTACGGTTCTCTCTTTTATTGGGGGGGGAGGGGGGGGGGGATTATTTTTAAACAAAATAAAAAGAGAGTGGTGGTTTACGTTCGTGCAGAAAAGGTTGAATAAACCTGCGAGAAACATTCGAAGCACACGGGTTCCTCTGTTCCTCCGGCCCCTCGGGGCAGGGATATCCAGACTGCTCAGGTGAATCATTCGCTGCTCATTCAATGGAGGGGAGGGGGGGTGGGGGAGGGAGGGGGGAGAGAGATATACTGCCAAGTCAGCTGTGTGTCCTGACCTGCCTCTGCTGGGAGGAGGAGGAGGAGGAACGCTGAACCTGGTTGCAGTGAGACGCGGCGCTGGGTGACGCTTAAGCGACAGAAGACGACACTGTGCTGCTTTAAATTACAGGGAGAGTCTCAGAATTTATGTCGCCATCAGAATGCTTGGTTTCTAACCCCCGGAGGGAACAATGGGGGGGGAGACTTCTGAATTGCTCACTTGGCGTGGAGGAACGGGTTATTTTGAGAGAAGAAGCTCCAAACTTGAACTCGTGGTGGTTTGTGCCAACTCCAAAGGGGGAGGAGGGGGAATACTGTGTGTCTGCTTATGAAACCAGCCCTTTGGTAATATACATGTACTACCTGGAAAGTCTTTCTGCAGCGCACAAAACAAGCCTACAGACATGTTAAAACACAACCTCTCCCTCTCCCTCTCTCTCTCCCTCTCTCTCTCCCCCTCTCTCCCTCTCTCTCTCCCTCTCTCTCTCCCTCTCTCTCTCTCTCTCTCTCCCTCTCCCTCCCTCCCCCCGGCCTTTTGGTGGCAGCGTGAAAGCCGCTCACACGAGACCGGCGGTGTAATACAACAGTGTAATTGTACAACAGTGTAATTGTACAACAGTGTAATTGTTCAAGAGGGCCGCAGTGGCAGGAGAAAGTGCTTGAGTAACCGTAACAACAGTGGGTGGAGGCGTGTCTACCTGCAGTTGGCTCGAGCAGCGTCCGGGGGGCTCGGGGGGGATCCTGATCTCGTCGGGTGACATGTTCCTCACCTTCTCCGAGAACAGAGCTGGCAAGGGAGACAGCGAGCACAAAACGTGAGCACTTGTGTGTTTTCACCTCGCCGTCGCAATAATCATTGCTGGCGAATTCCTGAGCATCCTTGTTGTTCATCATTATTATTAGTGTATGCCTGAGGTTTGATAGGGCAGGTATGAGGAGTGCATGTTCGCAGGCCAGGGAGTGGCAGTTGTTTGGGCTTGTGAGGAGAAGGGAGGCTCCCTTCCCTCCCTCCCTCCCTTTAAACCCTTGTTTTCCTCTCCCTGCTCGACTTGCCTCACTCTGCTTTCTCTGACTGCGGGCCAGGCATTCTTCAGTGTCACCCGACATCCCAATCAGACACATAGTCTTTACAGTCTTTCAGCAGCCGTCAATCACGCTCTGAATAAGTGCTGCAAGCTGTGTGCTGCGTGTGTGTGTGCCGTGTGTGTGCCGTGTGTGTGCCGTGTGCGTGCCGTGTGCGTGCGTGCGTGTAGATGCGCAAGAGTGTTCTCGGGCAGATCGTCGACAAGTCGAAACTTGACGGGGTGCGAGAGCTGAGCCTCGCTGAGCCCTCCATCTTAGAAAACACAAGAGGAAAATTCCAGTCATGTCCTCTTACACTGTGGAGGATCAGCTATCTGTGGTGGGAAGTGAGGGCTTTTTTCATGTTTTTGGATGGAACAATGACATTTTTTTTATTTTAGGTTGCCTTCAAAAATCTGGCTGGGGACAGCAGATGAAAATTAGCCTCTCTGGCTAACTTAGTTTTACTGTTGATTGGTGTGCAATCAAGTTTTTTTTTTTTTTTCATATAAAAAAGGAGCCTATACAATTTGAGCTTTCATAACAACTAGTTTAGCGCCTGTGTGGTGTAACTGCTAACAGCCGTACCCAGCGTGCCCTTTTGGTTGTGTAACAGCCAATAGGGGCCCCCTATTAAACTACAGGATGTACACAGAACGCACCAATATATATAGAATAAGTATGTCCCATATAGATTTCGCTCACGCTAACACTCCGATGCCAAGACGTTAGCGTTTACCGAGTTCAACATATTAGCTTAGCATGTTAGCGCTCTACCGTTGGCACAAATTCTCTGATGTGGCTATGATTTACGATGAGCAGGGCGTTGTCTTTGTTGGCGAGACTCATTAAGTCGTGCCATGCAGGCATGTATGTGTGTGTGCAAACGTGCATGCGTGCAGGTTCGCACACATCTTCTGACATTGAAAAATTATTAAAAATGAGCAGGTATACAGTTACGTGGAGACGGATGGTTCCATGCACTCAAGTAGTTTAAACAACCCATATTAGAAAACAGACTATACCACAGCCTCCAACAATAAAAAGCTTGACAAGGCAAGTCTGGTGAGTCATAGGCATTAGGTGTGAGCTAACCGAACTCTCTCAGAACAGATTATTACACGCTGCGGCTGCAACGGGGGGCTCAGCGTCGCTGAAGCCCGCTAATCTACTCCAGACATCGGGAGATTTAGTTGATCATTTAAGAGCCTTGTTGGACAAACTCTCATTTACAACACCTAAATAAAGTCTGCAGCCTCCGCAGTAGCAAAGGAACTGCGAATAAATCACAGCGAAGTGTGATAAACATCCTCGTTTATAGTCGAGACGAGTGAGGGGGAACGCCAGGAAGCACGCGGGGACGCGGAGCGATTCCACGGACAGAGAAATAGATTATGTCCCCGCAACAGAACGGCCATCTGTGCTCCAGGAAAAACAGACAGAAAGTCAGTCTGTGCCCCGCAGGCTGCTTTCGGACAGACGGACAATGTCTTCAGTGAGCGGACAAAGGTCCGTCTTCAGCCTGCTGACGGGCGGCATTTTGCCAGAGTCACTGTGACATTTACTGACAGGCGACACAGAGGAGCCCCGCCCCGCTGCAGCCATGCCAAAGGGTCCAGGCCCGGGCTGTGAGTCACAGCCACCGGGGGGGTTGAAAACTAAGAATTGCTCTGGAGCATTTCCCTTTCCTATGAGATTTCTCTTTTTTTACGGCCGCAAGAGTGGAAGTGGTGATGATCCGTGGGCAGAAGCCACCAAGTGCACTCGGCTACCGCTCTCCCTCCCGCTGGGAGTCCGAAAAGGAAGAATTCTTACTTAAGTACACTTTTAGAATACATGAGCGGCGGCGCAAGAACCAAAAAGACGCGACAATTTCCCTTTCATGCTGTTTTAGAAGAAGCTGGGGTAGATTAGCGTTAGCTGTTGCAGCCCCAGTGTGTAGTCGTCCATCATCTCCTGCGTGGGCTCACCGAGGCATTCCCTTTCAAAATAAACCCATTTTTCTCTGAGGTTCATTAGGCAGTCATGTTATTTTGATTATTCTCATCAGCGCTCCACCCTCACTGTAACACATTACTACATCTATAGCTTCCTGGTGGTATGTTTGCAGTGAAATGATGGATGAGGATGAGCGTAGCATTGAGTAATCTGCGCATCTGGCATACGCGCATTGGTAATAAACAAACAACAGTGGGAGCCGCTCGTGGCGTTTCTCGGACCGGTGTGCTGCTCCCTGCATGCTCACATCCTGTCTGATCCAACGCCCGCTTACACACCTGTGCAGGTCAGGCATTACTCACTAACGGGTCATAACCCACATGTTAGTCAGTGGACAAAGAGGCTTTTATAACTCACTCTGGTCTAGTTAGTGATTCATACGCTCACAGTGCACCAACACCCAACTGACAATAAAATGTAAAACGTCTTGTTCTTACGCCACGCAATACTTTTGTTTTTATTTTATTATATTATATTATATTATATTATAGGGATCCAGAAGCGGGCGTCATTCTATATGGTTCTATTGTCACCAATGACTAAAAGCTCAGTCATTTCCTTAAACAGCTGGGCACATTAAGCACCGTAAGCTTCACTGAAACAAGAGTAAATTGGGCATTTATTAGGACAGAGTTAAGTTTTAAGAAGACCTTTTTAATACTATATGGAATGAAAATGTTTCAGGATCATACTGGCCAAAATAATAAAGTATGATGGAAAACCAGTAAGGGCAATGGGGCCTCGAATTATTTATTATTATATCACATTTTAGAAAACTGTCCACCAGTAATAATTCTTAATCATATAGTTCATGAAAAGAATGTGACCCCGGGGCAAGCGGCGAGCAGCAGTAACAGTGTCTGATGGTGCGGACTTTAATTATGTTGCCTCGTATTTTCCAGGACAGGGAAAAGACCCACGTGTCCCGGGCAAGACCTTCTGAGCCCGTTTTTAGGAGCGGCTTTATTGAAGACCTGCCCGTGTTCATTTTAATGAAAATCTGCCAGTGCAACAATGTGGTTCATTGGTGTTATTTTTATTTTATAATGTTCGGACAACAATGGAGCTCTGTTGCAGAGGAATACGATCTATCGCACTTTTGATACACAAACAATAACACATGGGGAGTTGGTCAAATGTATGCGTGTGTGTGTGTGTGTGTGTGTGTGTGTGTGTGTGTGTGTGTGTGTGTGTGTGTGTGTGTGTGTGTGTGAACTCACCAACAAGCTCATTGGGGTCTTTTCTTTCTACTTCTGGGATCTGTAAAAAGAAAAGAAGAAGAGAGAGACAGAGACACATGGGATATTTAAACCTCCTTTGGACCAGAGAACGTGATCATCAACAGCACCAGTGGAAGATCTTATCAAACCAAGTTCCCAGCTCGGACATAGTGGGTCACAAGTGGGTTGGTGAGGTGAACTGGCCGTTCTTGTGAAAGATGTGGAGCTGGAAACAAAAGCCCATTCCACAAGTACCTGAAAGCTACAAATCACAGATGCTAAATGCAATGGATGCCGACGGAGAATAGTTTCTAAGACATAATAGAAACCAGAATAGTACATTTAGGCTGTTTCCAGTGAATGCCTGAGTTCGGCAGGAGGAGGAGGAGGAGTCTTGCACAGCCTCTGAAATATGCTGCCTGTTGTGCCAGCTCTGTGGGCAAAACACAGGTTCAGCACAAAGGAACAGCGCTGGTATTCACTGGTCGTTACTTAGCAACAGCACGGGCACATCAAACAATTGTCCTGAAGGATGTGGAGGAGGAGGAGGAGGATGGTAGGACAGAAAGACAGCAGAGCTCGCTGGCAGAAATCCAAACCAAAAAAAAAAGAAAAGAATAAATGGCACCTGCTGTTTGAGAACAAGCCAATAAGATACACGTCAGTTCACCGATCCACATCTGAAGTTTCTTTCCCATTTGGCCGCCCTTCACAGGAGGGTCAAGAGGTCACGTTACACAATAAAAACTGCAGCACTGGACCTGCTATGATTCACTGTTTCTTTAGCCACCAAGGACAAATCCAAGCCTAACCAACACCAATCCATGTCAGGAAGACGTTAAGAGCAGCGCTATGGGGATCGACTCGTTTCCCTGGAAACGGACCATTTTCATCTGAATATGTTGGCGGACGATGGCAGCGACAACAAAAAGATAACATTTAGCTGTTCTTCTGAGAATTGTTGGCATCAAAATTTCTAAATTTTTATTAAATCTGATTCCTTCATTGAAGCTGTCAGTCATATTTTGACTACAACAAAAAGTTTTTACACTGGAGCTGAGACCACACTAAAAATAACTAACACTAATCAAGGTTATAATCTATTTTATTGAAACCACTCAAAGCTTGACTCGCATTGGGACAAACAGTAGCCCTTTAAACACGCTCTGACGCCGAATTACCGTTTACTTCCCAATTACAGGACTATAAGAGCATCCACGTCTTAGTCAGTCATGCTACATGAAGAGTAGACAGATGCGGCCTTATGGTGCGTTCACACCAAAAGCGTTGTGAATATTCGCAACGCTTTTCATCAGAATTGATCGTCTACTTCGGATCGTGAACGTCCAACAGAAGCATCATGCCGATCCGCCCAAAAGCTACTTCACTGTGGATCGGAGTCGTGGGCCGACGGACTGATGCTGCCGTCCATAGAGGCGGATGCTTGGCAATTTGGACACAGGAACTCCGATACTCAGCTTAAAATGCTCATTATGATGCCCAACTACAATACAACGGCAACTATATGGACGAGACAAACACTTCACAAAGAGCCCCGAGAACACAACACTGTCCAGCAGAGAATGCCCTCAACAGAAATGTTTTAACTAAGCAGACAAAAACTCTTCCCAACACCCCCGTAAATAATAGATGAGCCACAAAGCTCTTTCCCAAAGTAACAGGGCAGCAGGCCAGAGAAATATGTTGGAGATTTCCTGAGAATCCATTCGCTCTGGTTGAAGAAGATCCAAGTATTGTGTGGTGACCTTCTTATCTACAGTTACTCAGAACTGTATCAAAACACACTGCCATTCAAGGCCAACAGATAACAGATAATTAAAAAATGAAGAGGAGGACAGAATGAGAGCTAATATAAGCACACTCATTCTGTCAACTAATACATCTGAATCTGATCATTTTTACATTATCTACTTATTGTACAATATATGGACATGATGGCCGTGAACATTTTTACGTTAGCTAATTCTCAATTAAAATAACAAGCATCTGATCATTTCGGACTAAAGTTCTTCATTAAATGAGAAGACATGTTATATCATGATATCGTTATCAAAATAGGAAATGACCTATGTCTAGATAGGAGATTTTTGCCACGTCACCAAGCCCTAGCTACAATACATATCACAGGTGTCAGTCAATTGAATGACAACCTCGTAAATATATTAATTACTGAATATAATTTCTTCAAATTAAACCACATTGTTTCCATTACCTCCCTTGAAATGTTTCTCTTTCATGAGAATAAAGCTCCACATGTGCAATTACATACTATTGGGAAATCACATCATGACACACGGCGTCACGATTACAATATCACAAAACCCGTACACTGCCCGCGGCGTTATCTCTGCTTCACACCACGGCATATTGTTCACACCGCGGCATATTGTTCACACCACGGCATATTGTTCACACCACGGCATATTGTTCACACCACGGCATATTGAAGAGACAAAAAACTCTCCCAAAGCCGCAGCCTATCAGATTATGATCAATCAAGGTTGTAAAGCAGAGCCTCAGACGGAGTAGACATCGTCTGATTTGTATTGTTCCTACTTGTTGGGTTTGTGACTCACTCTCACTGACTCGTACCAAACAGGGCTTGCAGTAAGCTGGCGAGTTGTCCAGCTCACATGCACAAACAGGGTGGGGTTAGTCTGGTGTGCAGCCCTTCACTTAAGAAGAGGTTTAGGACTCACATTAGGAAGATGACCTGGTCTTATTTTTTATACTACCTGGTTACACTCTTTTGATATTGGAGCGTTCATCTGATATATATAAACCCACAGCGCCACCTGGTGAGCATGCTCCTACATAGCACGAGAGGACGGCTGTAAATTTGCCATCCCTTTAGGTTAGTCACAAAACAAATGGGACCCTTCCCAAAGTCCAATCCATCCCACACCAGGTGGGTGTTCAAATACCTCAACATCTTCTGTGTCCCTCCCCTCGTCGGAGTCGTCCATTTCCTGTAAAAAACAAAAATGCAGAAGGTTAACAGTGTAAAGGATCAAAGGAGATCAAGGGGGGGGGGGGGGTGACGACACACCAGATGACACCCAGCAACAGGCTGCAAAACTGTCCAACCCCTTTGATGATTTATACTAATTCAAGTCCTACAAAGTATTTGTTAAAAGGAACATTACAAACACTTTGGGTGTTTGATGCCTTTAAGTATTTTCACAAAAACGCACAAATGTTTATTTGGATTGCTCAAAAGTAACTGAAAAGGGGCAGTCCACCAATTTGACATGGTAGTCAGTTGTATAATATCTTAGGGCTCTGGGGGAAGCTTTCTGGAGCAACCAGAAAGATTTAAACACTGTGTTGTATAACTGTGTCGGAGTTGCATTGGTTCAACTGTAAGTTTCTTTTTTGAGGAGGTAGTTATGCTGTTGTTGTTGTTTTGGATTAATTTGTTATATTGTACGGTGTTTCTAATATTTTTGCCGCTTCATATGTGTAAATGACAAGCACTAAATATAAAAACATCTATCTATATAATATAGTCAAATAAAACAAGTGACGCATGACAGACTCAGATATAAATAAACCGAGTCAACACACAAACTAAAACCAAACTTTAATATAAAGGCAGTATTTACTGCAGGGCATTACGTCACGGTGGTGTTTACAGGCTATCAGTTCAGCGGGCATGCAGAGAGGGCACGTGGTACTTAGGTCATACCAACCATGTTATAGTTAACTTATATGTACTGAAAAGTACGAATACACATACAAGTAGGATATGAAAGTTACGATCTACAAGTAAATATGATATGAACTGTAGGTCCTCTGACATAATAGTCACTGTGTGTAATTTCCAAGGTGATATCCTTAACATTTTTTATTGTTTTGGATTAATTGAATTAATATCAAAAAACAAGAATGAGACCTCTAGTTCGGTGGCCCTTTTGTTTACATTTGGATCACTGATTGTATCTTAAATATCAAAAATTGTGGTTGCACTTCAATGTAGGAACATTTAAAAGATATTGGTTTCCGAGTTTAATTGAACTCTGTCGTGATATTTATGTTTAAAGAGCCAACTCTGATATATTAATATAATAATAAATCAAAATCTCTCAACAAAATAACCTTGATTTTAAAACACAGTACAGCCCTGGTCATATGTCATAACAGACGATTGCGATTAAGACCACCTGATTAATTTTCTAAATACTTAGCAGCACGACTACTAGCTGTGTTTAACGTCAAGGAGGTGACGTGGCGAGATCCCCTTCACTCTACACGAGCACAGATATGATGATGATTACACATTCTTTGCAAAAAACACGCCTGATCTCGAAACAGGACATAATCAATAACAAAACCAAACAGGAATTGGTGCGATCCTCTCAGGTTTTTCATTCCTCCCAGAGTTCAGTGAAGACTCGAGTGTGTAACATTAGATCCCCCTCATAATGAACATGTCACAAAGCATCATGTGCTCTACCACCACACCCCTCAAAACATGTGGAACTCAAGTACTGACCGAGTGGCTCTCTCTGCTTTCTTCATCTCCAGACACCTTCACTTCTGCCTCGGTCCGGTTCAGGTCATCGTCCCCGTAGCTGTACACCAGGCCACTTCCACGCGCCCCTGGTGACGAAGAGGCAGAGAGAGGCAGAGAGAGGCAGAGAAAGACAGAGAAAGGCAGAGAAAGGCAGAGAAAGACAGACAGACAGGCAAAGGGTCACCACACAAAATATGTCAGATAACTACTGAAAGGCATTAGCATTAACATTAGCTAGCAGTGCATCAGGGCTACACGAAGACATCACGAAACCATACTCCATTGATACATCTGGCAGTAAGATATAATAAATAAATCCTAACATTGCACCCTGTTTGTGAGCTGTTGAGATAAGTGAAACCTGTAACTTTACGGGGAAACAAAAGACCTCTGTTGTTAACAGCTTCACGTTTTCTTTAATAGCATTAACGTTAGCTATCCACGTGCCAGCTAACATCAACAATACCACAACAAAACCAACAAGACACTGTTAACATAACGTTATATTGTTGAACTTCGTAGGTTAATGTGTATTTGTTGATTTGTTTTTCACAAACGCATCCTGGATCTATTCGACACTTTGTCTGTAAACTAACGTTAGCTAAGTTAGCTCCGAGCTAACGGTCGCTCCCACATGAACATCCGGCTGAGACTCGCACAGCAACACAACACGGGACCACCGAGACTGTTACACTGGTTACAACATACCGGTCTCTTCCGACTCGGACCCCGAGTCGGGTTCTGAGTCGTCTCCATAGTCCGCCAGAGAGGAAAGCAGAGCACTCTTTTTGCCGCTCGCCATTGCTGCGTCGCCTTGTGCGTCGCATCAACCCCCCAGTCGCACAGTAATTACGTCACTGATATCGCAGCGAGTCAGAGACGGCGCGGCGCTGGAAGATGTGGTCCGCTGAAAACCTCCAGTCTGTGGATTAACAAGGGAAGTGTGAAGCTTGACTCATCAATATTCCTCTAATGTGGATAGTGTTGATGAATGAGCAACATTTAAGTATTCAATGTGCTCCTAAACAGCCAAAGCACTACAATTAGCTGACACACACTAATATAAAAATGCTTTGTGGGGGGGGGGCACCACTGGAAAGAGTACACAAGAGGAGAAGAATCATCTTTTCAGAAGCTCCAAAGGTCCTCAGAATCAGCTTGATATTAAAATTAGCATTTTGTTCTGCAGGATCATTGAAAGTAGTTGGCAGGCTGGCAGCCAGGCATCCGCTTTTGGCTGCCCAAACTATAAAATATGGTTGCCACTTTCAGTCTATTTGTATTTTGAGTAATTAAGATGCTATGCAGTAATACGTCAGCTTAATAATGAATATGTGACACATGTACGTGTCATGTGTATGGATTCTAAATGCTTTGCAGTATATTTTTCCATCCATCTCAAAGAGGCCGGGACTCTATGCTCCTCCCAAGACCTCACAATGTCCTTTTTGTTTTTCTCTCAGCATCGCCTGGTTCTTTGTCAGTCGATCTACTTCCCATATTCGTTTGTGACGTTGACAGGTTGTTGAACTCTTCACGTGAATGCACTGACTCACATGCAGCTTTCTCTGGTTCTTTTTTAGATATCACTAATGGAACAAATGTTTAAAAAAAATGTATTTTGAGGTGCATGTTTTGCTGTTTGCTGTCACTATTTTTCTTATATGTTAAAAGTGGTTACCAAAGGACAATAATTTGTTACCAATTTCTCAAATTGGTTGCCATTGGCAACCCTTACTGTTGAGCTTTGCTTTATATGTTCAGTTGCTGTTGTTACATATTTAAAAAATCCACTTTGGCCTTTCACATGTTTGAAAGACTCCTGTGATGCCTCTTAAAAAAAAACAACACAGCAGCTTCCTGTTGAGCACACACTGATTTGCTGATTAGTATGCTAAGTTAGAACTTTTTTTTTAATGGCAGCATTTTACTGCATATCAGCATGAATCAGGCAGTATACACATGGCAACATAGTGGACCTGGAGCGCATGTAATCAGGGATTTGTATGCTTTTTATAAACTTCCTGAAGGATGTCTTAAGTTCATAGAGTATATGTGGGCAAATCATAAAGTATTTTTCCACTGAGGGTGAGTAAATGCATATTAAGTGCTACAAGTCAAACAGTGAATTCTATTTGAAAAATACATTTGACAAAAAGTAATTTTACTGTGGGCCTATAGGAAAGTAATATTGTTTCATATACTTTAGTCAAATCTGGACCCTTTTGATTTCTGACTTCCTCGTTTGGAGCTAAGACATAACACTGAAGCCTGGTGGCTGAAGAGCTCATGAAGCTAACTGACAACACATTTAAGTTCATGTGAAATGAAATGATAAGAAGACTTCATCACAGTGACGCGGTCCCACTCTCTTTATGGTGTCACCCGGCACAAATACAGAAATGGAAAACAGCCAAGAAATCGGTCCCATCTCCACCACATCTCAACCCCCCACCCCCCAAAAAAAAAACCCGACAAAGGTGGACACGGTACATTTTGGCCAATTCCCCATCACGTCAACGTTCATGTAACAGCGTGAGTCAGTTCTCTTCACACGCGTCTAGATCACCCCCTCCTTCTTCTTCTTCTTCTTCTTCTGGCCCTCTTCCTCCGCGCCGCAGCAGCATCCGTACAGCAGAGCGAAGGCGACCAGAGACAGAGTTCCCAGCACGAACACCCCGATGACCACCACACCGCCCAGCGCCCAGGGCTCCTGGTGCACCCGGTGCAGGAACCATTCCGCCCAGGCCTCGGGCGACCCCGTGGGGCTCTGCTGCTCTGAAACACTGCGCCGGGAAACCAAAATGAGAGCTCAAATGGAGGATCTGGACATTAGGCCGATGAGGTAATGTTGCCCACTAATAATGCTTTTATAGAACCCACATCATATGCTGCTGAGCTCCAAAGCCTTTTCAAAAGCTGACATGTTTTTATCGGCGTGCCCCACAGAACTCTGCGAAACTTAATCACCGTTGTCACCCGACACGTTCCTGTTGAGGAACTCACCTCTCCGCGACCATGTCCCGCTGAGCGATCCTCTCACGGCTCGGTGACCCTCTCACGGCTCGGTGACCCTCTCTCAGCTCGGTGATCCCGGCAGTGGGCCTGAATGCACCGTGTGTGTGACAGCAGGTGGCAGCCCCCGAACCGACCCAAACATTACAGGTTACCGCCGGTGTGTGCGGCGCGGAGTGGCTCCAACTCTGCTGACACCTTCGGGGCCTTTGTGTGGGCAGGGCAAAGTAAAAGCAGCTGCCCCTGGTTAATGTTTACTCAAAATATATTGACTAGTGATAAGGTATGCCGACAATAGTGCAGTGTTTTTCTGCTGGGATTGAGGTCAATGCTTGTCGTGGAGCAAAGGAGATGTTTTGGCAGATCTTTACATTTGATGGTTTAATAAGAAACGAGTCTGTATTACATTTGTTTTTTTATATATATATTGAACATTTTTTACATCCAGAAATGCAATTTTGCAATGCCTCAGTAAAAACAAAAACAAAATCAACAACTATGTAATAAAACAAGAATACATCTGTAACGGTTGGATGTCAAACAATGAACAGCTCATATTTTCCATTGGCACGTTTACCAAAAAAAAAAAAAGACACAGAAGCTCTTCTCTTGGCCAGCGGAGGGCGCTCTGTCTTTTTTACACTGGCAAGTTTCTATATATACACAAGTTGGAATGTCTGTACATTTTCCATGTTGTCTTTCACATTCCCTTTCGAATATTAACAGGATAGCAAACCGGTTCATTTGTAATAACTCACTGAGTCTCTGACATTCAGACCCATCTTCTCAATCCTCTGCTCCACTGAGGGTTTTGTTGTTGTTGGGAAAAGGCCGCCATACAGTATTTCATTGTCCTGGTCTGAGATGAATGTTGATGAGTAATGCCACTCTGCTGATTTATATGGATTCCTAGTGGCATGGCTCTCCAGAGGAGGCTCCAAGTCTTCATCCCGGGTTGCTGGAAACGCCATGTCCCCAACCTTCTCCTCCCAAGAAATTACAGCGACCCTGTAAAGGAGCATTGTAACTGGGTGTGTGGGATGGTTACACGAAAAGGATGTGGGAAAAAGGACGGAGGTTGAATTTACTTGGGGAGTCTGCCCTCTGTCTCATCCTCAGACGGGCTGTACTCTGGAGATCTGGTATTTTGGCTTTACACAGCAGTGGACACAGGTCAACACGATCAAGAACAGGAACGTGGCTGAGAGGGGAGACAGGAGGGTGACGGGGGGTCAACTGCGAATGTGTAATGTGAAACGAACCCACAGAGAAATATCAAATGACAATGCAGTCTAATATTTGCTAATTAGACAAAAAAAAACTCACCAACAAACAGGATGATCACGAAGAAGGACCCCAGCTCCAGGGAACTGGCCTGGGGGAGAGCCTGCAGTTTGATCCACACCTTCTGAAGAATATCGTGCACCTCCTCTTTCACCTCCATGCTGACTCCCCAGAGATATGACAAAAGGCCTCGGGTCTTTCACAGAAGTCGTGCAGCCACACCTGAAAGACACAGCGGGCTCGCGGGCTTGAGAAAAGACCTTCCGAGTGTGGAAGCGAAGACGTTATTTTCATTCTTCAGCTCCACCCTTTCGCTCCTGCAATTTTATCCTTCCACCCAGCAATTACCCCTCGAGCCTGGCAAGCACAGATGCCCTTTATCCCCAAATACTCTTATGTGCTTCGTGAGTACTCACTCATTATGTATCAGCACCCCTAATTAGCCTGCTGATTGACCTAGGTTGGGACGGTGTGCCTCCGTGGCGTGTGCTTCCCCGCTCCGGCCCGGTGACATTTGTATCTGCACACGGGGACCCACCGTCCTGCATGTTCAGTGTAATTATAAACAAGGCGGACTATTTCGGGCCTGGCATTTCCAGACCCAGGCCTGTCATCATCACTGGAGCAGCTGTGTGTGGGTGAGAGCCCCACAGGCTAGACGGGACCGTGAAGCGGCCACAGGACAGGAGGACGTTGAAGACGTCACCAGATGATGACCTCTGGGCTGAATGGACGTGGGGACTGATGCACCGTGACTGTGTTTCAAACAGACCCTGGATCAGTCATGGTGGTACCAACACAGTGCACGCTACAATGCTCCACGATATTAAGTTGTACCCTGCTGGCCTACAACGGATGAGAGCGGTGACTACAGACGCAGTGAAGTTGGTAAAAGTGTTTTCGAGTTTGCAAGCTGGCCGTAAAAACTGCATAACACACAAAGAGCATGTAACGCCTCACTTTAGGCCTTTTGGGATGATTGATTTATGACAAAGATACATTACCATAGAACCTGTAGCTCCTTAACAACACAGACAGTGCCCTCTGCCTTTTGATACATCTTTAGGCAACGAACAGTTTGTTTAAGAATATCAACTATATCCTGATTATTTACAGTCTATAGTGCATATGGTATTCAGTTTATCTCTGTTTCACAAACAGCATGTCCATCCATTGTTATTTTTATATCTGAATCATTATAATAATGAAATAATGACTAATTCAGTCCGTTTACTATGTGATCGAAAGGCCTCTTAGACGTACCCAGTTGTGTGGGCTCCACAGGGCTGAGGAGGTGGCAGCAGCTCGGAAGGAGGTCGTTACCGTGGTTTAGGCTCGCTGACGTCACTGCCTCGTTACAACTCACCGGGGGTCGGTCATCAAATACCACGTCTTCAACTACAAATGACGGCGATGGGGAATAATTAGGCTCCTGTCTCACCCCCTGTCTCACCCCCTGTCTCACCCACTGTCTCACGTTAACTCAACTTAACGTGACGTGCTATACCGCTGGACACATAACGCTAGTTATGTCATTAAAATACATAAATATATGTCAGTTGTTCGTTTGATTAACCCAAACAGCTGATTTAATGCCAGTTTGTTTGTAAATATCAGGAAATATAACTAACGTTACTTACTGTCTAACTGGACCGCACACTTTCTGGCGTTGCTAGGCAACGGTTCAATAGGAATGAGTACTTTCACAAGGCTTAGCTAGTTTAGCATCGGCTAATGTAGCCTGTAGTAATTATATACTACACTATACTATAATACACTATACTATATTACACTATACTATACTATACTATACTATAGCCTACTACACTATACTATACTATAGCCTACTACAATACTACTGTTGTTTTGTTTTGTTTCTTATTGTTATGTATTCTCTTGTTTACATTGTTATTGTTTCTATTGTTTCTGTTTTTACCATGTAAAGTGTCTTGAGTACCTTTTAAAGCACTATACAAATAAAAAAAAGTTAAATGTATTATTAATTCCTCACTAGATGAGCAGGAGAGTAACAGTAGCCTCACATAAATCCATAGACTAGATGTAGACACATACAGTGCATGCAAACAACCGAGGTAATCTTCATGTTGTATATATGTACTTTGATTTTATTTTTGTTAAATACACTGTTATTAAACGGAAAAACATTATTTTAATCAATTCGAATGAATCTCAATGTTATTAATTTGTTCAGGAAGTGTCGGCCATGTGTGTTACCAGACACAAGACTGGTTTCCTCACATTGATTTCAGAGTTGTGTTTTCTGTCGTTGTTATTTTCTGTGGTTGGCAGACTGTCGATGAGAGAGTCTGCAGCTCTTGCAGGAAGAAACTAATTTCCTGACATCGCTGCGTAGAGTAGAAATACTGAGTCCACAGCTCAATTTGATTTCCAGCGTACACATCCCAATGTTTCCTGAAAACGAGCATTAGAATAGCTCTACATGCATACACGTAGTTGTATATTTGTTCAAGGGTGTGTACATTCTTGTTCGGTTTTCTGGCGGATCCTATTGCTGATTATGAAAACCTGAACCCCTGTTCAGAGTTGGCCTGAAGAATGTCTGACCTCTGCTGCTGACCCTCACTGCTCTGCGATCTCCTCACGGTCTTTGTCCTTTTTTTTTTTGTTATTGCACTCCCACACCAAGTTTCATAATTAGCAGAGAACATAGAGACCAAAACATGCTGCAGAACTCTCACTGTGATGAAGAAGACAATGACTTCTTTGTGTTGAATCTTGAACTTTAAGGTGGTGTAAATAAGTGTGTGCCACTGAAACAAGCTCCTCTAGATTGTAATACACCTTCTTATGTTTTATTACTTGCTGAAAATGACAATTGCCTTTGTATGCAAAAAAAAGTTTGACTCTTTATTGACAAGCAACATAGAGGTAAAAAAAACAAAAGAGCCTCTTACCTCTGGAGTGAATGTGCTTCCCTTTAAGAGCGTCACTGTTTCCACATGTCAACTCTTCCGTACATGAAGAACCCAACTCAGATATACATAAAACCGTCCCCACGATGTTTCACAGACTTCTCCTTCTTGTTTTCACCCCCTCCCCCTCTTCTCACTTGTTTCTCTTTTTTTTCTGAAGTTTCTTTTGCCTGCTGGTCTCAGCCTCCTCCTCATCTAATTAGCCCTGATCCAGTTCAGACCGAGAAGACCAGCACTGGGTGTTCGGAGGTAATCTGACCCTCTCGGCAGATCAGCAGCCGTTCATGTACGACTGCAAGCTGCTCCTCCTGCGGGTGCCTGTTCACTTTCTCCCACTTACTAACTCCTGTTCTCAGGGAGTTTGTGTACCTCCTCCCCCCTCTCCTCCTCCTCCTCTTTTCACCCTCCCTCCCTCCCTCTCCTCCCAGCCTCCCTCCAAACAACTTCCCAAACACACCCGATCACTGCTGCTTACGCTGTCCCCCACTCCCCCTCACCCTCTGTCCAGTCTGTACATCTGAACACTCGTTCACTGTTTTTTCTCCTCTCTCTCTCTCTCTCTCTCTCACTATCTCACTCTCTCTCTCACCCTCTCTCTCTCTCACCCTCTCTCTCTCTCTCTCTCTCTCTCTCTCTCTCTCTCTCTCTCTCTCTCTCTCTCTCTCTCTCACCCTCTCTCTCTCTCTCTCTCTCTGTTTGCTGAAGACCAGCTGTGCCAGCAGGGCCCCTTTTTTGTCTTCAGTCACCGTGGAGACGAGGCTCCTTCTAAAAGGAGTAGGGGGGTGGGTGTGCATCCATCTGGTGTCCCGCAAGCTGACTATTTCTCAAGAGCCCCGCATGTTTGCATTTGCTCCTGATTTCCCGTTGTTTCCCCTCGGTTGTGCACACATGGGAGTTGTACAACAGACACGTTCAGTAGTGGAGAGACTACTGTTGAATCCGTCGGAGGCTGATTTCCCCCCTCCATCTAAAGCCGAGGTGGGGTCTCCTTCGCTACGGAAAGGGTCTCACAAAGAACGAGGGAAAGAACAATGAGGCTGTTCCTTTCTCTTAGCTGCTTGTTTTCTGTCATAGCGGCCTTTCTGGCGTGCCCTTTGATGAAAGTCAATTGTGCCCACACGCACCAGAGGATATTTGGAAATTTTTTAAGCTGCTCCCATGCATCCACAAATGGATATTAGTCATTTCCCGAAATTCACCAGAACACTATGCAGAGTTCCTCTTGTGGAAGTGAGTTGAAGTGGAAGCTGTTGAAAGGTGATGTTCAGACTAACGTTATGCGTCTCGGTCTTGTAGTGTACTGTAGATCATTTTAGTTCATACAGCCCTACTGGATCTCAAGTGGGCCGGACCAGAAAATCCATTGCATAAAAACCTATAAAAAATAAATAAAAAAACACAACTCCAAATCTCCCTTTTCTTTTAGTGCAAAGACGTACAAGTGGGCTGCATTCTGTTAACGTCCACAAACCATTTACAAAACAGACGACCAACAGCCTGAGATATCTCGCTGCTTCGACTTAAGTCAGACTGCCGTTCACATTCACATCTGTAAAAATCAGGGAACTGGTCCATTTTTTTCTTTGGAAAACCCGACACTCTGTGTCTACTTTTCTCCTTTTTGACAAAGACATTTTCCACCAGCAGCGGCTCCCGCTTGAACAGTGTTGTGTCATGCAGCCTGAACGTACTGTAAGCATGTGGGACCCCCCAGAGGACAAATATGAATAGCAGTGCATTTTATTGAACACACTTTGCAAAGTCATCAAGTGGGCCGCATTTGTGCGTTTGACACCCCTGAATAGATCTATTTCTAGACCGATAGATGTGTTAGCAGATGTGTCAGACATGTTAACAGTAGCTGGATTAACCACATCACTCATTTAGAGTTCATCATATCATCTCTCCTTTTAGCTAGGTTTTGATCTCCACCAACTACTGAGGGCATCATCTGGCTCTCTGGCTGTGTTCACCAGCCAGTCGCTGAAGGAAACTCCAGAGTTGGGTGATAATTCTCTGTGGGTTTGTTTCCTACGAGCGACAACCTCCATGTTACGCTTTTCGTCTCACAAATGTCCTGAATTGTTCAGTTGATTTTCTTCAGTTATTAATTGTTAGTTAATCTCCTTTTGGAATATCTTTGTTTGTCTCTGTGTGGGCTCTTCACACTCATTTCTCATCGACTCATCAGCACATTCATCATTGGACGGAACAGAATTTCTTACAGCCGAAGAACGAGCTTAAAACTTAATGTCTGACATCCCTGTACGTGTTCTGACTGTGCTCTGGAGCAGTGACAGCTTGGACGTACGAGCTTGAGCCTACAGACATGAGGTATTACTCATTAGCTCGTCCTCAGTGTAAATTCACATCTCATCTCCATTCTAGATACTGGAAAAGAAAAGAATGACTTGTTGTGGGGATGTCATTACCATTGATGGAAAGGGTCAATGGTTTATGAGTAAGTAGGGAGCCCAGCACACAACAATAGGCTGATTTGCATCATAGATGCCCGTGTGATAGGATGAGGGGAGGCCTTGTGAGTGGAGGAGGCCAGTTGAGTCCGTCTCCATTCAGGCTTTGTTCTAGGCAGAATCAGTGTGTCACATGACAGCACTTTAACCCCGTGACCCCCCGACACTGTTAGACACAGAGTGCCGTCTACACCCTTCACAACCTTATCTCTCATAGCCTCATTGAGCCTTGTTCACGTAACATTGTCTTTATTTCATCCCGATTTACACCACTGTACAGGATTAGAAGAACTTCATGAGTTTGCCTTGCAAAAATGTAAAACCGAAAATACCCACATTGAGAGGCGGGAACCAGCAAATATTTGGCATTTGTATTTATTACTTTTTTTGTTTATTTATTGGTGCAAAATCTCAAAAACTAAAATTAAAATTTCACAGATATGACAAAAAATAGACATAAAAACAAAATATAATACTGTATATAGTAATATAATAATAATTATTATTATTATTATTGTTATTATTATTATTATACTAATTATACAATACAATAATTATACTAATTATACTAATTATGTGGTTTTATAAGCAATATGTGTATGTGTATATCTTTGTGTATGAAGTAAATAAATAAATAAATAAAAGAAAATACAAAGAAAGGAGTGTGTGTTTGCCGCTGAGGGCCAACATTGAAGCCTGGACAGAGACTGCTGCAGCGAATGGGGGACGGACAACATGAGGTTGACATTTGTGAAATGTCTCAACAACTATTAGATGTATAGTCCAAAATTCACTTCTTTGGGAACATTATGTTGACAGCATGTGTGGAGTCCCACAGAGCTCAGTTCTATTTCCACTGCTGTTTTGCTGGTTGCTGAACGCAAAACGACTACAAAAGGAGGCAAACAGCCACAGACAAAAGAGGAAGAAAAAAAATCTATATACATAAATATCCCTCACTGGGGTCTCAATAACATTGTGAAACCAATCTTTGCTGAATGTCGGCGTTGCATTCTAATTTTCTAAGAAATGAAGTGGAAGCTAATCTGTAAGAGTAGTTGAATCGGGTGAATAAGTTGCCTGTAATTGGCCATAACCCAGCTTCATACCAGCATACCAAAAATCTGCTTCCTGCTCTTCGCTTTTGAGTTTCATTTCATGTGCAACACATTGAGTGGGATGGAGAAAAACATAATGGAATGCCTGTTTGAGCTCCTTGATCTGACCTGGAACAATGTCGTCACAATCCAACTGCTCTTTGTCCTATGTGTGTGTAGGGCTCGCTGGTCTTTTTCTATAACTGTCAAAAAATGGATTCATAGACAACAAAACACCTGTGTTCCATCGTATCGTAGCAGTGTGTGTGTGTGTGTGTGTGTGTGTGTGTGTGTGCTTTTTTGTATTGTGTGAAGGTGTGATTATGCAACTGCTAACATACTTTTGTATTTTTGCATGTGTTTCCTATGTGTGGTAGAGGGAGGAAAGGCCTGAGTGTGAGTAAGAGTTAAGTTACTGAGAATCATCTGTGTGTGTGTCTGTGTGTGTGTGTGTGTGTGTGTGTGTGTGTGTGTGTGTGTGTGCGTGTGTGTGTGTGTGTGTGTATTAGCAACCTGATTATGACAATAATAATCCAGGTTATAGTGGTCTTTAACAGCCTATATTCCTCATATCATAGTCATTTTCGCTCTGCTCAGCCTTCACCACAGCCTTCACCATTGGCTGCAAACAGCTGATCCGTTAACACACAAACAGTCTGGCTGACAATACATGCACGGACGGTACAGAACACACACTGCTCTCATCACACAAACTGGACATTTTCCCTCTGCTTTCAACTTTGGGACAAAGCTGCTCTGGATTCTGAGCAGATGTCTGCTTTCAATCAAATGTCTGTCGTCTTTAACCTTTGAGTCAACCCCCCCGCCCCCCCCCATCCCCCTCCATGCTGTCTAACCTGTGTACTAACTACATGATTCAACTGTGGAGGACGACGTCATCCTTGCAAACGTCTGGCGCTGATGGCGTGTTACCTGTCATGTTACGTACTAATCCCTAAACTCACTGTGGGTCAGGTCAGACCCCCCCCCCCCCAACCCCCCTCCCCCCCCCACACACACACTCCCCCTCTCCCCCAACCCACCACGCCCTCTCCCCCTTGCTGCATCCTAAAGATGTCCCATTCCAGTCCTCACAACAACAGCTGGTATTGATAAGGAAACTATTTCAGTATCTCAAGTTATTCAGCCACAATCCTCAGACGGGCTGGGTCGGCTCACAGGCAACAATCCCTGTGATGCAGACTGCCAGGATGTAAAATTAAAAATTAAAAAAAGAGTAAAAACACCTCTTCTTTCCTGACTGGACTGGATCTCTTCTGACTGCCATCTGCAGCTTCAGCGTCTCATCCAGGCTATAGGTATCCATATACAAATGTGAGTAGGTAATGTCAGTGCATTTTAAACTAATTATCCAGTAATGACGTCACCACAAAAGAAGATCAAATCACACATATGTGTAAGAACAGAATTCACTCCTGTGGTATGTAAAAGGAGCAAAGCATGGAAGTATAACCGTATTCATTCAGAGAGCCTCTCCTGTTTTGTGGCATGTATAAGACTGGAGTGTGCCCTCTAGTGGCGTGAATAACATACAACAAGCAGCTTCCAGCTGGGACTGCATGGTGACATCTGTACACTCCTCACACTGTATTTCATACACTAGACATTTACCTTTGGGTATCAAACCTCAACCTCAACAAGCGAGTAGCTCGTACCACAAGCTGGTAGACCTACTGACAGCAAGACTATCAAACATAACCTGCCCCACGAACTGAAGGGTAGTGGTTTAAAGAATAGTCCCAACTGTAGCACATCCACCCATCCACCCCCACAAACCATCACCCACACCAACACGGGCCCATATTCTGTACACTATTAAGTGTCTTTTATTTATTACAAAACCTGTGTTAGTGTATTTTATTCATTTTTTTTACATAGACTATAGAGAGACACACAAGTAAAAGTCACTGACTGGCCTCCCACTCATGAACACTGGCGGTTGTGTTCGATGGGGCAGGGCTCCCCCTATCTAAAAAAATGTACCTTTAGTTATACTTACTACTATATGGCTTCATTGTGGATTAAGCATATAGATAGATTAAACTGTGCACATTCATCACAATTTGGCCGGCCTCCCTGAATCCCAGCTCCAAGCAGTGGTGGTAAACGTAACTAGTACATTTACTCTGAAGTAAGTACAATTTTGAGGTACATGAACATTTTATGCTACCATTTCATGCTACTTTACACTTTTTCTGCACTACATCTCAGTGGTAAATATTGTACCTTCTACTCCATTGCATTTATTTGCTGATTTAGATTACGATAATCAACTCATAAATTGTGACATTATTATGGATTAGGCAATCCAACAGTATATAAAGTAAATTAAAATGAGTTCCACCTTTATTAGCTGAGATACGGAAGTAATGAACACATGAATGCATCAATAATTATAATCCAATAAAATGCATTATTCTGAAACTCTGCACAGTGAGTACTTTTACTTTTGCTAGTAGTAGTGTATTTTAAGAAATACTTTGGTACTTTTACTTAAGTAAGAGGGTGTCATACTGCAGTATTGCTACTTCTACTTCAGTAAAAGTATAAGAGTACTTCTTCTTCCACCGCTGGCTCCAGGTCAGATGTATGAGTTAATGTGACGTTTAGATGCAGTACGACATGTGAGCCTCGGGGATATAGTATCGGGTTAGATTTGATCACGTGTGTGTTTATAATGAGTGTGATAATGAGTGTGTCTACATGAATGGTGCCATGTCTTCTCTACGTGGAATAATCTGGGGCACGCGCTCACAGAAAGCCAGCAGAATGGCGACAAAGCGACACATCCGAGGCTTGCGAGCGGCGCGTGAAGGCATCGCGAGTCTGATAACGGGAGGAGAGGAAGTGCTGTTGCAACATCGCTGCCACGTCCGTAGGATCCTCTGCTGCAGCGGCAGCGGCAGCGGCGGGTGTGAGGACCGGGATGGGCCGGGGCCGGGCGGTGGGGAGGGGGGGGGGAGGGACCGAGGGAGAGAGAGAGAGAGAGAGAGAGAGAGAGAGAGAGAGAGAGGAAACACATAGAGCCACAACACTACAGAGAGGCTCGTGCGCAGCTCCAGCTTGAAGGAGCGACCCGCAGGAGCCGCAGGAGCCGCAGGAGCTCTTTTGTTCCACACGGAGCGGCTTGTTTCTGCGGGGTTCCCCGGGTTCAGGAGAGGAGAGGAGGGGTCACCCATGCTAAACTCAGGGGGAATGGAGGAATTCGTGACCGAAGAGGAAGAGCCATGGTACGACCAACAGGACCTGGAGCAGGGTAAGACCGGGCACCATCCTCCCTTTCCCGGCCGCAGCATCGTCTCTGCCGGCTGGCCTCCTCTTAACAAAGGCTCCCCGTCATGCACGGAGACCCGAACCCGAACCTTCCTCCATCGCAGTCGCTTCTGATGAGCTTCTGTGCTCCTGTGACAACAATGCATTGACAGCATGCCAGACGGGGGCCTGCTCGCCCTGTCAGCATCAGAGCCTCAATGACAACGTTATCAGGGCTGTAGCTAATGGAGGTTCAGTCATTATTTCATTTATATTCACAAAAAGGATGATTTAAATCATCAATTGTTTGTTTATCAAGCAACTGCTTCTCAAATGTGAGGATTTGTTTTGCTGCCTTATTCCTGTTTTGACCGTCGGCTCGGGCTCTGATGGACGTTTCCCCCTGATATTTTAGTATGAAATGTTACAATTCCATAATACACATCCTAATTATTACCAAAAGCCGTAGACTCTCCGTCATGCCTTCATTATTCCATCATTTTAGGTTGACGTAAAGCCGGAATGCACAAGATGAGCAATAATATTAAAGCGGTGTAAGAAAAGGATTTGGTTTTTTTAAGGAGAAGTCTGAGGGTTATCCACCTTTTTAGTCCCAACTCTATACAATCAGCACTGCTCACCTAACGGGCTCTCCAACACTGAACCCGTTGATGGGGGGTCCATAGCGTCATGAACCAATGAGGACGGAGACCGCTGAATCTGCATCTTTCATATCATCTGATATAGTGCTGGTTAGAACTGCAGCCAGCTATTGTTTTCATTATTGATTGACCTATCCATCAGTTGATTGCTATTTAGGTTTGTTTATTAAAAACAACGGGCAAAATGCTCATCACAGTTTTCTAGAAATGTCTTGTTTTGATGTTAAATTGACTCTAATGTTAAGACAAAAAGAAGGAACCCACTGAGGGTTCGCTGTTCAGTCTTTGTCTAACTAACCTAATTCAGAGCCAGCTAATTAACCAGCTCGCTCTTTCCATTGTGAGGCCACCTGCTGTCACAGCCATACGACCCAATCTATATACTGCTTCTAATATTTGAATATATTGAGGACCAATCAACTGACCGTGCAACAACTCTTTAAGTTATACATGCATACATTTAATCACATGGAGGTTATTCCAGATGGACTTGGTGACAGAAAATTTCCATATAAACGAGGACTGTTTACGTTGCACGTGAGGGGAACTAAACTACTAACAGTCAGTCACGCACTGGGAGCACTCTGTGGAGGACGGGGTCACAGTTTGTATGTGTGGAGACATCCATCAGCCAATTTACCAACACATTAAATATGACACAAAAAAAGATTGGGATCCCTCTCATGCTGATATGGCTCATTGAAATGTGTTTTATTTTTTAAAGTCTGATCACAGACAAAGCCTCCTCGCTGTCCTCTGCACCGCTCATTCCATTTCCTGTCTCTCAAGCCCCCGTCCTCGTGGCAAGTAATTATAACGGTTCATTCCCAGAGATGAAACGTTGCTGATGCAGTGATTTTTGTATTTTTTCCCCCCAGTTTATAATCCCATGTGCGCACATCGGCATTTAAACACCTGCAATCATGACATCATGTATTTGTTAGACAACTTCTTTGTCTGACGTCACTGGACCCAGGGATAGAAGACATGTATCTCACCGAGGAGGAACGAGTAAAAGAGAGACGGCAGCAGACAGGAGAAACTTTCATAAAGGTCAAAATGGCTGGTGTGTAAAAAACAAAAGCAGAGCGGTGCCTTCATGTGTCCACACAGAGAGCTCTGTGTCCGGGGGGAGCAGAGGGGACGTCAGGCCTCTCGGAGCAGAGCTCATGTTGTGTTGTTGTGCGACATTTCAGGATGCCAGAGAGAGAGAGAGAGAGAGAGAGAGAGAGAGGGTGAGAGAGAGAGAGAGAGAGAGAGAGAGAGAGAGGGGAGAGAGAGAGAGTGAGAGAGAGGGTGAGAGTGAGAGAGTGAGAGAGAGAGAGAGAGAGAGAGAATGGTCCCGTTGTGTTTTAACATGTCTGTAGGCTTGTTTCGTGCGCTGCAGAAAGACTTTCCAGGTAGTACATGTATATTACCAAAGGACTGGTTTCATAAGCAGACACACAGTACCCCCCCCCACACACACACACAGAAAAAACAGTCAGTCGATGAATTGATAAGTCGATCAACAGAGAAATTGTCAGCAATTATTTTGCTCATCGTTTAAGGGCCGTCCTCGACCAAAGAAAATTCACTCATACGACTTCGTCGACTAATCCATTACTTGCCTTTAACCAACAACTTCTCCACAGACTCACACAAGCACCACTTTAAGGCTTGAACCTTAAATCGGAAATAAGTCGAAATCTGAAATCTGAGTCGATTAGGAACAACCTACATTTTGTCCTTCTTTTCTCTGTCATTTATAATTTGAAAATCTCTAGGTCTTTGACTTCTGTCAAACAAAACCAGACATTTGGAGATTTCATGTTGGACTCATCTTCTATGTCGTGCTAGGCATTCATTCTCAATTTACCAAAACTGGTTGTCACATTTTTGAGGAACTTGAATAGGATTACCGGAGGGGGGACAGTTAGCCTGGCTCTGTCCAGAGGTAACACAATGTGCCCAGCAGCACCTCCAGAGCTCACCTTCCAAAGCGTTACATCGCCAGTAGCGGGCCGTCAGGGCCAGCAAGGCCTTCTCTGCTGGCCTAAACATCATCAGAATATAAATAAAATTTTTATATATTTTTTCCACAAATATGTATTAAATTATTCCCCATCGTATATTATCTTCATTTCATAGCTTTTCTCTTGGTTGCGCTGCTTCCAGCCTCAGGTCGAGAGCGGAGGGCTGGCCTTTACGTTAGAGCTTTTATCCAATCAGATTTCAGCCGTCATGTGTTGCTAGGGAACAAGAAATCTGCCCGTAGGCCTTCAGAATCAACAGTGCTGGCGTCTGTAGCTTAAAGCTAACGGAATCTAAATTGTGGTGTTAACCAATCAGATTTCGAGTTGGCGACACCGGGGCCAGCATGCAGGCGTACAATGACGTCAGCACGGGCACGTCTTTTGATTGGATGAGCACTGGTGAGAGGCGGAGCTAGCAACCTGAACCTGATCCTGAACGAGCTAGCAGTAATTCGCGTAGATAGATATAGAAGCGTTGTTTTTGTGTTATTTTTTTAAACCACAGATGGAGGAGAAGAGATAGATTTGATCGCAGTAATACAAACAACGCCATTTTCAAGACGGACTACGCTACGTTAAGGTGATGCAACGCCTAGTTATAATGCGTTTCTGTCTAAATGTATAGTTTCTAGAGCCATGGCGTCATAATGATGGCCCGCTACATCGTCATACCTATCATCACATCTTTATGTCCCAAAATGTTCAACTCTTCCTTTAAGTCATTTGAGAATGAAGCGCTTCTTTTGTGTGGAAAGTTTAGCAGATGTCAAACTTGGAAAGCATGACCCCCCCACCCCCACCCCCGCCTTGTGGAATGCAAGAGAGGTACCGCTGTAGCTCACATTTCAGCAGGAAAACAGGAAGTGTCATTTTTGCCTGGGCCCATTGTGCGTTAGCCAGAGCCCTACTGGCCCAAGTCCAGGAGGGAAATGGCCCGTACCAGCTGAGGATGGAGGCTTGTTGGCTTGACTTACATCTGATGAGAGACTATTTCAATGCTCTTGTTACAGCCTAATATGTGTTGTTTACGCCCACCCAAGGACAGAGTATTAAAGAGCAAAGGTCCTTAAGAATGTTGCTAGAATCTGCTGCTTTGGCAAATAACACGTTGGTGCAGTTCCTCCACAGAAAAGCAGTCTGCACTAAATAATTCAATTCTAAGCCACTGGATGTTTCTGGAACCCCTTTTTTTAGAAGTCGGGGCCTGCAACACAGGACAAGAGGAAGAGGAGAAGATCTGTTTCCCACATTCCAATGAATCTCACGGGAGACACGCAGCTACCCAAACCCCACTGCCTGTGGAGGAGATCGCCTATGCACAGCAGCTCACCGGACCTGTCCACATGTGCACACAATGTCCACGAGCTCTTCGGGAGCTGGTTGCATCGATGACATTTTAAAGAGTTTTCTGAAAATTGGCCTTGCGTTCACTGCGTGAGGAGTGCAACCGGTTTCTTTTTTAATGCACAGACGCACTCCCAAGTGGTTGCAACTGGTTCTGGGGAAATGTATTCGTCACACATGATGCGATTACCTGGCGTTGGTGAGGGTTCAGCCTCCCGGTCTGTGTGCAGCCAACAGACAGCCGCCGGCCTCGCTAAGGCGTTTGCTCGGGCACTGAGTGGTATCGATCAGCTCTCCTCCCCCACTTCCTCTTTTGTGTTCTCCGGCCGTTCTCCTGTCACGGAGCTCCCTCTTTAATGTGGACAGCGACAGTGTTTGGGTTGTCCGGTTTTCTTGGTGGACTTTTGGTTTTAGATCTGTCAGAATTGGCCCAAGGCTGTGTATATATATTATATATATATATATATATATATATATATATATATATATATATATATATATATGTTCTCTGCTTTTATAATTTATGGTATATTTATAAGAGGAATGCTGGCCAGGCTGACGTTGTACCGACCATGACGCTACTGCACGGTCTACTGAGTTATTTATGTCAGAAACAGCTCGATTGCCATGTAGGTTTTTTTTACATACAAGAGATTCGCCTTGGTCAGAACAAACTTAATAAGAGAAAAGAAAAAAACAATATCTTGTATCTGTTTAGCCATTGTTGCTAGCACTGTTTATGCTCACTACACAATTCTACAAATCACTTCCTGTGTTCCTGTGGGTCTTAGGATTCTTTTACTGAAAAAAAGAAAAAAGAAATACATACAATCCCAGACACCAAGTAAACAAAACCTTTGGCCACTTGGGGGCAGCGTAAGAAGCAATAAACACAACAGTGACATATTACCCTCTTAAGCTTCACATGTTGGCTTTAAAACCAAAACAATGAGCTAAAAGATGCTACAGCCATCTGTAGAGCTGAGAGGAACCCGGGGTTAGGTGGTAATTCTCTGTCACTACGAGTGGCACCTGTCATGCAAAGTCCTTCGATCCCTTATTTACATAGCAGATATTATAATGGCGTTAACTAGTTGTAGTCAATGCATTCGTGACGTGGACATTTGAATGAAAATTTGGCTTAGAAGTTTTATCTTTACCTCAGAAACAGTTCAGCATAGCAGCTTGTTTTATGGAGTGTCTTCCTCTATCTCACCGTGTACGACGACCTGACATTAATATTTTGGGGGAGTCATCATAATTGTTACTGGTAAAGTAAGATACTTGGGTTCACAGGATGAGGCAGCTCTGTGGCAACTGAGTAAACTCTTTCTGGTGAAGAAGACTGTGAGATGAGGTTGAAAGCTTTGCCAATCAGACGTCCCTTTTGTTTTTTTTCCAGCTGTAGTGTGAGACGTGCATGTGTTCCCTGGTGCATGGAGTGTATCCAATGGTGGAGATAAAACCGATAAGATGCATAAGGACAACATCGATGAGGAGTTAGGTAATACATATAATAAATCCAGACCAGAGCTGCTGACGCAAGGGTCCCGCAGGAATTCATTTAGGTCTCTGCACAGAGGGAAGTGTGTTAATTAGTCTATATGGAGCCGTTGGCAGCAACCTGCTAACTTGCTACTCATTAGCCTAATTGAAGGCGGCGAGGACAGGACGGCCAGGTGCTACTGAAAAAAGACGCGACTGATAAACAGATTTTTAAGGCTAAAACCAGTATTGCGATTTGAGGGATAATACAAAATATGAGTCAATAATTTAGTCAATACATTTCTTGACATTAGACGAATACAAATATTTCTAAATTACCGTAAACCTTTGGCATTTCTGTACTTCCATTTCTCTACTTATCAGCCAAGGTGTGCTGATCGCAACATACCTGTGCTAAAATCTTCCCAAAGATTGATTGGTCAGGCTCATAGACCATATAAGAGAAATGTACGTAGCCACTATGACGTCACCCATTGGTTTGTGCACTATCAGTTTTGAATCCTTGAGTTTGGCATTTTGGCCGTCGCCATCTTGTTTTTTTGGACCCAGAAGTGACCACATTTCGACAAGAGGGTGGTGGAGCTTTTTCACTAGCGAATGAGACCATAAACGTGTTAGTGAAATGTCTACTGAGGTAATAAATCAAGTGAGAAGCAGGGTCTTTTTATCAAAGAGTCTTTTTTTGCAACCAGAAGATCGCCCCCTACTGGTTATTAAAAATAATGCAGGTTTAAGGCACTTACGCATTGGTCGGGCTCTAGAAAAAAAAGCTAGCTTTTTTTTTGCCACTTGGGGCAGCAGAAACAGGCTTCAAACACAATACTTGCATATCACCTTTAAGTCGATGTGGTCATGTTGTTAGCATACACTTGCCTATTTACACATAGGACGTTAAGGAGCAACATTAGCTGTCACTTGAGTGGTGAGACTGAACCGAAAAAGTAAAGCTGTTGGTCGTCGTTGGATCCATTTGTAATTTCTAAATGACTAAAGAGATCACTGAAACATTACCTAAGAGATGCCGGAAAATGTATGCTGTGGTATGAGTGCAGCAAAGTTGACAACTAGATTGCTTCTCTCTCACTCCACTGGGCTAGCGCGCAAATCGTATTTATCAATAAGCGGAGAATTATAGGTCACCAGACAATGGGCTGCAGCGAGCGATTATGGACACAGACTACTCGTTGTAGTTGTTAAGTCACTAAGTTGTCAGAAAATAGTGACGGATGCCATTTACTCCATCTCGACGTCAGCCGGTGAACGCAGCGGTAACATACAGTTAGGTCCGGACTTCAATATTCAATATCCATTGGCTGCTCAGTTTAGTCCTCGCCTCTCTTTCTGAGAGGTCGCAAACCCACGTCTCGCTGACTCAGACCCGGCAATGTAGGCCATCAATACCGCTGAGTCAGAGCACAGTGAGAATGAAGAACGATGGCAGTGACTCGTGTTACTTTTAGAGGCGCTATAACGGTCTGCAAGCACAAATACAAATGGTAGAGTGGGGCGCAATAAGGTAAGAACAGTGGCTGGTGTCGAACATGTTTTTATTTTTATTTTAGACCATCAACAATGCACTATTATTCTTTTAAATGTAAATTGGATGGACCTAGGCTAAGTCTCTTTTTAAGGCTTTTTCAGTCCCGATCTCAGCGGGGAGGTGTCTCTTCAAATAATCTTGGCACCGATCTCCGACCTTCATCTTCAGTCGGCGGAGAGCAGAGGACCTGCAGGGAGACAACGTGCTCTCCGTGTATTAGAACTGGTCCAGTGCAGACTGAGACAATGTGATGGACCCTCTAATCATTCTTTTCCAGACCCTGTTATAACCTCGCCTAAAATAGAATGTCGCTCCATCTCAATCTAAATTATACGGCTGCAGGCGGTCTCCTTCTGGGAGATTAGATTCCCCGTTCTTGTCCTCTCAGTCCTTCCCCTACTATTTTTTTTTCTTCCTCTGTCACCATTTCCTATCACACACTCATAAATTACCCCCTTGTCTTGGTCCACCTCTCCTTTCCCGCCTCTCCCCCCGGCCTTCTTTTCCCCCAATCCTCAACTTTCGCTCTTTGTATCCGTCTTGCTAAATCCTCGTCTCTCGGCCTGTACACTTATTTGTTCCTCTCTCTCGATCTCCTTCTGATTTCTAGACCTCCACTTGGCGGCGGAGCTGGGAAAGACTCTGCTGGAGAGGAACAAAGAGCTGGAGGATTCCCTGCAGCAGATGTACATCACCAATGAAGAGCAAGTGCAAGAGATCGAGGTGTGAAAGATGAAAACATTTTCCCACGTCACATGCGTGACGTTGCTCCATATACAGTATATATATATATATATATATATATATATATATATATATACACACACATACATATATCCTTATCCAGAGTCAGGGAAGATGTTATATCGCTCTCTTCAAAGCCACACCGTGAATAGAAAAGACATTTGGGAATGTTCCTTTGAAGACAGTGAGTGAGTTACCGTATTTCATATCTTATCCTCATGTTTTTAGAATTTGAATGGAGTATTGTGTTGCGGTGCCAGATGAGCTGATTTATGCTTGATTTGATTATATTAAGACAAATTACAACTTTGAAAATGTTGAGGTTCAAAGTTCAAAGAAAGATAGTAAAGGAATAGTAAAGTAACCAGCGCGTGTCGCCCTGTCCGTCCCACAGTACCTGTCCAAGCAGCTGGAGGTTCTCCGGGACATGAACGAGCAGCATGCCAAAGTGTACGAGCAGCTGGACGGCACCGCCCGAGAGCTGGAGCGCACCAACCACACGCTGGTGACGGACAGCCGGGGCTCGCAGCAGAAGATAGAGACGTGAGTCACTACCCCCTCCACTCCTTCAGCCTCCTCCCTCTCCGTACCCTTTCCTCACACCTTCTCCTCCCGCTGGAAACAGGCTAACGGGGACCATCGAGGCTTTGCAGAACCAGGTGGAGTCTCTCTCAGGGCAGGTGGAGCAGCTCCGCTCCATGGAGCAGCTCCGAGTCAGGAGGGAGAAGAGGGAGCGACGCAAGACCATCCACTCCTTCCCTTGTCTGAGGGAGCTTTGCACGGCACCCAGGTACCTGTCACCCCCCCACCCCCCACCCCCCGACCCCCCGACCCCCCTGTTCACAAGTCATCTGCACAACAATGAAAAACACTGCCTGTGATTTTTCTTTGTGTCAGGTATGAGGACGAGTTTGTGGTGGGCAGGGCCGAGAGCTTTACGGTGGATGTGAAGCGTCCACCGTTTGAAGAGGAGAACCAGCACCTGAGGGAGGCGGTGTCGGCTCTGCGAGCGGCTGCCCGGACCGAAAGGGGTCGCAGGGAGGGGGTGGAGAGGGAGTGCAACCTCCTCCTCGGGGAGTTCTCCCGCCTGCAAACACGGGTGCATGTGGGTGTACTGAGATTTTGGTGCTATTTTTTTTTTTTTAAATGTTCAGACTAGTGGAAAAAAAACATCCAAAATACACATTTAGGTGTTTATTTTTCTACTTTGTCTATTTCTGTAGGTTTCTAGTAAATTCACCAAAAGTTAACATTAGACCTAATTTGCATAACTAAACGTAACATTTCCCAAAAATCCCCAAAACAGTTGTCTTAATCTGAATAATCAACTGGGAAAAGTTTCATGGTATTATCACTTAGTTACATTTTTTACCCTATTCAACCGGGGTGTCGTCCCTCAATGTATAGTATGTACACACCCGTAAAGAATATACAGATTATTTTGATTAGATAATTATATTAAGCTACAATTATTTAATTGTGTTATTGTCTTTGCTTCCAGGATGCTGAGAGCTGCCAGGCGAGGGTCCGGGAGCTGGAGGTGGAGCTCCAGGAGCTGCAGCAGCTGCGTCGCGCTCGGACCTACCTGCTGAGCAGCGAGGACGACGGCGTGGCCCTCACCCAGACGGTCCTCAACAGCACCCCGGAGACCGACACGTTCCTGGAAGTCGAGGTCGGCGAGACGGGTGGGGGCGTGAGGGAGGAGTCCGAAGGCGGGGGAGGCGTCGGAGGGGAGGCCCTCCCCGAGTCCAGCCCGGTGAGGAAAAGCTGCAGCGACACGGCGCTCAACGCCATCGTGGCCCGCGACGCCTCCGGCCGCCGGAGGGGCAGCTACGCCCTCCACGCCAACAGCGTGCGGAAGAGGGGGATGTCCATCCTCAGGGAGGTGGATGAGCAGTACCACGCCCTGCTGGAGAAGTACGAGGAGCTGCTGGGGAAGTGTCGCCGCCACGAGGAGAGCCTGTGTCACGCCGGTGTCCAGACCTCCAGACCCGTCTCCCGAGACCCGTCCATGAAAGACTGCGCTATGGGCCCCACCCCGGCGCCTCCGTCGACCCCGACCCAGTCGCCCTCCACCCCCGAGGCCATCGAGAGCATCAGCAAGCAGGTGGAGGCGGTGGACAAGAGGCTGGGCCAGAACACACCAGAGTACAAAGCGCTTTTCAAAGAGATCTTCTCCCGTATCCAGAAGACCAAGCTGGACATCAAAGCTACCAAAGCCGCCAAGGCCAGCAAATCTGGCAAATCCGGCAAGTCCAGTAAACCGTAGACGGGACACTGGTTGGCTCTTTGAGAGGACGATACTGATATCTCAGTGTTAAGTGCTGGAGTCTGTGAACAGGGGGCTCGGTGTAAACAGTCTAATAGAGGGTGCTGCATTCAGGTACAGCTCAGTTCAACTGAGGTCAAATTGGAGCACGCATTGTCATCCAACCTTACACGAGAATCTGATTTGCATGTGATCAATTCGGAAAAGCTTTGCAGAATTCAGTCATATATATATATGAAACTTGAACACATTTAGTGAAGCACTAGATTGATTTCAGCCCTCGTATTCTCCTCTTCAGTGTTCCTACTAAATATACTGGCTTCACTGCCTGACCTCTGTAGGCCTCTACCACAGTAACACAATAACAGCAGTAAGCCTCCCATGAGCCTCACAAGTGCACTGAACGTCAAAGGTTCACCAGATAACACTAGTAAACTGCATCTCCAATGAAAACAAGAGGGGAAAATCTAAATATTGTACTAACATGAATCTGTATCTTTTGCGTTTATTATAATGGACTCTACTAACGTCTGCATAATTACAGTTAGAAAGACAAAGATCTGAACGGGGATCCTCTCAGGCCACAGTGCTGTCCGTCTCAAGAATGAACTTGGAGGTGGCCAATAAAGCTCCTCTCGTGTCGTTTACCGCTCCACAGGTGGACAGCGCTTTTCCATTTCACTTCAGTGCGGAGGACATCGCTGTCTCGCACCGTTCTCTGTGTGAGACCTCGCTACCGGATATTCGTTGTGTGCCTCGCCCATTTATCTCGAGATTTTGGAGGACTAGCCTTCTTCCTGTCAGTTTGTTCAAAACGTTGGGACCACCTTCCTGTATGTACGCTAAATTAAAAAACTACAGCCAGTGGCTGGTTAGCCTAGCTTAGCATATAGACTGGAAACAGGAGGGGGGGCAGCTAGCCCGGCTCTGTTGAAAATGACTAGTTGTGGTTTTACTTGGGTATGGGCCAGACTATTTCCTGGTCAGGAGCAGAACTTACTTTTTTTTAATATACATATTATATAGATATAATGTGTTAATAAGGACGCTTTATAGGCAGATGTTGAACATAGCCAGGCTAGCTGTTTACCCCCGTTTTCTGTCTTTAGCTGAGCAAGCTAACTGGCTGCTAGCTGCAGCTTCATAGTGAGCAAACTCACTCGAGTGGCGTCACTATTCTCTAAGAAAGCATATAAGCGTATTTCCCAAAGTGTTCAACTATGTTGAGCTCGTGTTTAGGCCCGTCACGATTATTACTTTCGTAGGACAATATATTGTCCAAGAAATGATTACAATAAACGATATTATCGCCATTTTAAGACCATTTCTTCCCAGTGATATAAAATTATAGCATAACGATGCAAGTATAGACCTTTTAATTCTTTAGAATTATCAGTCATTGGAATCGGAATGTGAAAAAAATATTGAAATACTCTAAATAAATAAACCAAAAATACAATATAAACCACACGACCAACACAATTAAATAAAATGGACTCTCGCCATAAAAAAAAAAAAAAGTTCAGTGTGTGTGCATTGCCCGAGTATGATAACGGTAGAAAACCTGGCCTAAAGTTTTAGTGACATTCTTATGTCGACAAACACGCATGTACACACTACGGTCAATATCGAGGTCACAAAAACATTCAAGCTCTCGTCCATACGTCGTATAATAAGCCGATTGCGTAAAAAAAATGCTCAACGCCATGTATCGTATGATAAGTCAGTAATGTAATTATCGCGACTTTTACCACTTGTGCTTGCATTCAAAGTGCTCACATTTATATCAAAAACAGAAATACTTTCCCCATCTATGCGTTAAAGTCACTCTCGCTTTGAGTGCTGAAGGTTGTCTTCAACTGGACTACATCAGCCCGTCGGGGCCACAATATCACAGCTCAATGAGATACAAGAAGCGTTGTTTATTAATAATAGTGAGTGATAGCTACAGTATAGGCTATAGTTTAGAACCAATTGTACTGGTTGTTTTTTTGGAATGTGTAAGATTGATGATCCCACTAAAAACTCAAATGCTGCTGTCTTGCAAAAGACAATCTCTGCAGATTGTTATTTTCACTATTTCCTGGGCATTATGGACACTCGTCATACAGAATATAAAAATCTCTGAAGTCGAGATGTTTAATAATGTTTTTTGCATCATATGCAGTCCAAGCATTTTTGTTATTTGGGAGTGGGGGTGGTGGAAACTGATGTTAGAATTCTAAGGAGCTTTTCTTATATTTCTATAAGTGTTGAGAATATTTTCCCTTTAATTATAGCTCGACAGACACACTGTATCGCAGAACTGCAACCAGTATAAGGCTTCAAACCAGGACTTTGTCTGACACCAAACTATTATACTAACCTTCAAACGTGTTGCACCTTTTCTCACAATATACAGTACATATGCATTTTTTTTTTCTGGGTAACCTCCCATGTGGAAACCCTTTTTGTTATATTGAATGTTATTACAGCTCGCTTCAGCCGCAGCCGAGCTAGAAACCTTTCACACGTGGCTCAGCCAACCCCCGAGGGACGCTACGCTCCTGTTTGTGGCTAATGTGTTGAAATAAAAGAGCGAAGGATGGATGTTTGCCCACAACTTGGTACTGAAATCAGAATCCTGGAGGTCAACGCTCATGTCTTTTAAGATGATTCAAGCGTACGGAGGGAGTAATGTGTGTTAGCATAGAGTAAACAAGGCCAAACCAGAGCCTGCTAAAGGCTCGTGAGGCGTCTTTACTGTAACGTCTTACCTATTGCACTTAAACATGTTTGACGCCTCATCTTTTGTATATTTAGGATAGCTAATATGAAATTGTACCCGTGTATTTATTTGCGTTTGAATGTTTCTTTATTTTTATTTTTTACTTTTTCAGTGCCTATACGTGAATGTCACTAACAAATTGCCAGAATAAACCTATTTAATTGGCTTTACTTCTATTATCCAGTTCAAATTGTGTGCATTATTATTTAAGATATTGGCATTAAAGTTTAGCCTCCCCTGGTATTAGTTCTGGTTATTACTGAACTAAGACCTACTTTACCCTGTTAATAAAGCATAAAGTGCATCCTGTGTTGTTGTCTGTACTGTGTATATAATGATCCTGAGTGGGGGAAAAGGAAGAAGTACAAGGGGGGTGGGGGGGCATCTTCAAAGACCATCGGCTTTTCCACCAACATATGTCGTTAATTTCAGCAAATTCATCTCAACTAAAATCCACCTACTGCAGTGACCATCATGCTCCTACACACACATTTTCCATTCTGACTTTTACTTTTATTCTGGCGAGAATAAAGAGATTGGAATTGGCTTTCATGCAGTTTGTTACTTAAACATTGCTCTCCACACTTTGCAAAACAAAATCAAACAAAACATATATATAACAAATTTACTGAATTGTTATTTATTAAAATAATGGTATCCAATACCATATCGGCATATCGTCACCACTACTTGATCCAGCTATTTGAGTCAGTATCGGATGTGTATCTTATATCAGATGGGTCTTTATGGCCCTCTGCAATTGTAGTGCATTTCCTTGCCATACAACCTTGAAAGGTGCTGTGACACTAAACCTTCTTGTCTTAATTAAGTTCTTGAGCCACTTTAGACTCCTAGCAAAGCAGCAAGATGTTGCTCAAACACATGTTCTGGTGTTTTTAATTGAACTATTTTCTTTGGATGACCCACATGTAACTCCAGACAAAAGAAACTATTTGGACGGACATGTCAAACCAGTTGGGCCAACTTACTGTATATTTATACTATATATACCTGTTTATTATTACAGCCCCAACATGTGGATGAATCTCACACATATACAGTACAGGTCGTCCACATTTGATGACTTTATCAATCATTTTTGTTTGAATACTATGTCTAAAAGCACAATAAATAAATGTATGTATCCTTTAGAATTACTTACAATACTGCAAACTACCAAACATGACAAATGTAGATGTAACACTGATCATCTTCAGGTCAATCACATGTCTGATGGTCCTGAAAGCACGTTGTTGTTTCTACAATCAACACGTGAGGAAACTGTTACCATCACTGTGGAGGGCGATGACGTCCTAATGAATGCATAAAATGTATTGGTACTTAAGTCATAGACCCTTTACAGGGAAAAGAATTGTAAGGATTTCTAGCAAACACTGAATCTCTGTAGTCACTCCGACCGCGTGGCCTAATGGATAAGGCGTCTGACTTCGGATCAGAAGATTGAGGGTTCGAGTCCCTTCGTGGTCGTCTTTTACTCTTACTGCGGAAGGTTTTCTTTTTCCTGTTGTAGTCTACGGTTGTATCTCGGCAAACCCAGAGGTTAAACCACGTTTTGAGGCTCGTACATTGTATACTGGACCAGCGTTATCTTATGAGGCATTGATACACATACATTAAGAGAACAACTGCTGTCATTAACACAAACGTCATCAATGACGTGCGTTAACAATCCTATTCAACGTTATAGTCATGGTAGCTAACGTCATGTTCATGGCAGCTAACCATGCTGGCAGACCAAACAATAGCAAATATATATGCAGTATGTGCACGTTGTCACCGGAGCAGAGTGGCGCAGCGGAAGCGTGCTGGGCCCATAACCCAGAGGTCGATGGATCGAAACCATCCTCTGCTATGGTTTTTACTCTCCGCCGTGTGTTAATGACGTTTCTGCTTCAAGTCCTGTTTGATTATCAACTTTTATGTATCTTAATGCACTCCTTTTTTTAATTTCCATATTTATTTATTTAGTATTTATTCCAGCATTTATCTTTATTTTATTTTATTTATTTAAGCAATTATTGTTTTTATTCTGTATATATTTAACATTTATTTATTCTTTATTTCTGTATGTTTACATTCATTAATCATTTATTTATTCCTGTATTTATTCATACATTTTATTTATTTATAGATATTTAAGTCACTTTCCATCCACCACAGAAAATGACCAAAGACTAGACCAAATCTATAGACAGACCTATAAACTAGTTTAAGTTTGTGCTATCACGGTTATCTTTTCCCCCCTAATATCTAAATATATAAGAGCACAACCTTTAGTTAAAAGCTATTAAAATAAGGCCGGAACTAGAGTATGATAATCATGTATACATTGCTTTGCAGGGCACAGAATCTGACGTGTCACAGAATGCAATTAACGCCAGTCAACACAGTAGTTTATTCAAAAACAATTACTACTGGTTTTGTATATTTCTGGTATTTAGTAAGAAAAAAAAATTGTCGACTTAATTTTATTGCACAGGAAGTGAAAGACAAAATAATGACCGCGGGACGTACAAAGTTATATGTAATTGTTGACAGTATAATCATGGGCGGTGGAAACGTTCACAGTCAAATCAGTCAAACTCCACCCGTCTGCTCCTCTTGGTGGCTGCATGGATCTTCTTCTGTTTGAGTCGCTCCGTGTTCCCCTTCTCTAACCTGCACAAAGAAACACATTCCACATCAGACGACACACAGCTCACGGTGCAGGCGGTACGTGTGCTCCCCCGCCGGGTGAATACCTGGTTGCCCTGAGAGCTGTGTCCTCTGCCGTCGGTTCGCGAGGCCTCTCACTGGCCTCAGCCAGGATGGCAGCGATCTTCTGGACGCAGTCGGAGAGGTTCCTCTGCTGACTCCTGCTCAGCTCGGAGGTCACCAGCAGCTCCCCGGCCTTGTTGATGCGGTTTTTGTTCTGTGAGGCAGAAGAATGTGCACGGTCGGTCTTAAGGGTTACAGATTCAGAGACAAAGTCAGCTGATTGGGAGGTCCCTCAAACACCAAATGCAATGCAATGATCCCTTAGGAGAAAATAAAAAGATAAAGTTCGATGTAAATATGAGGTGCATAACTTTTATTAAGTGCAAAAAGAAAGAAAAAAATAGACCTTTTCCAAGATATTCTGTCGAACATCTTCTGGGATCCAGTCGGCTGTCCGCACGTGGAACCGAACCTCTGCTTTCGTGCTGACTGCGGATTGAGACGTCATTACTAAAGGAAAGGCACTGACACAGAACCAGGCTTCACTTTACCAAATGTGTGTGTGTGAGACAGTGAAGTTCAACTCTGAGAACCTTTGTTGACATGTTGACCACCGGGACCACCGCTTCGGCTGTACGACACCGTCAGGCGCTCTGACAACCGGAAGAGAACAAACGCATTATTGTTGGAAAATAGAATAAAAAAGCTTTATTTTTATGCTTGGGGAAAAAAAAAGATATTTGCATATTTACCCACTGGAATGTGCACTTGGGCGTCCTGGAAAACGTAGGAGATAAAGCACATCTATTGCTGTGCATCCTTGACATTAAGTCCATTGTACTGTCAGATACATCACCAGGCTACGACACACTGGTTGGTTCAGGTGGAGAGAAACACACATCGACGGGGATACAATCCTTGCTCCTCCGCCCTGAGCCACGGACATGTTGACTCACCTGCGGGGTGTCTGTCCCTCGTGTCCCGTAACCAACAGTCTGCTGCCAAACGTTGTTGACGTCTCTCATTACAACGGTCCTCAGTTTTGCATGCGCTGGAACCACATTTTCTCCAGCACGACGACACAGTAAATAACACCGCCGTGCCATGCGGGCCGCCATGTTGGACTGACGTCAGTATGACTGGTTACTAACGTGGCCAGCTGTTTGTAAGCTCAGCTGTGTGTGGGCTCTGGGAAGGCGTGTAACGTGCATGCTGCTCGGATACAACCTTTACCTTTACCTTTGTGGCGTAGGGGACAAAAACATGAAAAGACAGGTTCCACCGAGATTTGAACTCGGATCGCTGGATTCAGAGTCCAGAGTGCTAACCATTACACCATGGAACCTTAAAATGACACTTCACACCCATGTGAATATGACCTGATATGCATGTGGACATAATACAGGACTATTGACATTGTATGATCAGTACCGTGAAGACATTTGTTGTTCAGCAACCTACACAGCTAATTGTAATGACAATAAAAATACCAGAATAGCTCGCTTGCTAATATGCAAAGACTGTAACCAGTGAAGTATCACCAATATACCAATATTTTCAGTTATCAATTAATTTAGTTATTAGCTATTAGATAAATGATAATAAATAACAATAAATAACTAATAAACATTTTCCACGAGGGGGCTCTGTTACTAGGCACTTTAAAAAAGGGGAGAAAAAGCGGAACTACTGTTCGGTGGTCTTTGTTGCAGCCCCACCAGCAGACGCACCCTGATTGTTGTCCTTTTCAAAACAAAACCAGCTGTCTACACTTAGCTACGTTTCATGTTTCCTCAACGTCTGAGATTACCTCGTGACATACATTAATAAGCGTCATGTTGATATATTGCTTGTCGGTGAAAGGCAGCATCTGTCGCGCGGGATTAGCCACCTTTAAAGCTCTAAGTATGTTAGCTCACGTCTAGTGAGTCACGCAATGCTATCGCGTTAGCTGTAGCTGCTAGCTGTCGTTAGCCGCATTAGCAACATTACCTAATGTTATTACAGCGGTGTAACGTAACACTGCATGTGACGTCAGAAGTATAGTTAACTAGTGTGGAGTTGTGTAACGTGAGCCGACCCGTGAACGTCTCTTTAACCTCCACTCGTCTCCCCGTTAGCGCGGAGCTACCTCGCACCGCCAGACCCAGATCTCTTGTTTGGGCTAACAAGCACCGCAGGAACAGGAAGGTGACGTGATGATGTGACACCGACGGGCACACAGTTCGTCCCCGGCCAGTGTGAGAGGTTCGCCGCTGCTTCTCCAGTGAAGTCATGCGGGACCTGAAGTGACGGGACATCCCAAACATCGGAGGGGACATCCGGGCGCGTTCACCTGCAAGATGCCCGGAATCGTGGTGTTTGGTCGGCGGTGGGGGATCGCCAGCGACGACCTGGTGTTCCCCGGCTTCTTTGAACTGTTCGTCCGTGTACTCTGGTATGTTGTTTACCCTCTGGAGGTCTGTGGTTCTCTGAGGATTGTTTTGGCCACTGACTGAGGCAGCATGAGGACATCCATTGTCTCTTCTTTCTCCTCCTTAGGTGGATTGGCACCATGATCCTGTTCACCTATCACAAGGGCCATTTCGATTGTAATGGGAAAGGGTTCCTCCACAGCTATCTGGTGGGACTGCTAGTGGTGCTGGCACTCATCATCCTGTCACTGTGTGCCATTGTCTACGTCAGTGCCCAAGGTAAAGCGGTTGGGGTCGATGGGGTCTCCTCCCTTTTTACAAATTCAATCAGCAGTCGAATAGAAAGAGAACTGAACAGCCCACAATGCTTTCCCATAACGTTGCTCTCTCCAGCTATGGTGTCAAAATCCAGGTTCTTCTGTACAACAGTGTGAAACAAAGTGTCACTCTTTTTAGTGCGCACACAACCAACATGAACACAAGTGCCACCCTGCCCACCTAAAACAGCTATAAACTTGCGAAAGGCTTCACTGTCGTAAGCCCAGCTGTACAAAGGAAGGAAGGAAGGAGAAACCCTCCCTGCCTCTTCCTTAAATCCACTCTGATGAAACATTGAAATAAAAATCAATGTTTACTCACCCGTGGCACTCCGTGTTGCAGCTCATGGAGCATCCACTCCAAAGCGCCGGTACATTTCGATTTGCTCATTTGTTTCTCAGGTACCATCACAAACCCCGGCCCGCGGCGCTCCGTCCCTGCGCTGGTGTACCTGCGAGCGCTCCTGTACGTCCCCGAGCTGGTGTGGGCCTGCCTGGGAGCCGTCTGGGTGTCCGATGACAGCAAAGGCTGCGATCCTGCCACAGTGGGGGCCGTCATCGCAGCGGTGGTTGCCAGGTGGGTTTGCTTTGGGCTCCCGAGTTTTCGTCGTGTTTATAATTGGTCGATGAGGCTTTTTTGAGTCAGCATCTTTTTTCTTTTCTTTTTTTTTTTTTTTTCCATGTTTTACAACAGCTGGATCATCCTGCTGTTCACTGGGTTGGGCGTGGTGTTTGTGTTCGACCCGCTGGGCAACCCCCGTCCGCCGCCCGCTGCCATGGAGCCGCTGGGAGTACGAGACCAGCAGAGCAACGAGGGCACCCAGTTCCTCTCCACGGCGCGCTCGCTAGCCGTCAAGGTGTGGGAAAGCCGGCTGCGGCTCCTGTGCTGCTGTCTGCCGCAGGACGAAAGCCACCGAGCGGCGTTCTCCAGCATCTCACAGCTCGTCAGTGGGTTCTTCTCTGTAAGGGACACCTCTCTCTCTCTCTCTCTCTCTCTCTCTCTCTCTCTCTTTTTTCTCTCTTTTCTCTTCTTTTTTTTCTCTCTCTCTCTCTCTCTCTCTCTCTCTCTCTCTCTCTCTCTCTCTCTCTCTCTCTCTCTCTCTCTCTCTCTCTCTCTCTCTCTCTCTCTCTCTCTCTCTCTCTAAGCAAATTGTGTAATGTGACCTATACAAGAACTGTCTCATGGTAAAGCAAACTGAGATGCTCTCCGGTCTGGTGTTTGTGTGCCATGCAGGACACAGACCTGGTCCCCAGCGACATAGCAGCTGGCTTGGCCCTGCTGCACCAGGAGCAGGATAAGATGGAGCAAAGTAGGGACCCGGACGTCGTGGTTGATCACAGCCCTTCCTCCCCCATCGTAAGTGCAGATCTCTCGTCGGTCCCGTAGGTGCAGCAGAGCGGGACCGCGGGCACGAAGGTTTTAAGTCGTAAGTCGCGCACGTCTGCAGAAATGTTCGTCTCACTTGTTCGTCCTCCACCGTTCGCAGGGAGAAGATTTGGAGACGGAGTTGGAGAAGGCGGCGCACTGCATGCTGTTCGCCGCGGCAGCCTACGGCTGGCCATTGTACGTTTACTCCAACCTCCTCAGTGGGCCCTGCAAACTCAGCGGAGACTGGTAAGATGTGCTCTTTACCGATCTGAGTCAATGGGACCGACCGAGACCGGCCGTGTTAATTATGACAGCTCAAAAGGTGGATGCGTGGCTGCTGTGATGCGATGGAGATGGTTCGGGTTCAGAACTGACAAATGACTGACGGGGGAGAGCCCTGTGACCAGAGGAGAGAGCAGTGGATGTGATCGGCCAGGATTGTCACGCATGATGTATTCTATATTGTATGCACAAATGAGTAAATTATGGCCTTGACTTGATCACATCTGGAATCAAATCTAAACGTGTGCTTGTGTGCGTCAGCTGCAGAAGCCGCGAAGCCGAGTACGAGATCGTCGGAGGCGACCACCTCGGCTGTCACTTTTCATCCATCCTGCACAGCACCGGCTTGCAGTACCGAGACTTCATCTACGTCAGCTTCCACAACCAGGTAGGATGTCCCCCCCCATATCGGGTGGACTCCTCTGTGGTCAACGGTGTTAGATTTTGTTAGCGGTCAGCACCCGTCCAACCCTGTGGGCGACTCTTGTGTCGTCTTTGCCGCAGATCTACGAGATCCCGTTCTACGTGGCTCTGGATCACAAGAGGGAGGCCGTTCTGGTGGCTGTCAGAGGAACTCTGTCACTGAGGGTGAGTTGGGACTCCAACTAATAGCTTTTTTTGTTGTTGTAATAAGTAGATAATTGTTTGCTTGCATATTATATTTGTAATTATCTTCTTGTCAAAGACGCTTGGTGTTCTTATTTGCTCCTTATTTGGTGACCACGAAAGTCAACTTGCATCAACACACATTCCCCCAGTAGTATGCATCAAATATGACACGTAAACTAGGTGTGTGCATGCAAAAGAATGCAATTTGTGTTTTCTTCTGTACAACTCCCAGTTCCTCCTCGTGCTCAGAATCACTTCCCTGTTTGTACAGATGTCTTGAATAACCGCTAGAAGAGACTTAAAGGAGGAGTATCGACACATCAATCCTCCAGAGATTTGTTGTGGGGGATTCGGTTGAAGAATATTAGAATCTTTCTGCTCATAATCGTCCACAAGTCTGACACATTTGTCCCAACATCGACATTCTAATCAGAGCATTATATTCAATAACCATAAAAGAAAGCACTCTCCATGTAGCCTTTGACACGGGGTGACACCAGGCCAATCAGTTTACTGTCCATGACCCTCTGTGCTGCAGGATGTCCTCACAGACCTGTCTGCTGAATGTGAGAACCTGCCCATAGAGGGAGTGTCTGGAGCGTGCTACGCTCACAAGGTGACTACATCTGAACAAGTCGGGGGGGGGGATCTTTTCCTGTGTAACGCGTGCGTTTCAGTAGAGATTCATGCTGCTTTTTTCCTGTTGTCTCTCCTGCAGGGCATGTGCCAAGCGGCGAGTTACATCTACAAGAAGCTGATCAATGATGGCATCCTGAACCAGGCGTTCTCCATCGCACCGGTAAGAGGTGTAACTGAGGTTAAAAAAAACAAACACATTTTCACACGGTACAGCATGTCGTCGACGTGAAGCTCGCAGCACCCTGCAAGTCCAAAATAAGCCGCGGAGGAACAACGTTAAAAACAACTGCTTCCTGCGCTCTTCATTCTGCATGTCCTGCGTCTGTTGACCATTTATTGTCAAGAAGTAACGGCAGCTTTTGCAGAAGTAACAGATCGCCAATCCTCTAAGTGTGTTCCCGTGTCTGCAGGAGTATAAACTGGTCATCACTGGTCACAGTCTGGGGGCCGGCACAGCGTCACTGCTGGCAATCCTCTTGCGCAATTCCTTCCCCACCCTGCAGTGCTACTCATTCTCTCCACCAGGGGGACTCCTGAGGTAAGGAGAAGGCTGTGCAGTAAATAGCAAAAACAGCTGACTGTGGGTAGATGGGTATTCTCAAGTTGTGTAATAATGACATGCTTATTAACATTGTGTGTTTTTTAATTGTTAACTTATCAGTGTGAAATGTTTAATGTTCACTGTAAGTACAAGGTATGCTGTTTGATTATTGGACGAATCCAACTATGTTTTGTGTTCTGTATTTCCTCTAAACGCAGTAAAGCGTTGGCTGATTACTCCAAGGACTTTGTGGTCTCGGTGGTGCTGGGAAAGGATCTGGTTCCCAGGTAACACTGATGGCTTTCTAGCCTTTTGAACACATTGTTTAATCGAAGTGACGTTACATAATCTCTACATATTGTGTGTTGATGCTTGTTTCGATCCTTGCAGCGGTTGGGTTCATTGTGACGTTGTTTACTGCAGATCCCTGAAGGTTAAATATGTTTTTTTCGTGTCAGCAGCAGTGCAGACTCATCTCTAGAAAGGCCAACACGAATGTGCCGCGCGGTGCTCAGACTATTATAGACCACTGCGTGATGGAGACTCTATATTTGGCTGTGCCCTGTTATTACAGGCACAGAGGAGTGAAATGAGAGCAACTCACTCGCTCCCTTTTCCCTCTGTTATGTTTTTTTGAGTTGTGTTTTTCATTTGCAGTATCCCCCCTCCTTCATTTAATCTGCGTTCTTCTTTTGTCCAGATTGAGCATTCCCAATATGGAGGACCTGAAGAGAAAGATTCTCAAAATAGTTTCAAACTGCAATAAGCCCAAGGTAAGAACCGTTCGAAGCCAATGACATCACCGCCGGCTGTGTGCGAGTCTCTCAAAGATCTTCTCCGTGTGCGTGTCAGTACCGCATCCTGCTGCAGGGCTGCTGGTACGAGCTCTTCGGCGGAGACCCGGAGGACTTCCCCACGGAGATGGACAACAGGAGGGAGGAGGAGCTGAGCCAGCCACTGCTGGGGGAGGAGTCGCTGATGATTCGCCACTCCTCGTCCTATCAGAGCCTGGCGTCGGACGACTCGCCGGCCCGTACGGCGGCCCACTTGCCGCTCTTCCTGCCCGGACGCATTCTGCACATCACGGAGGACGGGCCGTCGCGGAGGTTTGTCTTCACATGTAGAAGTGTTTGTGTTTGTGTGCCCCCCCCCCCCCCCTCCCTCCCCCTCCACCCCCCCTTCTATAATACATTTTAAAAACATACCCATCTGTGTTCATAATCTGCACCAACCACTTTTGTAAGCGACTACGAGCAACTGCGGACGCATTCGGCTGAAATAGCTTTCAGCGCCAAATATTTAGTCGACACTTCAAGTTCCTTCAGTTCACACACTTGAGTCACTAATCGTCACTAAATTTGCTCAGGACTTTCATTTCACTCTACAAAGTCCAGCTCGGTTCATCACGTACGACTGACTTTTCTCTTTTCGGTGGCTTAAAACTTTCGGCTGAATCTTTTCCCACCTAAACTTCTGTCAGCGCTTCCGTTTTAACCACAATTGTCTTCAGATTGCCACTTCGACGGCGAGCGTTTCACACGGATAGTGCCAGCACACCTAAATCACTCCCCGACTACCAGATGTGTATCAATCTTGGGTGGGAAGGGGCCTCGGACTCTTTGAAAACAGGAATCGTGAGTTGGGTTCGCCACCAAACTCTCTCCCTCTCTCTCTCTCTCTCCCAGATCCTGTTTTTCCCAGGTGCGCTACCGTGCCGACTGGTCGACCGAAATGGCGTTCAGGAGTGTTTTGATCAGTCCCCGGATGCTCGCGGACCACATGCCCGACGCCGTGCTGCAAGCGCTCAAGAGTCTGACCAGCGACCGGCCCTTCTCCCTTTGCCCGTCGTCTCTGAACGCCAACCAGCACAGCGCCGTCTGAGGCGACGCTCGGCGGTCCTTTGAGCCCGCGACTGGTCCAGGACCTCCACACCTGGTCCAGGACCTCCACACCTGGTCCAGGACCTCCACACCTGGTCCAGGACCTTCGAACACTTCACGCTCTTCGTTTGCATCCTGCGTGCAGACCTGATCCTATAGCCCCCTTTTCTTGTGGAGACATTTGGAAACTAGATTGTAATGTCATACATGACCGAACATGATCAGTTAACATTTTTGGGGCTCAAGAACTTTTATTAAATTGCACTTTTTAATTTTTTAATTTTAAATTTAAATCATTTGTTTTGAGTTACTCCACGAGCAACTTCATGCCATGATCTTTGAATGTGCGTTGTGCATAATATATACATTTTATGTAGAGGCTCGCCACTTAAACGTGTCCGATGCCGTCTTCCTTATCTATGGGGACGACTGAGAGGCAGTCGCATCCAGGATCCAGGATCCAGAACACCGGGGGTAAGGTTTACCTCAAAGATGTGGACTGAGGCGTTGCGTCTTCATCGTATAGTAACTGTGGTTAGTCTGTCTTGTGTTTTATTGTCTTGAAACATCAGGGTGAACCGTGCCTATGCATTACAGAGAAAAACAGAATTGCTCTACAGAAAAATGTAAAGGTATGAGTGCAGTGTGTTTACGGTCAATATTCTGCACTTCCTACGATGCAGTTTGAATAGTGCATGGCGTTCTGCAAAAAAAAAAAAAAAATAGATGTAAAGGGTAAGAAAGATTGTAAATTGTGTGGGATTCTGTTTACTTGCCATGGATATCGCTTTTTAAGGTAATGTATGACATTTAAGTTTGAATCGAATGATACCTGCATAACTATTCCACATTCTCAATAAGTTGCATTGGACGCCTTGATGCAAATAAAAAGCTCTTGTGAAGCACACACTCTATGCTTTGATTTTTAAATGCATTTAACTTATTTAACTTTAGCAACCTGTTGAACTTAACCAAAGTAAACTCCATTTTGAGGGAAATGGGCTTAAAAATGGGCTTAATCTCTAGCCTACAGCCACGTGAGTCAATGGGAGGGCGGGTAATAATTATGAAATGTCTCCAATGAATAGATCACTAAGGATTAGCTTCAGTTTTTCCTCTCTATCCTTCATCGGCCCTGTTTAGTATGTGACGTAACCGCGACGTCCCGTCACCAGCACATGACCTCTTCAAGGGATCCTCGTTCACTCCCGAGTCTGAGCCCGGACCTCTCGGGCTCCAGATCAGCCAAATTGTCTCAACAACGTCCTTCCACTTCTCACTCTATACGTATGCATGTATACATATGTATGTATACGTATGGCAGGCCACCATAACGACATTGTTTGTGATGCAGCTGCAGAGTGACAGGGAAGAAATATGGAGTCAGCCAGCGGCTGAAATTCATTTGCGAGGTAAACAAGTGGAACAGACATTTATTTGACTGGCTCGTCCCCCATGAGAGAGATATAGCTACAAAATAAACCAGGCTGTCTTTTAATCCGTGGTTTGTTCCCCGCCCCTTAAACGTCACATAACAGCAACTATGTAGCTTTATGAGCGAGGGGTCACATGAAAGAAACAATGTTGCCTAACGGGCTGATGGTGCTCACACTGGTCCTCTGAATCCTGGTGCTGTCGCGCTTTAATGTTGTTTTAAGTTCACGCTCGGCTTTCTGCCATTTCTCAGTATTACACACCTGTTTTTTCCCTGTTTATCCGGTAACCACTGAAACAAACCTCGATCCCGACTGTCTTCTCTCCTGTGTTTCCTACTTGGCTGAGTGGCTCATCTCTCCGACGGCCCGTGAAGGCAGCAGCAGCTCATCTGTTGGACACAGGGAAACTAATCAGCAGCCAAGTGAAGACTTTTCACTCCGGTTAGCTCCGAGGCTAGCGAGCGTCTGAAGTCCGCCCCGGACGCCTGAGGAACTCCCTTTAGTGGTTTATGAAGCGCCCTGTCTCTTCTGCTCGGTTCTCACCCGCTGAGCCATGTTGTAGGAGCGCCGCGTCGTTGCGCTGAAAGTAGCCAGGCTCTTGGCCGCAGCTCGCGGGCTAGCCCACTGACGTTAGCCTGGGAACGGAGCGCGAGGGAAATGGAGCTGGACGACGTGGTCCTGTACCAGGACGAGTCCGGCGGCGCCACCATGATGTCCGAGCGGGTCTCCGGGCTGGCCAGCTCCATCTACCGCGAGTTCGAGCGCCTCATCGAGCGCTACGGAGAGGACGTGGTGAAGGAGCTGATGCCGCTGGTCGTCGCCGTGCTGGAGAACCTGGACTCTGTGTTCGCCGTCAACCAGGAGCACGAAGTGGAGCTGGAGCTGCTGCGCGAGGACAACGAGCAGCTCGTCACCCAGTACGAGCGCGAGAAGGCGCTGAGGAAGCACACGGAGGAGGTGGGTTTCTCCAGAGCCACCGGAGCCCCCGGAGTCGGGACTCTGGGCAGATTAAATGACGAACCCAACTCACGGTGCTCTTCAACTAACGTCACATCTCATTAGGCACCAAATAGTACTTTTTAATGAAATGTACCAACCAGTCGTGGCACGCTTGACTCCCTAAAAGGAGAAATTTAAAAGGAGAAATGGAGTTGGTAAAGTGGTTGTTGATACTTCCCACGGCGCATTTAAGTAATAGCAACTGTAAACCTGTTTTAAAGACGCAGCTTGATGGGTCTCAAGTTCAGCTTGAAACACCTCAACATACCTTTCTCTGTCAAAGCTCTCACGTGCACGCAAACCCAAATCTGTGGTTTTGTTTGTCTGCTGCTTCCAATTCAAATTACAACCTCGGTGAACCTATTACGTTTTGATTACTTCACCACAAGTGTAGTCTGTGTTTTGGTCTCTCTCTCTCTCTCTCTCTGTCTGTCTGTCTGTCTGTCTGTCTGTCTGTGGTGGTCACATCGTTTTTGGTTCTACTGCATTGTGTGACAGCTCCGGGTGATGCTGTACAGTCTCTCTGAAGTTAAGTGAAACAAAGAAATAGCCCATTTGTTGGCCTTTCAGCCTACCGAACCAAACTAGAAGCGGCTTTTTTAAAGGATTACAGTCGACACATCCACAGTGACACACCTGTTAGTGAGCCCTTTACTGGCAATGCTTTATGTTCATCTTCACGACCCCTCTGACCCTCAGGTGGTGATGGACTCTCTAGTTCCAAGTGCTTTTGCCGCGACACACATCTGTGACAATTTGCTTTCTGGGAAATGAAGCTGAATATGAATCGCTTTAATGACGTGGCTCTTCCCCTTTTTTGTTGGTAAATGTTTAATGTTGTATGCTTTTGTTTTTAGAGTACTTCTCTCCGCTTAGTCACACACACACACACACACACACACACACACACACACACACACACACACACACACACACACACATACGGCTCTGAAAAACAATGTGGTCACAGCTGTAGTCAAGGTTCCACAACCATCTGTGACCAAGGAAAACTGCTGTTTGAATGTTCAGTGTGCTAAGTTCCTGAATGCATGGCTTGTTCTTTTCAGCTTGAGATCGATGCATAACACAAGTCTAAACTGATTGTTTCCAGATAATACAAACTGCCCCTTGAAAACAAACAAACTAAACCGAAGTACAAATGTATAAATTGCCCTGTTATCCTTTTCAAATCAGAACAGATTGTAGATTAGCCTCAAGGCTATTTTTCAACAAGTTCAATTTAGGTGTGTTTATTGCACTTTTGTAAAGCTCAGAGTTCTTCTTCTCTTAATCCTCCTCCACACTGTTCCTCATGTTTTGCCGTTATACACACAAGCGGACCCTCATTCAAGCATTTATGTTTTTTAATAACCCTGAACTGCTGGAGGGTTTTGCACTTAATCTGCTCAATTATTTTTACCAGCCTCCTGCGTATTTAATCCCAGCAAAAAAAAAAAGTGGTGGCCATCATGCTTTAGATTGGAAAAAATAATGGAACTATTATAGTGAATTATTATTATTATTATTATTATTATTATTGTGAAGAACCCCCCCTCCCAAATTTAATTTCTTAATTAATTTATGTGAGTTTTACTGCTCAGTGTTTTTCCGAGTTGTTGACATTCGACTTGACAGTTGAATGACGAGCACAACAGGTCACAGAGCAGTGTGTTAATAATTCATGTCGTGACACGCTGCTCAGGCTTTTAGATAGACCCGTGCACACAGGGCTTTCCATCGCTATGCCATAGGCTGACGTTCGACTGGTTCCCCTCTCGCTGCTGTGTGTCAAATACCCGATCCCGTCAAGAACTAGTTGCTCACTCGGCGAGGCAACTCGTTAGTTGTCATGTTGCTGTGAAACGTGATCTTCTGACGCTGCGACGACGTCCCGGGTCTCGCCCTTTTGACTCTACGTCCTCTGGAGGTCCGCATCTGTTCCAGTTCAGGAACTTGAGTGAACAGTCCTGATACGGGATGTGGCATTCGTGGCTACAGAGGTCACGGCTGTGCCAGGACGATATAATGATGCTTTCTAATGGAGATTAGGGAAATATCTGATATATGAATAAATCAACGAGCTTGAAAATCTGACCAGGCATTTGATGCTAAGGATAAGGGGGATGTTTGTTATTTTGATAATGCTTATAAATAGGTTATTCATAGAAGTCAAACTTAAAAAAAAAGAAAAAAAGATCTTTATTGAAGAAAATCGAACAAGTATGAAGCGTGTACATGTATGGTGAGTGAAAACACTGTAAATCTTACAGATGTTACGTATTTCAAACAGCTTTTTGTGGGTACATCCAGCGATGCATGTGCTTTTTGATTTATGATAGAAGTTGGTGAAAATAAGAATTGAACTGATCAAGTAAAACCGAGACCCAGAGTTGCCGTCCCGTTCAGTGACTCCACACAGAAGATTTCTGATTCATAAACCTCTACTGCCTCTACTCCGTTTACTGGCAGATTGCGGCCTTGTGTAAAATTAAGCGCCAACTTCCGACCAAACCATCTGTAGCCAAGTTTATCGGCTCTAAACCAGTTGATGGAAACGTGCCTTATTAGCGTTTTATTTATTTTTTTGCAACGTTTCGAAAGTTTGCTTAGAATTCGCTTGGCGATTCCATGGAAACGTATCTATAGAGCCGTACTTTTGCTTGTGCGTACGATCTGGTTCTTCTGTTTATCTGCGAGAAGTCACTTGAGCCCCGGTCAAAACACTTTTCAGAATGAAATAATAAAAGATAATTGTATCGGTTTTGTTTGCCTAACGATGTCTTATACAGCGTCCGGTTGGACTTAGCTCCACCCTCTCGTGTCACTTCTGGTTGCAAAAGACGAAACCAAAACCTAGCCCACAAACTAATAATTAACGTCACAGCGACTACGTCCACTTCTTATGGCATAGTCTATGAAAAGCTGCCATTGCGCACTAGAGGATATTTGTCGGGAATAAACTACCAGATATTTGGAGTTTACAAAAAAATAATCTAACAAGGTTATTTGGCAAAATGGGAAACCTAGTTACATCCTTTTTTGTCAGTCCCAGAGAGTAGCTAAATGGAAAGGTATTGGAGAGTGAGGACGACTATCATTGAGAGTAGGGACTTAAACAGGCGATGGTCAGTGCAAGGCTGTGTGCGCACCGACGTGTCGAGACCTACTACACACAACCCTGCACAGCCCTTCCACATCTCCCTCATTTCCTAATCCCTCCGTCACTCAGACCGCTGTGTTGATACTAAGTTGATACCAGTCGCATTTCACACCCTAACCCGGCTAACCCGTCACACAATCCGCAGTTTAAATGCAAAGCGTCCCCCGGCAACACCAAAGCAGCCACTTACTCAGCGAGCAGCGCGTCACGGACTCGGTTACTAAGCTGAGCCCTTTTTAGGTGACAAGTCTCTCTTGAAGCAAAGAAGCACATTAATCTCACCAAACAAACACATTGTGCGAGCCAAATCCTGCTTTTGGCTGCTCCGAGCCCAGAGGAATAGCTTTAGTGGTTTGTCTCGGCAGAGGAGGGGAGAGGAAAAGGCAAGGCAGGAAATTCTTGGGGAGGGGGGAGGGAGGGGGGAACAGCACTTCCCTCCAGTTCTTTAGCCCCCTCAGGGTTTGTCTGCTGACCTGCAAACAACCACAGCCTTCCTCGCATATAACACCAGCTGGTTGAGCATCGTGGACCATTAACATGAAATCTAGTAACTCACATGAGTTACACACTTGTAGAATAGCCTCATGTGACATGAGCAAAATTGTGGGGGGAAAGATTAGAAAGATTAGAAGCATTTTGAGCGGCATCGCGCCGGCGGTGGCAAAGTCAGTTGGCCGCTCACTTTGTTCCAGAAGGAAATATCTGGATAGCCACGCCATTTCTGTCCAGACATTCATTGTCCCCAGTTGATGAATCTCACTGACGTCGGTGATCGAACTGTCGTCTTTGTCATGAATACTTTAACCCAGAACTCGAATATTAATATCATTATTCCGATACATCTTTTTTTTTGTTGCTGGGGGGGCCTAAGGCCTTCCTCACCCGTGTTGTCCGAGATGCCCCATTATCATCAACCCACAGCCAAAAAAACGCGAAAAGGAGTTGATTTCCCTCTCTGTCGATTGAGTGCCAATACAGTGGAGCCCTGTCTGAGTGGGTGCGCACGCACTTGTGCTGGAGCCACATGTGTTTGTTTGTGTGTGCGTCTAAGTGTGTGTGTTGGCGCTCGGGGACAAAGGGAGCATTATACATGCAGCGTAGGGGGAAGAGTGCATGTTAAAACGCTGGAACACTCATTCTCTGGAGCGTTGTCATATGCACAAGCCTCCTTCCCGGGTCACATGATGAGCAGCAGTGCGAGGAAGATGTTGGGAGTGGTGCTCTAAGAACGTGTTGATCCAATAGGGCGTCATTGGCATGTCAACATGTCATCCATACAGCGCGCTCCTCTTCACTGGCGTTAACTGGTTCAAATCTATCGACAAATCCTTTTCCTGTCCGCGGTTTAAAACGATCAGAAACTGAGGCCAGTACCTGCTTAGTGTTGTTATGTCCAGTAGCAGATTAGGGGGCACCCCCCACCATGAACCCTGTAGGGAAGTCTGTAGTCTAGCCCAATGCTATGTTAATGCTCTTAGTAGGTCTACATGGAATTGCTGCATTATTACCAATGCCTCAGTACTTGAGATGCCCCCATAAATCTTTCTCCCTCAAGACCCGAATAATCTCCTCACCCCCTAACGAACTACATTTCACAATAAGGCAAAATCTATTCATATCTTTTGTCTTTGTAAGCTAAATTTGTGAGCTTTGACCGCCCAACAGCGGGGAAAAAACACGTCAGACCATCGAGAGTTCACAAAAGCAGTTTGAAGAAACACCATTTTGTTCGACACCTCCAGTCCTCATGTGATGTGCGTCTAAAGAACAGAGGCTGTTTTGTAACGGGGGAGCTCAGGTGATCCTCATCTCCTTGCAGATGACATCCACCCCCCCTCCGCCCAGGGCCCGGCTGCGGGGCCTCTTATCCACAGTGAGCGCCCACATCACAAGACTGCATGCGTACAGGCCTGTCATCTGACACCTCAGCTGAGGTATCAATACGCAGGCTCTCAATAAGGAAACCAAACCAAACAAGAGAGCAACAGAAAGTTTGATTCTTATTTTTAGGCCATTCGCATTTACTTGTCAGAACCGTTTGAATGTTAAAGGGACAGTTCGCCTCCAAAATCAAAGATGGCCTCTTACTGATTGGATTACTCAACATAATCTACAGACCTGGCTGAGAGCAGTTTCATGGAAGAAATACGGCCGATCTCCCAAACTTTCGCAACTTGCACCAAAACAATCTGGATTGATAAATAGCACTACAGATTAGTGGAAAACTACGTGCTTTTGATTTTGGGGTGCGCTGTCCCTTTAACATCCCTTTTTTCTCACTTATTTTTAGTGTGCCTTGCCATTGCTGTCAGTTTTAATACGCGCATTTGCTTTGGTTCTAGTTTTTCTTCACTTTCTTTGGATATTTATCCCTATCAGAGACCCACTCTCTGTCAGAGCTTGTTAAAGTTCCATCTGATCTGATCTAAGCTCTTCACAAGCTAAGTGTGAATTGCCACCAGGGAGCAATGGTTGACCCCCGCCATTACATGGATTACATTTTGACTTAACGGTGGGGTTTGTAGCTGGAGACGGTTTGGGAAGCCGGGTTGAAGTCCCCTGTGTCCATCCTCGCTATTGACCCTGACCACTGACACCTGTTTGCCTCCCTGGTAACAGATCACATGTATCTCTTTCATCAGCGAGTGTTGCTTTGCGATAGTTTATATAGTTTCTCCTGATAGACGGTCATAGTCCTGGAGAGAAGGACTGAGGGCAGTATAAACAGCTGCTGTGAAGACTGGAAAAAACAACCGTGACACTAATATCAACTGCCCATGAAACTGTGTCCACACACACACACACACACACACACACACACACACACACACACACACACAGAGACACAGACAGAGTGAGACAGGCTGTCGCCGTTTTTGTTTTGGTGTGAAGGCTGGCGATGTGCACCTGTTGTGCAGAGAGCTTAAATGACTTTCACAATGGACAGATGCTCTGTTTTCCACTGGCGTCACTGTTGGCATGAGCAGGTCTTTATCTCTATCTCACACACAAATACAGAATTTAGTCAAGAACGTCTCCATTTCAGCCCCCAACTCGACTGCACGCACACTCGAAAGGGGCTCGACGTCATCGATGGTGACGACTGTGGTTATTCAGAGCTCGAAGCAGATGTCAGACTGGGCTAAGAGGAACTGACATGTCTGTCTCCTGCTGCCGCCGCTGTAAACAGATCCTCTCATCAGTCCCTCTCATCAGTCCCTCATACTGGGAGCTTCACAAGTTTTACAGCGCTCACACGAATTCCAGCACTTCGATTAACAAATGCTGCCTTCCTTCCCTCTGTTTCCCGTCTTTATCCACAGAGGTACATCGCCTTGGAGGACTCCCAGGACGGCGAGAAGAAGGATCTGCAGAGTCGACTGGTGATGTTGGAGTCGCACACGCGTCAGCTAGAGCTGAAAACGAAAAACTATGCGGATCAGAGTAAGTCCACAGACACTGTTTTTTGCCATACTTAACTACTACACACACACACACACACACACACACACACACACACACACACACACACACACACACACACCAGATACCCTGTGAGCAGCATCAGCAGTTTGCAGGTCTTGTGACGGTCTGTCAGCCTGACGTGCTGGAGGGCAGGTGGACTGAATAGTAGTCGTATGTAAGTAACATACGATGAGTGTTTGTCTGCTACATATGCTGTGAGAGAGTACACCAAAGTATTCCAAGCCCACAAAGGTTCAGTGTGGAGTACAAGAGGAGTTTAGGGAGCTCAGGCTCTGACGACCTTGTAATGTTTATCTTTTTTTAGTAGCATTCTGTGTCTCTAAATCAAAAGAACGTCTAAATGTCTAAAACATTCCCTGAGCTAGGAAAGACTTTTAGTTTTCCAGGACCGACCTTAGTCTTTCTCAAGTCTCAAGACTTCTACCAGCGTGGTAGTTTTACCAGTCATCAAAAAACAACCAAAAAGCCCGCATGATGTGTGCATGACTGCACTTGTTGACGGTGTGTGTGACTGCTTGTTTGTTCCACCGCAGGACCGTAACATACACCTCATTCTAGCTCAGGGAAAATTAAGAGCTTATCTTTTTAATTTCTTTCGATGTGACTCTTCCCTTTTTTCTGTGTGTGTGTTTCCCCCATCTGTAATGATGCTTGTGGACCGAGTTGCAGCAGCGTGAGTTAGTTCACGTATCTGGGTTTGGTCATACCAGTGACACGCACGCACGCACACACGCGGGACATATTTGAACACACTCTTCACTCAACTTCATTTTCTGTCTTTTCATTTTCTTATTTAATTACATATGGGATTTGGGTTGTTATTGTAATTTCTTTTTTTTACAGACCCAACGATTAATTGACTAGTAGAAAAAGTAAATTAGCAGATCAAAGCTAGGGTTGGTAATCTTCTCATTAAATCCTGACAGCAATCAATATCTCAAATAAAAAAGGTCCGGTATCAAAGGCTGTCACAGAACTGTATGAAGCCAGTCCAATCATGTCCTTCGGCCCGGTTGTACGGCCTACCACAACAATAGTCGTGTTCGTTGTTTATGTTCATTATGATGGTTTTGGGGGCGGGGCTTCGGAGGGATGCCTGACGGGACCGGCTGTCGCTGACTTGACAACTCTTCTTGCTAGATGGAGACTTTTGGAGCTCATTCTGCTCGCTACTTTTTTTGGGTAAAAGAGTTGTTTTTTTTACCGATTTTATCTTTTTTTTTTTTTTCGCTATTGGCTCAAGATTACCAACCCTATCTTTAATCAATATTGAAAAGAATCATTATTTGCGAACCTACCCGGGACTTGCACGAGTCTTAGTCCAGGCGACAGGTCAGCAGAGTTCAGTTCGGTGTCTTTTTGTTTTTGACATCCATCCAATAATTCCAAAACCAACTTGGACAGACAACTTGTGGCCACAATGATTCAACACTGAACAAACAAACGATCACTTGTTCGACCTTCAAAAGTATTTAACGTTATCTTTTTCTTCTTTTCTTCACTGAGACATTCAGAGCTCATTTCTTCCAGCGGGACGTATTCAGGCGCTACATGTGGGCCTTCCTGTAGGACCACTTCCTCTTTACTCTCCTCTGTATCTGACCAGGATACTTTCTGCTCTGCTCTTCAACCACTAGTTCCTCTATCAGCCTCTCTCATAAGTTTACATGGCTCTCTGCAGCTGCTGTTGGTACTGTTGCTCCTCTTTGAGCAGGTGTTTTCCCTCTAAACGCTCTACTCGGTTCTTGTTAAACACCCGAGAGAAGAGAAGGTTATTTCTGACTTAAAATCTGAGCTGCAAAGCACGACGTATGAAAGGCCCTGAGAATGAGTTGTAACTCTCTCTTGCTAGGGACCTTTTAAGTGCCGCTGTTAGAGAACATTTAGTTTGACCGGGATCTGAAGGCACTCGGAGACTGAGTCGGGATGTTTTGATGTCACCTGAGAGCCACAAACAACGGAGGCCGACGGCTGCTCTGTAGAGAAGGTGGATTGTTTTTTGTTTTTTTTCCCTCTTGAGTAGATGGTAACTCCACATTAATTTCCATTCTTCGCCCCGAGGTTGCTTTTATCATTACAGAGCACACACATTAAAATGAAACCTTTTTGATGATGAGGATTGTTTTAATGACTTTGACTCCACGGCTGATTCCGAGGTGAACCGGTTCCTATCGAGGCTCTCTGCTTGGTGTAGCTGATGCATGGTGGCCCTCCTCTGGCCCTGACATGTTACTGCAGCTGCTCCTCTTTCCACCACCAGAAGCACAGAATGAAACGAGACAACATTAACAGTTTGAACAGTTTTACGCCACGATTTTGTCAAAGAATTTGTGAATTCATATTGGTGAATTCCCGTAGAACAACTGCAGTTTTGAGTATATGGCCGCCACTAAATCTTTTTTTATCACATGTACTAGTAGTTAATAATAGTAATAATAATAGTTGTCTCTCTTTTTTTTTTTCTTTCATCCAGTTGGCAGATTGGACGAGAGGGAAGCAGACCTCAAGAAGGAGTATAACACCCTTCATCAGAGGCACACTGAGGTAAGCCCGTCTGGGGAGGGGGGGGGGGGGGGTTTGGATCTGTGTTTAGTCAACAAGGTGGTTCACCTGTGCGTGTGCTTAAACACTCGTGCATGCATACAGTATACTCTTTTCACAACACAATAACCAAGAATGTCTACGTTCATTTATTAGATTCTATTCTGAAATAAAAATATAAATAATTGTTAACATGTTAGAGGTGGTCACTGACTCAATTTGGACCTGGGTGAGGAATTTATCTGGTTTTATTACCTGTTAACTGTGATTGTAACCATATAATGACATTATATCATATTATATGCCACCCCTTTTCTTTTTTTAAGTCCAGATGAAATGCGGTAAGGGATTAACAAAATAAAGTGACAATAGCTGTGTTTCCATTCACATATATTATTTCGCATTTCACAAGTATTGATTAGAAAACCTGCACGGAAACTATAAACTTTGAGAGAACGTCCTCAATCTTCACGCTCGCTTGAGGTGTTTTTTTGTCTTTGCTAAAAAAAAAAACAGTTGATGCACTAAATAGATTATGGAAAGACCTTTGCAGAAAAAGTTCTGATGTAGCAAACATTTACATCACATGACTGATCGGCTGTTAGATAGATGGATGGATGGATGGATGGATGGATGGATGGATGGATATGTATTGACCTTGGCATGAAACATGGCTAATACCAGCTGACATAAAAGAACAATCAAAACCTACCTGATTTTAAACAAATCCCTGTTTCATTTTTTTTCCGGTTCGCAACGTCAACTTCTTCTTCTACTGTTTCTGGCAGGGCGTAAAGCGTAGCCTACACTGCCAACCTCTGGCAAAAGTATGCAGCCTTGTTCTGTGTGGCTGAAGGCACCAAGGCTCTAAAGCCTTGGTGCCACAGCACACAGACTAAACTCCTGCAGGCTTATCGCATCTTATTCTCCTTCTTCCGTACAAAAGTTTGGCAGGGAACTCGTCCCGCAGCGTTGCCAACACATGCGTCAAAATACATTAAAACGTGCGGCCTGACCGGGAATTGTGTGCTATGACTTTTCTAAGAGATTCGCCTGACCTTTAACTCTGAAAAACACAAAAAACGGCGAGAAATGGTCCCATTCACTTGAATGGGTTTTTGCCTCGAAGAGAGCAAAAAAAACTCATCTTTGGAACCACAGTGACTCGGCATACTTTAACATAGAAAACAGAGTTATAGCTTCAAACGTTGACAAACGTCTGGAGTTTATTTGGCCAAAAGGGCATTTTGATAGCTTGCACAGTTCTCCTCTCATCCTTGTTCAAGTTCAGGAAGATTTTGGGACATTTTCTGACTTTATAATGGGTGTGTATTGCGCTGCTCAGAGCACGTGAGGTCATCGCAGAGTGAAGAGGTGCTACAAAATCATGTGAAAAAAATATTCGTATTTTGCCACAAAATCCACAATTTTCAATCTTCAGGCATCATTTAAAGATATAAATGTAGCAAATATTGTGCTTGTCGTACACATATGACTACGGAATCCAAAAGATTCACACATTTGGCTAGAAATGTCTGAGAGTGAGAGGAAATCCACCTCTCTGCTCCATAGAGACCCATGTTAACTCTGACTCCAAAAAGATCTCGCACAGACAACTGTACCAGATTTCTATTCTGCCATAAAAGCCACATTTATTTACACTACAGACCCAAATTTCACACTATCTGTTCATCAAGTCATCCTTCCTCTCAATGTCGACTATCGAAGCAATAGGAGCTACGGTTATATGAGATCTTGAGATAATTGGACAGGTTTTAACTCCATGTTAAGCGGATGGAACTGTAGTCTCTGAAGTAATCACCATAGAAACCTTTGATGTGGGAGCACACAGGTGTTTCTGATGAGCTAATTACTGCAGTTAAAGGCATTGTAAGACCTCCACCTGTCTAACGCGATGCTAACGATATGCTAAGTTGATGCTAGTGCGATGCCTAGTTGATGCTAGCGCGATGCTATTCTAATGCTAACGTGATGCTAAGGCTAACGAGATGCTAATGCGATGTTAGCGCAATAATAGTGCGATGCTAAAGCAATGCTGCTAATGCGATGCAAGCTCAATGCTAGCGAAAACCTAGCGCAATGCTAACTAGATGCTAACATGATGCTAACGCGATGTTAGCGCAATAATAACACGATGCTAGCACAATGCTTGTGCGCTAGCGTGTATATATTGTACCTCAATAACACATCTTACTACCGGTAATGTTGCCGTATATATATTGTAACGTCTTACGGCAGTCGCAGCCACACAGTCAAGATTTCTCTGAAATTTTCTAATTGTTAATGCGCTCCAAACCAGCTGATGGAAACGAGCCTAATAGGCCTTTTTTTTTTTTTTTTTGCAACATTTCTAAAGTTTGCTTAATATTCGCTCGACGGTTGAATGGCAACAGGACTAATAAAAGGTTGAGGAGGGGACACATTTGAATGGCTGCACTCTGAGTGGTGTGGAATGTAGTGGGCTAGTAGATGGTTAAAACATGAATTATGTTTCTGCTCAGCCATCGGTCAGCTTTGGTCCGTTATGCATTATGCATCACCAACACATGCTCTCAGGCCTCAGCAGCCAAGTACTGATCTGAATAGTGTTGAATGGAGACGCCGTCGCCTCCACACTGTTGCTACACCTGCATCATTTATTGTCCAGCCATGTCTGGACACAATCTACCTCACTGTTAAAGATGGCAGGAGTTACAATCAAATATACTCTAGTTTGGTAGCAACATTTAGTTTGTTTTCCTGAATCCCTTTTTAGAAGCACAGGCTTTTTGGAGATTCAATTAATGTCGTCAATATTCCCTAATTCCCCCCGACTCTCTCTGTGTGCTCCACACCTTCCAGATGATCCACAGCTACATGGAGCACCTGGAGCGAACGAAACACCAGCACGCAGCAGCAGCAGCAGCAGCAGCAGCAGCAGCAGGACCCTCGGAGGCCGGCGCACCGGCCAGAACACGGTGAGACGTGTGCGTGCTGCGTGCGTGCGTGCGTGCGTGCGTGCGTGCGTGCGTGTGTATGGTAAATGGACCTGTACTTGTAGAGTGCTTTTCAAGTCTTCCGACCACTCAAAGCGCTCTAACACTACATGACGTCATTCACCCATTCACACACTGATGGGAGGAGCTAAGGTGGCACCTGTCCATCAGGAGTAGCTACCATTCACACGCCGTAGGCACAGCTACGGGAGACATTTGGGGTTAAGTGTCTTGCCCAAGGACACATGGACTTGCGGAGCCGGGGATCAAACCGCCGATCCTCTGAATGGTGTGTGTGTGTGTGTGTGTGTGTGTGTGTGTCTGTGTGTGTGTGTGTGTCTGTGTGTGTGTGTGTGTGTGTGTGTGTGTGTGTGTGTGTGTGTGTGTGAGAGTGAGAGTGAGTGTGAGTCTAAATTGAAGGCCCACAGCTAGAAGCTCTGCTCTTGAACCCTTTTGTTGTCTTTTGAAGATCTTTATCCTTTCAGATGTTTGAACTGCAGTTTAATCAGTGTCACAAATCTCATTCTTTCAAAGACTTTTCTTTGGGTCGACACAATTTTAAGTACTAATTGTGAGATCAGTATATAAAAATGAATAGTAGTGAAATCAGTATCGGAAACATAATCAGCCAGTGGACAGTTACAAGACGGTCGAGGATTGTCTTGTTTTTTTTTTTAAAGCAGTGTCTGGTTTGCTTTTAAGATATTACCCCTTAATGCAGGTAAACTTTATGAACTAAATGAAAACTCCATAGATTTTAAATGCAGATATCTCCCCGTCGTTCTGCTCACCCTCAGGAGAAACTGGACTTCAAGACGTTACAAGGCGTGTTCTATGTGTGAGTGAGTCACCTGGTCCCATTACCCCCGTATTGGAGTAGATTTAACCCCCGTGAGCTCTACACTCACACGCACATGTCTTGCCTACACACAGGACTTGGTCGGAATGTGTCTCAGCAGGGAAATCGAGCGAAGAAGAGAAGAAGAGAAGAAAAAAAAAAACTGGAAAAGCAGAACTTGTAAAACTGTAAAACTGTGCTGAGTGACGATATCGGGCGCTTGTAGGTAAAGATTGATGTCCTGAGAGGATTTTGACATGACATCGTAATGAGAAGACAAAGTGGGGAAGGGAGACCGTCGTTATCCAGTGCAAGAAGGAATTCAGTGGGAGGGACAGAGGACGCTGTGTGGAGCAGGCCTCTGGTTGGCTGCTCAGAGTAATCTCCCTCCACGGGATGATGAGCCTCGAGGTTGATTGCCCACTTGCAGATTATTTCTACCATCGGGGACCAGGAGGTCAACCATTTCATCTGGCACCACCACGAGGTTGATATTGTAGACTGATAGATGGATGAAATGCTGCTAATATTCACTTTGCCCTCAAAACCATCAAAATGTCACATTGTCTAACACTTTGGGTTTATGACCAAATACCTGCAAAACTAAAGACATTTTCTGTCATCCTCCGCTGTTCAGTGCTAATCAGCATGTACTAGCATGCTAAAATGCTAAACAAAGGCTGTGAACCTGCTTAACATCCAACGTTAGCATTTAGCTCAAGCACAGTGATTTAATCCATTAGCTGTTGGATGAGCTCCATTCAACTCATTATGCAACTGACTGAACCAGTTGTCTGAAATGGGCGTGTTCCTAACAACATGGTGAAGTTTAATTTGTAGGAACGTGTTGTAACTGTGTACGGACAGTCATTTGTGTCAGTATGTCCCCCAGCTGGGACATTTGGGTAATTTGGAATGTAGATACCACTATACCTTTTTAGGCAGAGAGTGATTTTAACTCAAACTGCATAAGGACGAACGGCCCTTATGACATTCAGAGCCTACATTACGAGAGTAACCAGACTGGCAAAGTAACTCCAGATAGTGAAACATACTTATCTAAAGCTCACTTTCAATAAGTGCTTAAACTTAAAAAAAATAACATTTCACTGTGTGACAGTCATATCAGAGTTCCTATTGGCTCAGAGCTGACGTGGGCGGGACTAACGGACACAGTACGATTGTTTTATTGGCGCAAATGGTCCACGTCTGTCGATTGTGGACTGTTTGATGATGCAGCACAATTTTGTAAATCATAGCAAATTACTTCTCAGTCCCTCTGGACACGGAACCCCCTTTTTGAGAATCACTGTTTTAATGTACCGTTCTGTGCATTCAGGCAGCCCCTCTCTCCCCCCTCTGTTTCCTAGCCCTTCACTGTCCCCCCCTGTTAATGCAGACGACACTGCCAGCCTCCCTCCCTCTTTCTCACACACATACGCACTTTTTGACCAGCCCCCCTGTTTCGCAGCCAATAAGCTGCAGGGAAGAGAAGAGGCTCATGAAACGAGCTGCCTCAGCACCCAAAAGAGAGATGGAGCGGGAGAGGGAGAGGGAGGGCTGCCCTCAGAGGGAGAGCGTCAGAGTTTTCTAGACTGACCAGCAGCAGCTGCATCTGGGTGGAGGATAGGGACGCATGAAAGAGGAAGGGAAGCGGCATCGGCTGCTAGATGAAGACCCTGGAGGAGAGGAGCTGCAGCCCCCCCCTTCTCTCTGTGGATGATCTGCTGCTCTGCTCCGTGTGCTGCCGCTCTGCTTTCAATCAATCAGCGCTGCCGAAGCTACCGGGATTACCATTTTGGGACCACCGCTGTTCTGCCTTTTGACCCGCTGCCCCTCTCTGTCTGCCTCACAGCTGAGCCGCAGAACACGTCGCCTGCTAGACCGGGTCTTTGACCCCCCCCCCCCCCGCTGTAGATACACTTACAAGTGGTTATTAATGTCCAATCGGAGGTCTGCCAAGGTGAATTTGGTGCTTCAGTGCCCCCCCCCCCCTCCATCCCTCCTCCCCCCTCAACCTCTCTGGTCCCACGTTGAGGCACAGGGCCATGATCTGGGGGGGGCCATGAGCCCCGGGTGTATGCTGCTGTTTGTTTTCGGCTTCGTAGGGGGAGCGGTGGTCATCAACTCTGCCGTGCTGGTCTCTCTGTCAGTGCTGCTACTGGTTCACTACTCTGTCGCCACCGGCGGCTTACCTGCCCTGCCTTCCTTACCCAGAGCCAGCAGGTACAACTTGTATGTGTGTATGTTCTCTTTAATGTGTGACAAATCAATTTATCCCCCCGGCTGTGATCTGTGCCCTCTGTAGCCGCTGCCAGCTTGTAGCCATGCAGTCGCTGTGCTGCTGCCATGTGGGTGTGATATAGTCAGACAGTATGAGACTGCACTCTAAAAAGTAGGTAGAGAGAGGTAGAGAGAGGTAGAGAGAGGGAGAGAGAGAGAGGGAGAGAGAGAGGGAGAGAGAGGGAGAGGGAGAGAGAGAGAGAGAGAGAGAGAGATCATATCTGGAAGACTACACCGCCTTTTAGATATGTCGCCACAGTTTATAGCGGTTTATTATTCTTCTCATGATTTAATTCTCATGTTTTCCAAGATGAACTTGGCATTGGAGAACCAATGCATGAACATGTGTTGTTGTCTTTTTTTTGTTTGTTGTTTTCTTCCTCACCCCCTCAGTTCAGATAGTAAAAGGCAGCATTGGCTACCATCAGTGGCCTGCATGTGACCTCTTCCTCTCAATATGGTGGTGTGTCCATTGTTTCTGGCTGCTGCCTTTCATCGCTGCCGGCCTGCTGCTGCTCTTTTCAGTGGCAGCCATTGTTCTGCTGGACTGTGCAATGTTTTTGTTTTTTCTGCCATACTTAGTCACTGGAGTGAGAATAACTGCCGGCGTGTACCCGCTCTGATGCAGCAGAGGGTGCAGGGTATTTGTTTCAACGCGTTCACTTTGCGTTACTGAATATTCTTAGACTGTCAGTGCTTTGGGGTCGTTGTGAAATGGGAGCTTGAATCATACGCACCTCCATGCAAGAGTGAGCTGGTGTTAGTTATGAGAGCCGGAGATGGTGACAGATATTTGTTCAGTCAGTTGTTGGCTGACCTCCTGATACCACACGGCGGAATACATCTCCTCATGTGGAGACGGATACAAATGGATTTGTGTTATTGCCCGAGCTAATAAGTGTGAGGGGATTGGGTTTATGAGGCAGCCAGCCCGAGGGAGTCTTTGCTACAACACCTTTTCCACAAAGTCTCGTCTCTGACCCGTCACGCAATGCGTTTTACTGATTACATTATTCTGCTAATCTGCTTCCACCGCACCCTAAAATGGGCCACGAAGGCCGAAGAGGTTTAACTACCTGCCCATTTATTTTACCATGAGAAAATGAAATGTAGTAATCTGTCACGCATGTGACTTCAGGCTTTTGTGGAGTTCAGGAGCTGTTGCACCAAACTTTAATCATCACTTCACACGAGAGCCTTTTCTACCAAGTGTCTCCTTCTCCATAGGAGCCTCCTCACAACATGGGGAAGGGGTGAGGGGGGGTCAAAACATTCAGACTAATGAGGACATGTCCAACCTGGTTTGTAGTACAGAATATATACCGTGTACTTTTTAATCACATGTATAAATCACATGTTCTGACAGTGCTGTTGTCGGGACTGCTCTCCTAGCTTAAGATCTCTTTAACTCCCAAATGAACTCTTTATGTTTTCAGGCACACCAGCAGCTGTAGGGAGGCCGACGTTGGGCTGTCGGCCAGTCCAGCACTTGTAGCGCAACATTTAGCTCCCAGACGATGTGATCCACCGACTGTGTTTGTCCCCCGTCTTTTCCTACTCGTTTCCCCTTTTTGACTCATCCCTCCTTCCTTTTGTCTCCGTGTCCAGAAAGGAGCGTCCTATCTCCATGGGCATCTTCCAGCTTCCCGGGACTGATGGTGTGACCTCTGACCTCCCGAGGGAACCTGTAGACACCCCTTCTGAGCCGTGGAGATTCAACAACCTTAGCCACCCGCGGTCCAACACCAGCCTCAAGGTACGACGCGCCGCACACTCGCTGTGAAATCATAGTTGTAAAGTTACCGTCTGAAGCTGGCTTGTAGTTCTTCCCACGGATCGGACTGGTGACATCATCCCCGGTTCACTTTTAAAAAGAGGTTGTGGAAAAACTAAATACAAACATTCAATGCCAGGAACACGCCAAAGGAAATGGTGCATTTCTTTTCAGAGAGAAAGGATTGTTAAGTGTGCCCAGAAGTGTGTGTGTGTGTGTGTGTGTGTGTGTGTGTGTGTGTGTGTGTGTGTGTGTGTGTGTGTGTGTGTGTGTGTGTGTGTGTGTGTGTGTGTGGGCCTGGAGCCCAGTGAGCAGTAGAAGTGGTACCATCCGGGGGCCTGCCTTTAACCTCATGGGAGGGTGGGAAGGACAGAGTGTCTTCACATTGTTGCTGTTGGAAACCATGCTGCAAGCAAAGGCTCCGGCGTGAATATTAATGGCCGCCTAATAAGTATTCATTTGCCGTTGTTGCACTTGTACAGGGTCGGGTGGACATTTTAGGGGTTTGAGTTTTGATAACCTTCACTTTGATTTGCTTCATAGCTGGCAGCCAATGCGATGATTCCCATCCCGAGTCCCGGAGTACAATATAGGTGTCGCAGTATTTCTTTCTCGCACAACTTGTTCTCAGGGACCCCGGGGCCCTCGGTGCAGAAAGACAGCGCCGCCTTTGTGTTTTGGTCCTCTGACTTGACATTTTCCAAAGAGTTACAGTCAATGATCCCCTCCCTCTCAGAGAGAGAGAGAGAGAGAGAGAGTGTGTGTGTGTGTGTGTGTATGTGTGTGAATGTTTTCGGAGGGTTGTGTGAGAGCCAGACATTATCAGCAGAGCAGCCGTGGAGGGAAGCGTCCCACCGATTGGCTGCTCAGTCCTCAGACCCAGAAACGAACTCGGCATTTTTGCGCTTCCATTTCACGCCCTTTTCAAGACCATGGATGTTTTTAAAAACAGGTTTTTGGTGAGATGTCTGAAATAAGGTGTGTGGTTGACACAAGCTTGATAGATTTGAATGTTTTGTTCTCCGACATACATCAGTCAATAACAACATTTTAAACTTTTGCATGTCTTTTAAAACAGGCGGTTGCTAACAAGTGGCTAAACGAGACGACGAAACACCATTTCTCCTTTGAAGTCATGTGACCGCCTAGTTTTTTTTTTTTTTAGCTTAACGTCAGCTTTTTACTTCTGCCGATTGTATTCACGCTTCAGAATTCATAATAGTGGTGTTCATTTGGGAAGATTATCTTGCTGAACAAAACACGTAAGCATCATAAACCTCTGTTTGCCACAGAGCTTATTTTCCTCAATAATTCAAAAGCCATTGGAAAAAAGTCCCCATTGGATTTTTGTCGAGGGACCCGGTGCGACGCTAACTGCCAGGTTAGCCTCCACAAAAATACATCATCTCTGCAGCACTCTATATAGGGAAAAAAGGAAATAATCCCATCAGTGTTCAGAGAGATGGATCAGACACAAGAAAAGGGAATATATATTTAAGAAAATATTTGTGGAGAAAGCTTTATCCCGAATATTATCCCACTCAATGTCTGTGAGAGCCTGTTTTCAAGGTGACCGAGGATCCTTCAGCATCGATGCTCTGTTGATGTGCCGATTGATCCTTTTCCACCAGGCCCGTGCTATTTATAGGACTGAAGCCACTGGCATTAACGGATCAAAACAATACAGGATTAGACAGTTCTGCGTGCCACAAAGGGCTGCTTGGAACTAATGAAGCCTTGGAGTGTTTGATTAGTGCTGGATGTCCTGTTAATGTCCATTCATACAATGCCTTACTAAGCCGTGCACACAACCCAGATCACTCCCGGAGCTCAGGCTTTGTTTTATGTTCTTGGACACATTCGGATAAGTAACTAAAGGAAAATAGTTGTCCTGTTCTTGTGAGGTCGTACAACGTCCTTATGTCTGTATATTACACTTTTTTATTTTTTTGCTTGAAATACAAAGGAATGAATGTTAGGAAACATTAATGATCCAGGTCTTTGTTGTATACCCTCAGTTTGAGGAACAGTCCTCTCCAGTCAGAGTGGAAGGTGAATGTTCGAAGGAGATTTTTCCCAATCGGGAGGCTGATCGGGACCAGGTAGACCCGTCCGTCACTCAGGAGAAACTCTAACCAAACGTATTGAGTTTTGCCGTCGTTGCTGTGGCATTATTCAATAGAGTGATGCTAACATAATGGCTGTACCTCACAGATAATAGAAACGTGCACGATGCTGACCTGTTCCCGTTTTGTATTTCAGCCGGCCTCAAAATGTATGTTGTTGTGTTTCTTTTGGCATATCTTTGCAGGAAAAAGCGCATGGGTAATCCGTAACATTAATAAGACTGCCTTCCATGTAGGTGAGCTAGTGGCTTCACTGGGACAGACGATGCAGCTGAGCCATGGTTCCCCCTGTGCTCTCCCTGTGACGAGTCACAATGACACTTAATCACAAGTTTAGATTGTGGTTGTAATCGGCACAATGCATCTGGTGTGTCCCGGTTGCATGCTGTGGTCTGGTTAGTGTGTGTGTTGCTTTGAGCTGCATGGGAAGGTGCACACTGTTTGACACAGTTGGTTTTTAAACATCTATTATTTTGGACATTTATGCGTTACTGCATTTTCCTGGAAGATTCCTCAAAGTTTGAACTAATAAATAATAAACAAAGTGGACTAAACGAAAAGAAAAACTTTTAAGAAATGAGCGTCAAAGCGTCATTCATTTTGTAAACTGTAGCTTGACAATAGAATCTTAACTCAAGGTCCACTTACTATCTTTTTCCAGAGCTTTCAAATATGACTGAAGTTCCAAAATAAGCTATTAAGTGGACATTGAGTGTTTGGTCTTCAGATACACTAGGGATAGGTCAGAACTTTTGAATTTTTGAATAATCATTAAATTATAACCAAATAGTTTGTGACTATTGCCTTTATGCAGCTGGGGGGGGCATTTACAGCTTAAAATGCAGCAGGTTGATATTAATAAGCAAATGAACATGTATTGTTGACTTCATGAAGATCATAGTTCTATCTTTTGTTTTCCCCGGCTCTCTTCTCCTCCTCTTCCTCCTCCTCTTCCTCCTCCTCTTCCTCCTCCTTTAGGATGAATTGTCCGGTTTCAGCCGCGGATGCTCCAAGTCCAGTACTCCGACCAAACCGGGAAGTGTCTCCAAAAGTGGGACCCCTGTGTCCTCACAAGGTGGAGGGTCCACATCCAACACCTCCACGCCCTCTCAGGGGGGCACCCCTCCATCGAACACCCCCACATCTGCACACGGCACTGACGCTCAGTCCACCGCGCCGCTCTCTCCCCGGGACGGAGCGTCCGCGGGAATGAGTCCGGCGTCCGGCTTGGGTGGAGGTCCTGCCTCCGTCACAGCCCTGTCCACCGAGGCTGCCCCGGGGTCTGCGGAGCAGGAAGTTTCCGACGGGCTCAACAAGAACCTGGACCGGAACAGGGGAAAGCCGGAGAGCAGTAAAAACATCGCGGCCGTGCAGGAGGGAGAGCAGAGTCAGCTGGGACCTGATGGTCAGGACCTTTACTACATGTTTACATGTTTACATGTTTACACATCTTCACACCAACTGCCCCGTTTGAGTGTTCTTTCTTCTTCTTCTTCTTCTTCTTCTTCTTCTTCTTCTTCTTCTTCTTCTTCTTCTTCTTCTACTTCTACTTCTACTTCTACTTCTACTTCTTCTTCTTCTTCTTCTTTGATCTCTGCTGGTTGTATTAGATGAAGCGGACAACCGGGAGAAGTCTGAGGTGCAGGCCATCATCGAGTCCACCCCTGAGCTGGATATGGACCTCGATGGCTTCAGAGGAGCAAGGTACAGGACTCATGATGAGGTGTTTAATCATCATCCAACCTTTTAAAGCGAGGAATCTCTTTCTGTGTCCTTCTCACATCTCCAGATGTGGAATATGTTAAAGCATAAGGCTGGCATAGCTCTATATGTTTCTGTGTTATCCTCATATTCAAACAATCTCATGTCTTCCCCCCTCTCTCTGGCTCATTATTGTGTTAATAAGTGGGAGTACCTGTTTGTAGAATCAATTCATTGTTGGTTTTTGGTCTTTTCACGGGCTTTGTTGACGATAAGAAAAACACTTTCAGAATGACAGCCCAAACTAATGTCACACATTATAATTACGGTTGGTACCCATTTGTACCAAAAGTGTTAAACTGTTTTAAAAGTGGTGTTCACATTTATTAAGATGGCAATATTTTTGCTAATTAGTCATACTGCAGTATCATTCCCCCGTCGTCCTGACAAGTCTGGTGTTTTCTTCCCTTCTTGCTCCACATCTCCTCTCCACATCCAGCACGCCATCGAAAGGTGGCGTAGAGAATCTCGCGTTCGACCGCAACACCGACTCTCTGTTCGCGGAGCTGTCCTCAGCAGGCAACGACCTGATAGGAGACATGGACGAAGGAGCCGACATGCTGGGTGAGCAGCCTCCCTGACTCTGGCCTCAGAATGCCGTCAACGTCGCCTCTTTTTGCGAACCGCTACGATCACTGACTCGTCTTTTCCTCTGGCTGTCGCGGCTTTATCCTCCTTACAGATGAGTTTTCTGGTGTGTATCAATAGATTTCCCCCGACGATCTCGTTGCCAGCTCCTTGTTCTCATCAGATGTGTCCTTGGCTCTGTGTCCAGTTCAGTTCCCTCTGTGACTTTCTGATGGATGTACAGAATCGTGCATAGTGCCACTGTGTTGTGAAGGGCAGTCGTGCCATAGACTAGACTAGAGATTCAGCTCAGATGAGACCATGTAACTTACTCTCATACACCTCTTCCTGATTTGTTGCATGACCCCCTCAGACTACAACTTTCTAGGTAAGACTGGAGAACAATATGCCAGTGATTAGGATAGACATAAGAAACGCGTTTTTATTGATGTGACTTCTCAATAATGTGCTTTATTTTTCCCTTTCATGATGGAGCACACGATGAATCTGTCTGTATTGACATTACGGGTGATCATTTTCAGGTATGGGTCGGGAGGTCGAACATCTCATCCATGAGAACGCCCAGCTGCTGGAGACCAAGTTAGTGCTCAGTCTTTTAGTTTCATTCAGACAAACACTTAATGAAAAAGGACTTTTAACACTGAAGCAACTACATTACCTTTGCAGACATTGCTACATTAGTGGGTCATGTTACCCTCCCTTTTTATTCTCTATGTGCTTATTGTTGTCCTTTCTTGCTCTTTCACTTTGTGTTTGGTGTAAGCGCTCACTGGTCATTTCTTTTCTTTTCTTTAGCCTTTATTTAACCGGGTTAGTCCAATGAGATCAAGGTTCTCTTTTACATGGAGACCTGGTCAAGAATAACAGCAACACGGAGTTTAACATAAAAAAAATAACAGGCAAACGCATACATTAGAGTAACATTAAAAATGAAAGCCTAATAATAATAAAACATTTGCAAACACTTTAAGTCTAATATCTAATCGGCCAATCAGGCGGCAGCAACTCAATGCTAAAGTTCAAACCAAGCATCAGGATGAGGAAGACTTGGATGACTTTGAAAGTAACATGGTTGTTGGTCCCGGACCGGCTGGTTTGAGTGTTTCAGAAACCGCTGATCTACTAGGATTGTAACGCACAACTCTCAGGTTCACGCAGAATGGGTCGAAGAAGAAACAATAGCCAGCGAGCGGCGGTTCTCCGGGCCAGAATGCCTTGTCGAGAGGTCGGAGGAGAAGGGCCGGACTAATCGGAGCTGATAGAAAGGCAACAGACTGCGTTTTCGTTGCGTTTCCTTTCCCTTTCATAAACAGAAATTGGCCATTGCGAGGTGACAACCTGCTCATCAGGAGCCGTTCGGGTCCGTGGAGGAGCCGGGGGGTCAAACCAGGAATCTTCTGATTGCTAGACGACCGCTCTTAGCTCCTGAGGCGTGCCACCTGGAGCATGATTGGAAATCGATTCGCCATCAAACCGCCAATCGACATGTTAACGAATGCTGTTCATCGGCACCGGCCCTAATGTGGCCCTCCTCTGTCGCAGTGTTTGCAACTGTGATGACGTTTCTACACTTAAGAGTCCTTGATGTTTGTCTCAATGCAATGTTCAGAAACGGGACAGTGCTGCCACCCTGTGTTTGATGACGGTATCACATTTAGAATGTCCACGTTTTAAGATGCATGTGCGTTCGCTTCCAGAAATGCTCTGAACGTGGTGAAAAACGACCTGATAGCACAAATGGACGAGCTGTCGTGTGAGAAGGAAGTCCTGAGAGGTGAGCTGGAGGCCGTCACTCAGGCCAAGGCCAAACTGGAGGACAGGAACAAAGAACTGGAAGACGAACTCAAGAAGTGAGTTGGTTTGGCCTCAGAACACATACAGACAGACTCTATCTATCTATCTATCTATCTATCTATATATATATATATATATATATATATATATATATTAGTGTACAGACGTGGTTCAACAGACTGTGCTCGCTTGCAGGATTCGAGCGGAGCTTGAGGACTCCAAACAGAAGGTCAAGAATGACAATGAGGATGATGTGAGTTAGTGGTCCCTTTTTTTTTTTTAAAAAGCTCCCTCGCCATCATATTGATCATGATCATTTAAATAAACTGCCTGAGCTTGTGTCATACATATTCAATGTGTAGAGTTGCTTTGTGTTCTCATGCCGGTGTTGTGCCTGCAGAGTGACGTGCCCACGGCTCAGAGGAAGCGCTTCACCAGGGTGGAGATGGCCAGGGTCCTGATGGAGAGGAACCAGTACAAGGAGAGGCTGATGGAGCTGCAGGAGGCGGTCAGATGGACTGAGATGATCCGGTAAGACGGCGGGAACGGAGGCAAGCGGTGTACAATACGAAGTACTGTAGGGCTGAAGAAACTACAGGAACATATCGAGTTGCAGTTTTATCTGATTTGTGGGCTCCATAGCGTTAAAGATTTGATTGCATTAATTAATGTTATTCTCATATAATGATGACATTCAAACTGGTTGTAAAAAGCAACCAGTAACTAAAGCTGTCGGATAAATGTACTAGAGTAAAAGGTACAAGAAGTGGGAGTTAAAAGTATTTAAAAATTCTACTTAAAGTAAATGTGCTTAGTTACATTCCACCACTGGTTATATGATTCATAGTGTCGTGGTATTAATGACAGTCACACTTTTTTATATCTAACTGAAAAAAAAAACTGACGTGAGGTGCCCCCCCCCACCGGACAATGCAGTAGTTAACAAAAAGACACATCCCACAACTCCTTATCTTTTTCAAACATAATTCACAGAGGGATGTTTCTTCCCCCACTAAACCATCTCTGGCCAAGTGTAAATAGTACATTCCTACTCGTGCATAGAGCATATTTCCCAGACAAAACCCAGATTTGATAGTAATCTGATGAAACAATGGATCATTTGGTCCTAAATCTGTGTGTCATCCTACACTGCTGTGATTTGATCATGAAGCACCGTTGCAGCTGACGACTGTTGCCCGTTTCACTTTTCCTTGATCCTTAACGCACCGCCCACAGAGGGGAAGTACAACGATGTACTACAGAAGCAAAATTGGCAGAATATGGTTTGAAGCTTCATGTAGAAATGAAGGAGCGGAGCGGGAAGCTCCTTCTGAAGCATTCAGTTTGATTCAAAGTGAATTGTGTGTCTCTCTCAGGGCTTCAAAGGAGAACCCAACTCTTCCAGAGAAGAAGAAATCCAGCCTCTGGCAGTTGTAAGCTCCCTTTCCTCCTCACTTGATCTCCCACATACCTACCACAGTCGCTGTGTTACTTTTATGCCTTTCATTTAGTTTTTTATTTTGTATTCCATGTTTGTGTGGTTGTTCTCCCCAGGATGTAGGTACATCTTTGTCATGGTAACAGTGTCTAGCTAGACTGGCTTCCGATTGTTTTCATCTTAAACAAACTCTTAACAGAGGAGAGCCAGCCAGGAGAGGGCGGCTCTGATCTCAGATCTGAGCTGCTTTACTCTCATGATTGTCTTTTAATTCTTGAAGAGCTGGAGGGTAATTTATCTTTCCATGTTTTCGTGTCTATGTGACTAATGGAGACAACAGAAGATGAGATGGCAGCCACTAAAAGGGCTTGTTTTTTGCCGCTGACGGTCAACATTATGGGAAGAACCCCTCCGAGAAATAAACCTTTTTTCTTTCGCTTTCTGTTTGGAATTGTGTCCAAAGTCTCACTCTTAAAATCTCCTTGGTGCGTAACACGGAGAAAACCGACGTCTCCGTGAGCGAGACTTGGATGAGCTCATTAACAAACGGACCGGATCGAGTGAGGGGTGAAGAATATTTATTTTTTTTCTCCGTGAGGTTCTTTCCATAATGTTGTCAGACGAGGCCCGTTTACTCAACACTGGACTCAAAAAAAAAAAAAAAAAAAATCACAATTAGTCACAGATACATGGAAAATAGGATCCGGGTTAAAAAATACAGACGTAAATGTTTTCTACAGAAAGTTGTAAACCTCAAGCCCGACGGAAGTTTCTGAGAGGATCTCTGTGATCTGACCCCGGCTCTCCTTCGTTGAGTTCCATGAGGAAGAACTTTGGTTTGGTCTGAAGGGCGACATTGTTCGGGGGCCAGCGTTTGGCAACAGGGTTTGGGACAGTTGTGTTTATGAGACGAGCAAAATCTGATGAATCCACCATCTCTCCCGCCCCGTTTCTGTGTGTCCCTCTCTATCCTTCCTGATGTTGTGACGTCTGTGTGCAGGAGGTGTGTTGGGGTGTTGGGGGGGTATTGATATGGATATGGGAGGGAATGCAGGAATATGGGTGGAGTGATTTAGTCAAAACAAAAGCAAATGCACTCACACAGATAAACCTCCCAGAGCCTTTTTCTTCTATCGAAGTTACAGGCTCGAGGTATCTGCTGTAAACTTATTTATTTGGAACATGCGTAACACCTGTTATTGTATATAAACTGTCAAATAGAATGTGATGAATGCCGTGTGCTCTCACTGTAGAGTTAGTGGGGGTGTCCTTGTCCAGTTTTGCCCCTGTGTTGTTGACTAACGTCCTCGTCGGTGCTCAGTATTAACCCTGGAGGCAGCTGCTCTGGTGCTTTGCTTTAGGAGACGGGTCAGTGGGGACATGCACATCCATGTCTGCTCCCCCCTGAACTCTAGCATGGTGTGTGTTGGTGTGGGAAAAGGGAACCTTTTTTTTTTTTTTAACCCTTAAATGTTCTGCCGCTGGAGCTACTGCTTGTGTCCACCCCTCTATACGTTTGTCCGTGTGCTTCTTTTCTTTTCTTTTCCTTTTTTTTCCCCCCCACCCTCCACCCTCCACCCTCCCACTTCCCCACCCTTACACTTCCAGTTTCAGCCGTTTGTTCAGCTCGTCGGGCGGAGCAGCCAAGAAGCCGGCGGCGGAGGCTCCGGTGAACGTCAAGTACAACGCGCCCACCTCTCAGATCCAGCCGTCCGTCAAGAAGAGGAGCACCACCCTGCAGCAGCTGCCCAGTGACAAGAGCAAAGCCTTTGATTTCCTCAATGAGGAGTAAGTCAGTCAGGGGAACTGAAGGGGTAGTTTGGGGGTTTTGAAGTGGAGGTGTATGAGGTACTTATCCATAGAAACAGCTGAACTATCCCTTTTTAAATGAAAGCGTGTGATCCTGTTCCCTGAGGCACCATCCATCCCTTTTGGTGACTCAAAAGCACTATTCATGCTCATATTCAGTTCACTGATGATGCAGGATGAAGGCGTCCTTAGCAACATGCTAGACAACGTGTTTCACTGGCCCGACAACAATGACAAGCTAACAAGGAGGGGGGGGGGGTTTTGGTAGACGTTGTCGATTAGAAGACCTGTCATCGCTATTTATCTGGTGTGAGGAGATGATTCAAAGCGCTTGAATTGCGCGTGAAGACAATAATAATAATTTTCATTTTGTCAAACTGGCACAGTAACTATCTACGGGGGCTTTCATACCTGTCGTTGGGTTCATTTGGACTCAATCAAGTGGAGAAAAGAAAATCTATTGTTGTACGGTGGGATGGCTGCCACACACTTTAAGTACAAGGATTCATGTCGGATTCAAGCACAGCAGTTTCAACGGCGTTTAGAATATTCATCCTGGAGAATACCAGTACTGACGTGCATTCATGTAGATTTGCCTAAACCGGTTCCATACATCCTCATTCAGAGCAACGCTAAGACGGCTTCCTGAACAGACTCCAGCAGATGGAGTCATGAGTAGTTTAGCTTTTAAATCGGGCTGAAATCTCATATCCTGTTCATCGGTTCGTTTGCTTTCAACCCCAAATGAACTTCAGTGGAGTCTGCTCAGAAGCCGGCCCGGTTCTGTTGTTTGGTGCACACCAGGGTTCACACCAGGGTTCACACCAGGGTTCACACCAGAGTTCACACCAGGGGTCACACCAGGGGTCACACCAGCCCAAAGGAACCGTACCAACGGGTCGGTCGGACCGGAGTTGGTTTGAACGGGTTAGGTGTGAAAGATAGCCGTCTTTGTTAGTGAGCCTCTGCTCCGTCCCACAGAGTGGCCTCTGATAACGTGGTGTCCCGGCGGGAGCAGAAGAGGGCCCAGTACCAGCAGGTCAAAGCCCACGTTCAGAAGGAGGACGGCAGGGTGCAGGCTTACGGCTGGAGTCTGTCTAAGAAATACAAAGTAAGGAGATGAGCACAAACACCGAGGCAGTCGCCCTTCTGGCCTCCAGGGGTCACGACTACAGTCTGATCTTGTTTCTAATGTTGCAGTCCAACGGCCAGACGGAGAGCAAGGTGAAGAATCTACCTGTTCCCGTCTTCCTCAGACCACTGGATGAGAAGGATGCTTCCATGAAGGTATTCCCTCCAGATTGTTGGTGGATAATAATAATTCAAAATGTCTTGTCAGCTTTTGTCCTCAACCTTAATGGGGCAGTGTGTAGTAATATAAACTATGTTTCACTAAGAATCGCGGTTATATCTGTGACGGTTATATCTGCATACCGAGCAGGCCTCTTCATGGGTCCTCCATGTAGCACCGCCATGTTTCTACGGTAGCCCAGAACGGACAAACCACCGTAGTTCTCCTACGCGCTTGGCACGGGGGAGAAGTTTAAGTTGCTTGCAACCCCGTCAATCTCACCGCTAGAAGTTGCCAAATCCGACACACTGGACCTTTTTCTTTTCTTTTTAAAAGGCATGTTTTTAAAGGGACAGTTCACCCCCAAATCAAATCCTCTTTCATCTGTAGTGCTGTCATCTCAGTCTAGATGGTCTTGGTGTTACCGAGTGTTGGGAGATATCGGCCTTCTCTCCAGTACAATGCAACTAGATGGCACTCGGCCTGTGGGGCTCAAAGCGCCACAAAAATATATTCGAAGAACTCAGCAGCCGGTGACTCAACAGAGTCCACAGACCTTGTTGTGTGCAGGTTCATGGAGGAATGTGTGAGTGGCCGACTCTTGGAGTAGCCGATATGTTTGGCGGTGTTAGTTCGAAAGAAAACGGCTCCTAGCTTCAGCTCTCATGTGTCCTGTCGATGCAGTGATGTGTCTCCTTGTGTCTGACTGTCCGTCACCGTGCGTCTGTGCTCCAGCTGTGGTGTGCTGCTGGCGTGAACCTCTCCGGAGGTAAGACCAGAGACGGGGGGTCCATCGTAGGGGCCAGCGTGTTTTACAGCGACGTGCCTGGACCAGAGAGCCCAAAGAAGAAACTAGGATCTCAGAGCAGCCTGGATAAACTGGATCAAGACCTCAAGGTACACGTACACACACACACACGCGCACACACACACGCACACGCACACGCACACGCACAGAGGCTCGGCTTGTTTCAGTGCAGCTGTTGTCATCTCACCCCGCACGGACACGTGGCGGTAAGGATGACCCTCTGGAGAAATGAAGCATTCATATCTTCTTTTGTTGGTCGTCTCAGGAGCAGCAGAAGGAGCTGCGGCAGCATGACGAGTTGTCGTCGCTGGTCTGGATCTGCACCAGCACCGAGTCCGACACCAAAGCCGTGGTCGTCGACGCCAACCAGGCCGGAAACATCCTGGAGAGCTTCTTTGTGTGCAACTCCCACGTCCTCTGCATCGCCAGCGTTCCAGGTCAGCGGATGAGTAACGGGCACCCGGCGGCCCACGGAGGAGCTGCACCAGCTGTTGAGGGAGCCGATCGCATCGTCTTATTTACGGTTTACACCCGCGTGTGTTTTTCTTCAGGCGCGAGAGAGACGGACTACCCAGCTGGTGAGGAAGTCGCTCTGAGCACCGAGGCGGGCCCAGCGGGGGACGCCGGCTCGCCGTCCACCAACAGCAGCTCGGCGTGTGGCGACGGCGTGCTCGGAGGCATCACCGTCGTGGGCTGTGACGCCGAGGGAGCAGCAGCCGTTCCTCAGACAGCAGTCAGTCCGGGAGAAGACGGAGAAAGTGGTCAGAGACGTTTACTGTTCGATACCGCTTTTTTCTTCCTTTCTGTAATGTCACCCAGTGCAACAATATGAACACGTCTCTTCAATACAGCATCGATCATTTTAAATTCATAAATTCCTGAATAATAAACCCACAACGTGCGTGAATGCAGCTCGTTTCTCTCACAATATGCAAATGAACTAACAAATGATCTGAGAAGCAGCACGAGCGTTGACGGTTTAATTCGTTAATGCAAAAACTTGCTTGTGAACGACGCGAGTCAAAGCTGCGTCTTCACTGTCGCTGTGAGACTGAGAGGAACTCGGGTTTGTGCTGAGAGCATGCTGTCATCAAAAAACCAATAGAAGTCTCCTCTCCCTCAGACTGTGTGTGCATGTCTCCTCAGAAAGCTGCTAAAACTTCTGGGCCTAACAGTAGGACCAAAAATGTATCAATCTGAGGATTTTTAGGCGGTTTGGAGAGATTTCCCCCTTCTGAGATGCTTAATAAATACAGACCAAGGCTACGTTTTTGTTTAGCAGAAATGCATTTGATCATGTGGTCAAACGTTTGAGGCAAAATGAGATGATGTGTGTCGTCTCCAAAAAGCTTTAAGGAGGCAGGTTACACATCGGTCATCAGAGCATCAATACACCAACTATTCCACCTGTCTGGCACCTTCAGGCTACAGGCTATATAATGAGGCTAAAATGACTCCATAAATGTTACTTGCTCATACTAGTCTGTCCAGTTGACTAAGAGATGGTCCGTTCCACAGAATCCCGACCAGCAGAGGAAGCCACCGAGGCGACGGAGGCCAGCGCAGGGCCTGCTGACCAAAGAGAGAGCCTGAGGGGAGTCTACACCGAGCACGTCTTCACTGATCCACTGGGAGCTCAACACACGCCAGAGGCTCCAGCCAACTACTCTCAGAGGTAACACCCGGGCCCGATGTTGGTCCAGTCCAGTCTGTCCAATAAAACGGGCCATTTCATCGGTACAACCCACTGGGCAACGGCGTCAAATCACCGTCAAAAACCCCATTTACTGTTTGATCATGAAACGTGTCCATATTTGTGTGATGGTTATTGCAAAGCATTAAGCCTTTGAGTCCAAATCCCTTCGCTGCATCGCCGGGTGGCTAACTCTAACCCTACCCTCTACAGAATGGGCTGTAACATTGTATCAGGCATAGAAATGGTGAGAAACACAAATATGCATCCAGCGATACCACTGTCCAAATGTTGATTAAACAGACATCTTTTTTTTTTTTTTAATCACTTGTTTATTTATGGGCTGTGTATTACAGAAGCCCTGGGAGGGAAGAATCCTGGCGCTCCATTTCAAAGTGATCTAAATGAGTTTCTCTCCTGTGTTTGTGACTTAACAGGAGAGAAAAAAAAAGGTTTTGTCAGGTGAATTTTTTTATTTTTTTTTATTTTTTTGTTGTTGTCATAAACACAGAAGAGAAAACAATTTAGATCAGACTTGGAAAATGGATCACCAGAATAGTTTTTTTTTACCACACTCTCCTCTCAGAGCTCACGTAATGTATCGACGTCAGAGAACAAATTATTCACGCCTCAGCGCCGACACGTCTGGCACATGTAATATGGTAGTGAGCACAACTAACTCAAACGCTAGCCTCTCTAATAATAATAATAATAATAATAATGTCTCTGGTGACCAGGGAGAGTGATCTGTTGAAAGACGGCGTGAGCTCCGAGCCCAACGCGGAGGAGCAGGACCTGATGAGAGAGGAGGCTCAGAAGATGAGCAGCGTCCTGCCCACCATGTGGCTCGGGGCTCAGAACGGATGGTGAGTGTTGCGCCCGAGTTGCACCGGAATTCAAGGCAAAAACTGATGATCGAGACAAAAAAAACCTTCTCTCTGATTCCAGTGTGTACGTCCACTCCTCCGTGGCCCAGTGGAGGAAGTGTCTCCACTCGATAAAGCTGAAGGACTCTGTGCTCGGCATAGTGTAAGTACGATGGCCCTTTCACCGCTTCCCTCATGCTGTTAGTTTGTTTTTGAAGCTGTGTTCTGGAAGCATTTGTTTCTCTCCCACAGGCACGTGAAAGGCCGCGTCCTGGTGGGTCTCGCTGACGGCACTTTGGCCATTTTCCACAGAGGAGTAGGTAAGGGAACACGAGTCCTCTGTAAAGACAAACCAGTACCATCTCCCTGGTTCATCTGTCAATAGAACCGCGTGTCTTGACTTCCTTTGTTTGTGGCAGACGGGCAGTGGGATCTGACCAACTACCATCTGTTGGACCTGGGGAGGCCCCACCACTCCATCCGCTGCATGACTGTGGTACACGACAAGGTGTGGTGTGGCTACAGGAATAGGATCTATGTGGTGCAGCCCAAAGCCATGAAGATAGAGGTATGAACCGTCTTCACCCTCAGCCACTTATTTTTACATATTCTATTATTTAGAGTTCTGCACACACATTGCAGTCGACTGAAAGCGTGTGACTCTGTTGCGTCGCTAAACAATAAATGATCTGTTTTACCTGTTGGCTGATTCACATATTTGTTCCCCTTTGCAGAAGTCGTTTGACGCCCACCCCCGTAAGGACAGCCAGGTCCGTCAGCTGGCCTGGGATGGCGACGGCATCTGGGTGTCCATCAGACTGGACTCCACCCTCAGGCTGTTCCACGCTCACACCTTCCAGCACCTCCAGGACGTCGACATCGAGCCCTACGTCAGCAAGATGCTGGGTCCGTTCACGAGACTCCCTCCTCCACACGCCACAGACTTTGGTGAATCAGCTCTGATTTTGTGTGTTTTTTTTATGCAGGTACGGGTAAACTAGGGTTCTCCTTTGTGAGGATCACAGCGCTCATGGTGTCAAGTAACCGCCTGTGGATCGGCACTGGAAACGGAGTCATCATCTCCATCCCTTTAACAGAGAGTGAGTTTGGGAGCTCGACTCTATATTTTCTCTTTTTTGACAGGAATAAACTTCTGGTGAACACACACATTCACGCTCTATATTCTATAAAGTAAAGTGACTTCTAGCCAGCATATCTGATATAACGGCTTCAGAAAGGGCTGACTGTAGGTAATACACTGACTCTGTACACACCTCATACAACTATCCCGTCAACTTATATTTGTGATTCGAGATTTTCTGATATTCATGGCCAATAATAAAGTAATACATGCAATATGAGTATCACACTAGGTCCACACAAAGTGCATATTAAACATTGTCCTGAAGGGGGATTTCACAGACTGAGTCTCTCTCTCGCTCTCTCTTTCTTTTCTCTTCTCTTCTCTCTCTCTCTCGCTCTCTCTCTCTCTTCCCCCTCCCCACGCTCGGTCTTCCCCCTCCTCACGCTCCCTTAGCAGCGAACAAGGTAACCAAGGCAGCAGCGAGCAACCATCCAGGAAGCGTGGTCCGCGTCTACGGCGATGACAGCAGTGACAAAGTGACCGCCGGGACGTTTGTCCCGTACTGCTCCATGGCTCACGCTCAGCTCTGTTTCCATGGTCACAGAGACGCCGTCAAGTTCTTCACCGCCGTCCCAGGTAAACAATCTGTGTTCCGGTGGCATTTCTTAACTCTGCTATCAAACTCTTTAGGGTTTTATCAAACATTTCGGACCTTAGAATATATCCTTTTATTCAATATCATTGTCCCGTAGGTGGTGCCGCCATACACTTAATATATGTAATATGTGATGTGATTACACAATCAGCGGGCCACCTGTAAGTGTAGAAAATATAAGAACCAGTTTGCTAGTCTCGTCATGTTATTAAATGCAGATTTAAAAACTAGTGAATCAGAGAGCTGCGATCTCGTTAACAATAAATACAATACACGGATAAGAAGGTCTGTCCCGGACAAAAACACAATCTGGACTCGTTTGGTGTTGTTTACAGTTTGCGGCTCTGTGCTCGCAGGTCACGCAGTTCCATCTGCGTCCTGCGGAGTCGAGGCAGCAGGCGACAAGGCGACAGATGCAGCAACTCAGGAAGGAACCAAGTCCATGCTGGTGATGAGTGGAGGCGAAGGCTACATCGACTTCAGGATGGGTGAGTTCTCGACACGCAGCGGGTAAAGCCGCCCTCGTAGTCGCCGCCGGAGACCCGCGTGACGCCTCTCTGTGTGTCCTTTTCTCAGGCGACGAGGACGGCGAGGCGGAGGAGGGCGAGCAGCCGCCCATGAAGCTGCAGCCCTTCCTGGCTAAAGCCGAGCGCAGCCACCTCATCGTCTGGCAGGTCCTCAACAGCGAGGACTGAACTCTGACCTCGGGACCCCTTGAGACCCGATTTGCCTTTTCTCTCAAACCGGCCGCCACGGGGGAGGAGTTTCCGATGGACGACACCCCTCCGCAGACGGAGTTTAATCAGCACTTTTTTTTTCTTTCTTCTTCCTGAACAATAAGAGCGAAACAAGCAGAGTTTGCTCTGAGAGCGTTCTCGTGGTAGACTAAACAGATCCACACAAACTGCATGGTATTTGTTTTCTTATTAGTTTTTTTTTATTATTATTTGTTCCTTTAAAAAATATATATATTTTATGAATTTGAATCTGTTATAATACCTCTTCTGTCTCCTAATATTATTTGAGGTAAAGCTGTTATTGGAAACAGAACTTTTTGTTATACATTTGCTCAGCAATCCAATGAAGTTCCTCCTGACATTTGCGGGTTCCTTCTCTCGGTTCAGTTGTTGTTCTCATGTGGGTCAAACAGAATAATCCCCTGTGGGCTCCCCGCTGCCCTCCAATGATGTGAGACTGGGGCAATCGTGTGAGGGAGCAAGTCCTGTTTCATGTTGTTGGTTCTTTGTTTTTTTTTTCATCCTTTTGAGAACTTGGCTTTTGATTGTATGCAAGACACATTGACTTGATTGCCGGTTGTCTCCTGGTCAGGACTTGTTTCAGTCAAATGCAAAACATCAGCTTCATCTGGTGAGCGCGTGTTTGAAGCAGAAGATGGCCCCGCCTTCAGCTGAATATTCAAGATCCAAGTCCCGGTTTATGCCTCTCACGTGAGCTTTACCACTTCCTGTCACAGAGCAAAATCATCCAGTATTCTGAAACATAAATCTTCTACCCAGAGGGGTTGCCTAATAACTCTTAGCTCCGTGCTGATGATATTCCCAGAACCATTTGAATTGAACAATATTTTCCATCTGCTGCATGATAGAAGAAAGACGTTTAACCTCCAGGACAGCAGGAAGCGTTGCTAAGCTACCTTCTTGTTTGTTCGCGAGCAGCACGGCTCTATGGATGGCAATGTGTGTCGCTGTGAGCCTCCGCCATGTTGAGAGCCATTTAGAGGCAATCGAAATGCTACCAATCTCGTATCCTCGCACTGTTTACCTTTTGACTTTTCATCCAGCGTCAAATATGGAACGTGTCCAATACTTTAGTTTATGACCAATTAGCTGCAAAATGAATGCCATTCCCATCAGCCTCAGCTAATCCCTTTGAGTGCTAATTAGCCAACGTTAGCATGCTAAACTGAGACGGTTAACGTCACCGTTGTCTGCGTGCATATCAGCGCGCTGACCTCAGCATTCAGCTCAGAGCGCCGCTCACGCGTCTGCTTCTTCCTACTCAGCTCTGTGACTTGAATGTATTGATGATACATTAGAGGCTCAAACTGGAGCCGAAGTAACTCAGTGAATCCCATTCACATTAATAATGAAATGAAAAGCTGCTGCATCTGTCCAGCCGCTCTCCTCGGCGTTAGTTTGGTTGCAGTGCAGAAAGATTTGTAGAGTGCAGACTTGTATTTAATCCACTATAACTCGAGGACGCTGTCGGCCCTCTGCTCTCAATCTACAAAGCAGCTAGTAGACACTTTAATAAAAGGTATCAAGGCTTGAAAAGACTTGATTTACTCTTCAAGTGAGACAAAAGTATTTATTTTTCCTTGAAAGAATGTCGCTGCGCTTGCTACCAAAGTGTAAAGAATTAAAGACGGCTAGTTTTTCACGAGCTGAAACAGTAATAAGTGTCTCGCCTCGTGTGGAGCAGCATGTTTGAGTCTGCCTCCGTGCAGACGCAGTGCACGCTTTTGTAACCGAAATCCCGGCGTATAGATAAGATATATTTTTAGACTTTCATATTTTGGAATTGACGTATTTTCAGGGTTTTTGAGAGAATAGCTGGACCCGTTACTATGAGAGGATAGAACAAGCCGCCACGCGTGAGGATTACGTAACACCCTTCTATTAATCCTTAGCTTGACATTTAGATGTCAGAATTCTAACATTGACATTTTTGGTTTTGCGGCGCTGCTCTGCCCCTTTAAGAAGATGTTTATCTGAAGTTATCCTGTTTTATATGTTCATCCTGATGGCAAACTGATGTTTTAAGTCTATTTTTATGAACTTCTTTTTTTTATGTTTGTCTTTTAGACTGTACTCTCTGAGCACAGTGCACAAGATGTTCATTTGGGTGTAAAATGAGACTAATTCTGGCCTCTGTGTACCAGTACACTGCTCTGGTATGCTATTGAACTGTGTGTGTGTGTGTGTGCGTGTGGGTGTGGGTGTGTGGGGGGGGTGTGGGTGTGTGTGTCGGTGTAAGTGTGTGTGTGTGCGCGCGTCTCCTCTCCAAGAGAGTGAAACGTTATTGCAGTTTAGCCATTTCAGTATTTATTTACAATGATTGAGCCTTTGCAATTCAGAATGTATCTTTGTACATTGAATATATATATATGATTATATATGTATGGAACATGAAATGGCTTGGGTTTATTGTTTTGAAATGATATGAATTTCTTTTGAAAGGGGGCGGGGGGTAACCTTACTCAGCTATGCACTATGTCTGTGAGGGGGTTGCTTTTTTATTTGTATTTAAAACGTCAGTAGAAGCTGCAGCCCGTCCACTGACACTGACACCATCAGCTTACGGCTCCCGCAGGAAAAAGACAAAAGTGTCTGAGCGATCGCCCCACCACGTGATGGAGCGCCTCGCCCTCCACAAGTCGGTCAGCCCTCTCATCTGCATGTGTGTGTGTCTTTAACCTGGCAGGGACTCTCTCTCTTCCAAGTTTGAGGCACACGCACACACACCATCCTGTACTTCTTCGGCATCGCCGGCCTTACGTATTTCTAACGGTCAAATTAAAGCAACTTTTGTGGGCAAGCTTCGTCTGCTTGTAATGTTTGATTTGTCTGCGTCACGATGCCCCGCTGGTCCTCAGGAGGAAAGCTGAAGCTTCACAGATGTAAAGACCACAGTGAACTCGCCAGTGAAACAAACAATGTAACGAAGGCAAAAACACCAAACCAGGTTTATCCGTTCCATAAACGGGTTACAACACCTTTTTTTTTTTTTTTTAAAGTAACAAAGTAAAGTAAGTAAAACTTGTATCCGTGGCTCAGCCTAATAATATGCAGTATTTATTTCTCTATTCAAATGTCCGTTCAACAAAAAAATTAAATAAAACAAACACCCAGTAATCTATTTAACTGCAAGAGGGTCACACGGCCAATCAGAATGCATTCAAACAATATTATTTTACCACATGGACACTTGTTAAAAAAAAAAAGAAGAAAAACAAGTAGCGAAATCCAATAGAGAGAACTTTACTCTACAAAATGCTAATTCCTGCCTTATTCGATACTCATTCCTGGTCACATCCTCCTCAGAGAAGCGCCTCACTTCTCTCTATCAGCACTAGGTGGCGTGCTTGAACTGCACTTTAATAGCCGTTCTTCCCCAGCGACTACAGGAAGGACATGAGCCCCCTCCCCGGCCTGCGATTGGTCCCCGCTGTTCTATTCCAGGCCTTGGTTTCAGCCCGGTGAAGGAGGCCGGGCGGTGCTTAGAGAGATGGAGGCTTTAATCTCCTCACCAGCTCTCGTAGGAGAACTCCTGGCCATGGACCACAGCCATGATAGTGGAGTAGCAGGATGAGTAGTCAGCGTACACAAGAGCACAGTGAGCCTGGTTGAAAGAGCATGTCAACAATAAACACGCTTGTTTACTTCCTGTTTTATTGTCTTAATAAAAAAAAATAAAAAAAACACATTAAAATGTTAAAGGTGTTAAATTACAAATTCCGACCATATCTATGAGTGAGAGATTGCTTCCACGTGGCGGCGGCTGGCAGCTAACGGTGCAAACAAGGTCATCGGTGCAGAGCGACCAACACGCGCTGCAACAAGTTATTTCATCTTTAAGAAGCTACATATTCTTACTTCAAGATTATTTTGTCAAACTACTATAAACGGGTTCCTAATTGTGCCATTTCCAAACTCTCCGGAATCGAAGCATCCATACTTCTGGGGCTCGGCTGCCAAACTTTATACAATTCAAAGCTGGAACCAGTGCTGAGAAAAGTAGTAGGCCTTGTGCTTTCTGAATTTTCTGTTTATTTATTAATAACTTGCATCCATTAAAACACTACATACCAGTGTCTGAATTAAAGGTCACAAAATTTAGTCTGGCAGTTTGCGTAAGCTAACAGCGCCACGTTACAGTCTGCTCCTCAGTTACAGGAGAGCCAGATGGTGGCTTAGAGGGGGGGGCAGTGTGTGTGTGTGGGGGGGGGATAACCTCTTGTTCCCGTTGTGCTGGCTGCTGCCCGGTGCTGCAGGTGGACCGCCCCACCACCCCACTGCCCCGCCCCACCACTCCACTGCCCCACCACTCCACTGCCCCACCACTCCACTGCCCCACCGCCCCACCACTCCACTGCCCCACCACCCCACCGCCCCACCACTCCATTGCCCCACCACTCCACCACCCCACCACCCCATTGCCCCACCACTCCACTGCAGGTGTTCACAGTAGCACCGAGTTGCTCTGAGTGAATCCTGCAAAGAACACATGCTGTGTAAACGGGGCCTCGTGTGCGTTCGCACCTTGGTTGTTTTTATACTTCTCAAAAGGTCACGCGGCCGTGACGAGGTGCACGCTGACTTTGCTGCGTGCCCCAATTTTCACCAGGAGAAGGCGAAACCGCATTAAAGTGGGGAAATGGCTTCTGGCAGGAAGTTCACCCTTCTCCTCCTAAAGGAGTAGCTGGGTGCACCCAGCAAGGCGCGCTCCTGGAGATGGAACGACGCGCTCAAGGTGCGCGTGTGTGTTTACGCAGCGCGTCGTCTGCTCCGTCATCTCAGCTGGCTCGACACCGTCTTCCCTGGTGCAGGATACGCACACGCACACGCACACGCACACACACAGCATCTATTTCTGGCCTCGTCATTTTCTCATCACTCTTTTCACTCTGCTCTCCCCTCTTTGTCATCCCTTCTGTTTTTTGTTTTTTTCTCTTTCTTATATGATGTGAGGAATCCCTTCCTTTGACAATCATCTCTGTCCCCGATAGCACACTCTCTCCTCTCTCTCTCTCTCTGCTCTCTCTCAGCTCACTCGCATCACAACATACACTTCCTCCCCCACACACACACACACACACACACACACAGAGAGAGAGAGGGCCTGAGGCAAAGACACAGGAGAGAATCTACTACTTTGTGTTTCATATTTCAAATCAATAACTTCCATCCTTTCCCTATCACTGCGTTTGGTTGGAGCTTTGATCTCATGTGTTACACTTCTTCATTTTAAGGGGTCATGCTGGTAATTTTGGACTACCAAGTACGATAGCAGGTTGTGGTAATTTTATTAATTATTTTTGTTAAAATTGGGATGACAAAATATCAAATATTGACAAATGTGACCAATATTTTTTAATTAACAGCAGTTTTTAAACAAAATAAAGTAATCTATTACTGTCGCTGCTGTCTAAACAATTTTTTTCTTCTCTCACTGATGTAGGCAATTTGTGTTAAAAGATTTACATAAATGTGACTTAAGTGCAAATATGTGAAAGAAATAGTTTGATATTTTTGGTAAATGTGCTTTGTTTGTTTAGCGTTATGTGGAAAGATTAAAATAAGAGGCAGTTGCATCTTTGACTAACTTTATTAGCCAAACATTAGCATAACACTGAATACTGAGACTGACTGGGTTCCGGTGCCAGGTGCAGACTGCAGCCGGTTAAACCGGTAAACCGCTAGCCTAAATGACTAAATCCGGCCAACAGCACCCTTAAAGGTGGCTCCTTAATTAATAAATCATGCATGTTTTGTTTGATACTACAAAAAAGTGTAAAAACAACCCCTATAGAGGTTAGCCAGGCTAGCTGTTTCCCTATTTCCACTCTTTGTGCTAAACTTGGCTAACCGGCTGCTGGCTAGCTTCATGTTTATCATACAAATATGAGAGTTAAATCAATTGTCTCGTCCTAATCTCAGCAGGAAACCAAATAAGCACATTTAAAAAAACAAACAACAAAAAATATTCATTTAAAAGCACAAAAATGTAATCTACGATGGTCTAAAACAGGGAAGGGGCAATACATTCTGGAATTGTCCTTTCAGTTTGAGAAAATGAATGAATAACCTGTATTGGCAAATGTATATGGTATTTTATCTCCCAAGGTCCTTCCAGCTGCTGAGCATGTAAGTCTAGAGCTGTAAATGTTAATAAGTTGTCAATAAATGGATTTTGGTCTGGATGACCTGCAGCTCTTTTCCACAAGGTAAGTACTGAGCTGTCCATTGGAGGAGTCTTCCTGATGAATTAAAGAGCTACACAAGGAGACAAAGGAGACGATGGAGGAAGATACATAGCAGCAGAAAGAATGGTTTACACTGCATGGCAACACAAAGGTACTATTCTATGTAACATCTGTAAAGTATTAAGATGTTTTATTAACCTTTAAGCCATTAGTTACATCTTACTCACATTGCGTATTGGATGTATTTTAATACATACATTTACTGTACAGTTACATTTATTGGCCTATTTTATTTTCATTGTATATTAATAGTCACGTTAGCTTATCAGCTAACTGCGTATGGAGACGGTTAGCTTAGCTTGGCAAAAAGACTGGAAGCATGTATACAACGCCATGGTAGCAGCCTGTCAATCACAAGGTTGTCTCGCCCCAAAGCATATGCTTTATCATAGGCATGTGTTTATTGATCATTTTACTCTAAATGAATCAGCATTTACTAAATGAACATCATGCTGTTTTGAAAAGACTTGAAACTAGCGATTGAGATCATAAACTCAATAGTAAAATGTTAATTGAGGTGATTGATCAAGTGAGAAGTAATCATTTTCTCAGACTTCTATACAATCTGACTTCTTTTTGCAACCAGAGGAGGCGCCCCCTGCTGGTCAGTAGAAAGAATGCAGGTTTAAGGCACTTCCACAACAGCTTCACTTCTCAGATCCAGAGGTTGCTGCCTCATCTGTACACTTAATATTATTTAATGATGGATAGTGAGGTACTTACAGAAGAAGAATAGGGCATATGGAAAAAATATTTGAGTTTTGAGTTTAATGACTTTTTCTCAGAATTCTGACTTTAAACTCAAATAAATGTTCCACTTGTTGCCACGGTGGCCATACGCATACCAGACTGCTTGGACGTCTGAATTTTCTCGTTTGAATCTCCCTGCTGCTGGTGTACATCGCCAAACGCAAACAGAAAACATGGCTGACCGTGACGTTTCTTTGGCAAGTGTACACGCAATTAAACACTCTCCGCAGGGCAGCCTCCACATTTCTTCTGGCACTTTGAACGTTCTACCGAATACCTTTTGTGCAGAAAAGATAACTTTCAGAGATTGTTTACGGCAACGATAACTTACAGAAAAGTTCTTCCCCTCTCTTTGTCACTCTCCCTCTCAAACACACATCGAGCGATGCAGCGCTCCTTGTCTCTGTACTTTAATTAAATAAAATGTTTAATCGTTTCCAAAATTCACATGCTCACAACGAAATATTCAGCTTCCATCCATATTTGTTGGCATTTATCCTTTCAAAAACAACATTTTCACTGTGGTGAAAAACCGTCTCCCGCTTGCACCAGCGAGGCACGCACCTGTATTAACGGGGCGGTCTAGCAGCAATCTAACAGCACCATAAATTAAGTTTATGGAACCACAATAACACAAAATCATATTTTCCACCCATTTGTTTTGGGTGGTAACGTCATAGAATACGAAGACATACCCTGCTGAGCTTCATTCGGAAACCTCAATCAAAGCTTTGAATGTAAATAAAGTGGAATTCAATAGAAAAGTTCTGGCGAGCCGGCCTGGAGAAGAGACGGCAAAACTGGTTTATAATTCAAAAGCCCACTCGTCACTCATGCATAATTCTAGCGATCATTTTTTTTTACAACATCTTCGTTAAAATTGATGAAATGAACAGACACAAGGTGAGGAAGGGAAAGAGGTGTATTTTGAGAAGCGGCGCCAGTGGGCGAGATGAGTCACCTCGCCCTCCCAAACGCACTGGGCTCAATGGGGTGTTACGCAGCCTGCAGAGAGACACACACACACACACACACACACTTACTTTCCAACTTTCATCCACGCACAGGTGTGAATGCACAAAGGGCTGCCCTCAACCCCTGAGTCGGCATTCGCAGTGTGACCAAATGCAGTCTAATGCCGCGCCACGTGACCATGAAGCACAAATGTATTACATCTGCCCGAGTCGCTTTTGATCAGCAAAAAAAAAATGAGCCTCTCCGGCTCTCCTCTTGTAGCTTTCATTATCAGCCACATTAAACCGTGAATATCATTCTGTTGAGTCTAATCCCCTCGGGGAGAATTTTTGCCTGCGAGTTATGCAACACGCACAGAGGGCGAGCACAACCCCCCCTCTACTTTTGCCTTTACATCTATCAGCAGCATCACATGCAGTCCTGTGCGTCGTCACGAGGAAGCCGTGGAGTGTACGGATGGATGCTTCACACTGCCAGGACCCGGAGCTCAGCGCTGTCCCTCATGTATCCGCTCATATGAACCCTTGGCCGGCGTCACCACGACGAGCTGTCCTCCGACCCGTCCCGCGGTCGCCGATACACACCCGGCGGGGGCCAGCAGGCGGACCAGCCGCTCGGCGACCCGCAGCAGATGCCCTTCATAACGCCTGGCTTTGAAGCAGTTGCGGTACAGGGTGAAAAAGTCAAATCTGCTCTCCACTTGGTATTCAGTGCCCCCGAGGCCTCTCTGAGGATGGTGTTGGGTTTTTTATTTTTCCACGGTCTTTGCCTCCACTCCGAGGTGTGGCTGCAGCCTGCAGGGAGCACTACAGTGTTGGGATAGAAGAGAAGACAACAAGCTCGCTCTTTTACCTCAGCCCTGCAGAGCCTGGAGGCACACTCCTCACGGCCAAATAGTGTGTGTGTGTGTGTGTGTGTGTGTGTGGGTGTGGGTGTGGGTGGGTGTGTGTGTGTGTGGGTGTGGGTGGGTGGGTGGGTGGGTGTGTGTGTGTACCCGGCCCTCCTGTCTGGCCCTTTGCCCTCCATCTTCCCGCCCACCGCTTCAACTTCCTGTGTCCTTGTTGAGTCTCCTTTAGTGCGTCAGAGAATTTTGTGGTAGATATTCGATCAACCAGTCAGAGGATCTATAGATTACAGTAAAACCTCAGGACTTGAACATTATGGTCCATTTAGAGTCAAATAGACCATAACCCAGTGTATGCTGTAAGGCGGGCTTACTGTGATTGACAGGTCACTGCCGCTACCAGAGACGTAGACGTCTCTACGTCACTCCTCCTCCATTCATGATGGGAAAGATGTGTTTTGCTCTCCCCCCGTCATATGGTCCACGTTACCACGTCACCACGACTACGTCTACTTCTTATATACAGTCTGTTGTTGCATGCAGGCTAAGCGTCCGCGTGGCGAACAAAATAGGTGGAGCGCATTGGCCGAAATGCAATCTCGGAACCGCCTGACAATGATTTAGCTTTAAAAAAAATACAGAATGTTCGGCTCTCAACTCACACTCATAAACGATGGCCTGCACACAGAAGAGAAAGTCTTGGCCACATATCTGTTATATGGATATCATCTGACTCCAGCGGAACCCCAGAGAGATTGGCTGGCTAAGTCGTCTTCAGACCGATAGCCGATGGTATAAGAGATACCTTTTGAAATGAACCCTGTGGTACTCTGTGAGCCCTGTGAGAACAGGACGACTGGAACAGGAACAGGTTCTCAAGGTCAAAAACAATCCATTTGGTTCTGCGTGTCTTTTCAGATGGAGATATTTGAACGGTTGCATATAACGCAAGTCTCTATCTTCCATGAAGGTTTGCTGTGAGACAAAGAAAATAATATAGCAGTGTAGATACTCCAACGCAGAATGGCCGGCCGGAGGGAGCTGAGCACGAGCACATACCTGAGTCTGTAAATACATAAGTTACGGATGGCGGGGACGCCAGATCATCTGCGTGGAGTTCAGACAATAGCTTCAGAATGTCCAGTTGTTTGTTTGCCTGCTGACTCACGGTGATGCCTTACTTAACTGGTTGGGCAATGGGCCAATCACCTTATATTGAGCAATACTGGGGCTCCAGTTTGCAGAGAGCTCCTGACTGTAAGCCTCTCATGAATGTGTGCTGCGTCTCATGTCGGGGGCGAGCCGCACCATGTATGACCTCTGTAACCGTTCACACAGCACACGCAAACACACGCAAACACACGCAAACACACACAAGCGTAACCTGTCACATTAAGGTATCCAGTGATGATCCATCGCACTCAGTCCCAACGGTCAGGGTTGTGTTTAAAGGTGCAAAGTCAATCTTTTTTTGTTGTTTACGTTAACAATGCATCAAATGAACACGTGGAATGTGACAGGAGACGCTCGTAGTTACAAAGTTCTCACCCAACTCTGCAGTCCCCCCCCCCCCCACACACACACACACACACACACACACACACACAGTTTTTAAGGCATTTTTTAGTTCATTGTTTTGTGTTTTCTACCCTCATCAACTGTTCTCAACGCCTTTTTCCACAGTCACAATCGCGATGCATTTAAGGACCCCCCCCCCCTCCCCCAACCCGTACTGGGTGTGTAAGTAAACAACTACTTGCTAACACATTCACCATAACAACTTTAAAAGGTCATGATGTATCGGGATGTTGTGGAGTTCTTCTGTCCCCGAAGTGACCAAAAACAAAACAATTCATGCAGCTTTGACACTTTTTCATGTGTGCATTTGACCTAATTGGGGTTTTTCCACATTCTTGTGATGGACATTGCACCAATTGTGAGGCTAATGACACTGTTTGCAACTGTAGTAATGATCCTCTGTTTATATTGGACCAGTAACTGCAAGGGGATTACTGAAAGAGTTACTCTGTGAGAGGAAAAAGTAGTGAAGGTAGTTATGTGCTATTTATTTTATTAACAACCACCAACACTGGCTTTGAGGCAGTAAAGTGTTGTGTGTTTTGAATCCATCACTTATAGAGGTTCTGCAGCCCAGAGCTAATATGACCCACATAAACACACTGAACTCAAATCAGCAGTTTGAGCCACTACGCAGCCCGGAGTTGGAAACTTGTGTTATTGACCCATGAGTGGGTCCAAATCTCATAATTTATGTTCACGGCTCCGAGGGAGGGCCGCTGGTCGGGAGCAGCCCTGCTGACGCTGATCGCTGCAGTCCGAGCCAAAAGGGGATGCTTGAATCCCATTCAAGGCCTCGAGGTCCCGACTCCGGAGCTAAAGTAATGGGAGCCGCTGGCCTCAGGTTCACCATGACCCAGTTCTGTCTGCGTGTAGCCTGGACAGTGTTGGAGGAGAGGAGGAGGCCCGGGGAGGAGATGGTTGGGTGACATAGGAGACTGGGTGAGGAGAAAATAAAGGTTGAGTGGACTGTATAGTTTAGAGTTCGAATTCCGTCTGGCCTCAACACACATGTATGAGCAACGTAAAGAGAGACTTAATACTCCTTTCAAAAGCGATTAATCACTTTTGCAGCAGTTATTACTTTTTTTCTTTCTCAAAACTTGAAACTGCTGCTGTCTTGCTTTCATAAATGAGGATAACAGTTTCCTCTCAGTGTCAGTGTCCAACGCACTTTCTGTCAATAAAACGGAATCGACTTTTTCCACCTGGAGATTCTTGAGGATTCAGACATTACACATCTACACCAGCTGAGTGCAAAAGGACAACAAGAGGACAAAGATGGACACAACACATCTCACATTTAGATTTTACTGACGAGCGCTGGGAGCAGCTGGAGAAATTGATGAGAAAACCGTTATTGACCTTTCTAACAGAGAGGTGTGTTTTCATAAAAAAAAGATTGAATTGTCTTTCTTAGGCTGCATTCACAACAAATTGGACGATGCAGGGAAAGAAGCCAGTCTCCCATTCCTTTGAATGTGGTTAGTGCGCTTAACCTGCGGTGGTGGGGATTGGGGGGAGTGGGGGGGGGTCGGGTGGGGGGGGTTCTGCAGCGATCTGCAGGACTTATGACTTTACCAGTCGTAGTTACATCTAAACACAAAACAGCAGGCTTGCAGGCAAATCAGTGTGGTTTCTTGAGATACAACAAACTCAAAGTGTGGTCAGCTCATTCAAATAAGGTCTGTTTTGGAAACTTGTTCAGTGGTTGCCTAGCAACATTAAAAAAAGAGGCAGAAAGCTGTCAGTTTCTACAATTTTAAAATGATATATAATTGCGAAAATTCTATTTATGGATCAAAAGTTGATAAGATCTTCCCAGCCCCATATATTCTTAAGAAACAAAATGTATACGTTTTGATCATTTCATTGGATGTAAAGGTCATTCATGAATATGTAAATAACCAGACTATGCTCTCCACTTGTCCCCATAAAAAATGACTTGATTTAAATATGAGCTCAGTGTCACACTGCAGCTTTGTGTGGGTGTATAATCCATCCTGAAGAATTAACGCTTTCAAATAATAAATATAGGAGTATAGGGCACTTCACTTTGAAACTTTTGCACCTACAGCAGCACAGTTGTTACCAAAGTGTGACTCATACATGCACCCATCAGGCAGCTGGTCGGTGCTGTGTGGAGGCCCTCCTGTCCGTCTGCAGGCCACTGGGCCGAATCCCGGCTTCATTTGCATGATGAGTGAGAGAGAGAGAGAGAGAGAGAGAGAGAGAGAGAGAGAGAGAGAGAGAGAGAGAGAGAGAAGCCACGATGGTCCTGAGATTGTTGCTGTGACGACGCAGAGGAAACATATGGTTCTTGCAGAGAATCATGAGGGTGTCAGGAAAGGTGGAAGCTCTCGCTGTGTGTGTGTGTGTGTGTGTGTGTGTGTGTGTGTGTGTGTGTGTGTGTGTGTGTGTGCGCGTGTGCACGCAAGGTCGGGAAAAAAAGAGTGAGAGACACGTTTTTGGTCTTCTTATATGTGGCAGAGCTTCCTGGCGCATGCTATAAATGTTTATGTGCGTGTCAACAGCATCCCCACCTCCTCAACCGATCTGCATTGACCAACAGCCGCCCAGGAATTTATAATTAAGGATGCTTCTCTCTGCAAAACAAAAAGAAAGAAAAAAAGCCTCAAACAATAGAAGAGGAAGGCTGTAGAAAATGAAATGTCTGTGCACAGAAACAGTCAGGGTGATTTGTGTGGGAGGGAAAGTTGCCCACACTTCATTTGTGAAAGATTTTTTAAGTGACTGAGACACTGTTGTTTGCTGCATGTAGAAACAAAACAATGACTTTCATGTATACATCTAAAATAGCTCTGTCATCGCACGCCTCATGCCATTCCGCCTAAGCAAAACCCTTATTATGAAAGGGCCTTTTTTTCCTTTTTTTTTCGTCATACAAACACATGCGTGCTGCTGTTGTTTTTCTAAAGTCCTCCTGGGGCAGAAAACAATGCAGAGCCTGTGTTTGTGAGCAGGAACACGTGCCGCCCTCAGACTTAGAGAGCAGCTGGCAGCACCATCAAACATTCATGAGAGAGATGGAAAGACTGTGAAGGACAGTGTGGACCCAGGGAGAGAGAGAGAGAGAGAGAGAGAGAGAGAGAGAGAGAGAGAGAGCTCACAAAGGTTAATGGGACTTATCTGCATTAACTCTGAGCTGCTGTTGTTTTTAGGGGCCATCGCTTTGTGCCCGCGAGGTGGGCCGAGGTGAGCCGCAATCGAGTTTCTGTCTCCGGTGAGGCCTCTGCTCCGTCCAGTCAGCAGCCGCTCAGCTCAACATGGAGGAGAGATACTTTCACAGTGCTGCTTGTTTAGTCTTGTTTCATACACCAGTCTATTCTCATTGTGTTTGTTGAGTCGTAAAACATTACAGTGCGCATGTCGTTGAGTGGTAGCAGCTTTTAAGAGTTGAAAAAAAAAACTATTACAATGTCGCAGCTCCCATCGTATTCACTCAGGATTGGTCGAGGGCGGAGAGGCGGACACGTTGAGTTGGAGGAATCGCAGCAGACTGACTTCTGAAGGAATGTGAAGATAAAACCGTCTCTCTCTCTCTCTCGTTCTTTCTCTCTTTTGCTCTCTCTCTCATTCTCTCTCTCACTCTCTCTCTCTCTCTCGCTCTCTCTCTCTCACTCTCTCGCGCTCTCTCTGATCGTCTCCTCCATTGCCAGGGTCTAATAAATTATTTTCATAGTTTGATCAAGGTTAGATATAACAAGCAGAGATGAACCTGCGCTGGCAAATAAACCAGCTGTGGTTTTTCTTTTTGAGAGCAGAAATAAGTAACGATGGTTTTGAGGCTTTTGGTGTTTGTTATTTTTTTGTTTGCTTTTTTTGGTGGGTGTCACAGAGTTGCACGGATGTGAATTCAGCGGCCCCTTTCTTTGCTACCACAAAAGTATAAAAGGGCAGGTTAACCTTGCGTTTGACTTCTTTTGCCTCGGATGAGGTAATAAATACCATATTTTAGGTGGGAAAACAATATGCTACAAGCGAAGTAAACTTGCCTGTTCAAGTAGTGCCATGCAAATATCGCTATCTTTAAGCCAAGTTATGCTTCCCACACGGACATGAGCTGACGCAAAATCGTAACAGGTTTCTCCTCGTGGCAAAACCGATATTCTCCCAAACTGTAGAGGGCAGTGTATCGAAAACCCACGAGTAAAAAAATGTCACCTGGTTGCAATAATTCGAGTGCATGACGATCGTTATCATTGGTTCCCACCTGCCGGCTACCGGTGCCCCACGCTCGGCACGTGCGGTGATGCGTGTGCACGTGGCGGCATGGCAACAGTCCATGTAGTGCATTTAGCCTGTTCCAGTTTATAGTAGTGATGGTGAGATCGGCTCTGCCCCCGTGATGGAGGAGGACCGTCCAATGTCATGTCTTAATTGGCTACATAGAGGTTGAAAACACATGATACTTTTTAGTATAAACATGAAATGATCTTTGTCACTGTACATTTGGTCAGCTTGTTTAAATCATATAAGATGACATACGTAAGCCACTGCTCGCTGGGCGCTACGCTTCAGCGACAACGCGGTCCGTGGGCCGGGGGACGGCGTTGTCAACGGTAACAGCTTCCAATCACATGGTAGGTATCGAATGAAGTACTATTGGTATCACTTTAAGAGGTACTGGTACGAGCCCTAGTAAGAACAGGTAATGCTGAACGTATTGTTGCTAATGTTAGTCTGATTATTAGCATTATTATTAACACGCAACAGTTGCTAAAAAGTGACTTTATTTTTAGCAGCCTCTAGAATAATCCCTCTACAGTAAACTATTTTCCATGTAACCTTTGTCCAAAAAACACGTATATTTCCCGCACTTTGACTAGCGCTGACCAGTTTAGCCTCGTTAGCTCAAAGTAAAGCATTTCTCTCTCAACCTGCCGACTCTCCTCCCGTAAATGTTCTTCTTTTGTCTTAATCTCGCCGGTGACACGAGTGGAAAAGGGTCGCTGGTTGACCCACTCTATTATGGCTGAGGTGTGCTGGCCACACACTTTGATCAAGAGTGCCTTGAAATACAACCTGTGCCCTTGGATCCATAAGGGGCCAGAGATGGGTGATTGAGGTCAGCTTGTGTGTGTGTGCGTGTGTGTGTGTGTGTGTGCGTGCGTGCGTGCGTGTGTGTGTGTGTGTGTGTGTGCGTGTGTGTGTGTGTGTGTTTGTGCTAGTCCGCTGCAGGGAGAAGAACATCTTAGAAAGTTAGGGCGATTAGCCGCGTTAGTGTCTGTGCTAATACTGGCCCATATCTGCCATTGATCCTCGTCAGCCCATATGTTCCCAGAAGGGGGACGCCAAAGCAGTTACGTACACTGACCAGGTTAAAGCTGCGTGTATTTACAGTAATGCACTGCTATTTACAGCGAGGACGCCACTTTATCTGGCCAGCCATGTATGGCCCAGTACAGTAATAGGCCTAACACTAATACTGACCCTTGTTTGGTTGAGCGTGCGGCAGCATATGTACTGTACTTTCTCTCACCACCGCGCTGCTGGCTCTGTGACAGGAGCGTCTGTTACGGAGGTGTTCCGGGGTGATGATGATGATGATGATGACAAATGTTCCTACAAATCAGCTGTGACTGGGAACAGGGTGCAGCGCGGCCCGTGCTGTTACGAACTATAAAGTGTGCGTGTGCATGTGTTTGTGTGTGTGCGAGTCGTGCTTGGCATATTAGCCCAGATGGTCAAGAAAGGCCTGGTTGAGCCATGTCTGCTCGGGCTGGCTGTGAAGCCGAGAGCTGCTCTCTCCGCCTCCATCTGCTCAGCGCTCAGTGGAGGATCCAGCTCGCTGCAGCAGCATGGCAGTTATTAGCCGGCTGGGTCTCAGGGACGTCAGTAATTAAGAGATGAGATGGACTCGTGCCGTCCTCCAGGAGTCGGCAGAAGACTGCTGCAGCATCCCAGCATCCACCCCCCATCCCCATCCACCCCCCGTCCCCACCCCACCCCACCCGCCTCGCCTCCAACAACCGTTCTGTTTATACAGCAGGTCAGAGAAAACAGGGCAAAACAGACAGACTGCACACTAGGTATCCTCACACTCTCTGTGTCAAACACAGTTCATGCAGTTCTTGCCTGGTTTTTGCCTGGTTGGTAATCCTTTTTTTGACGTGTAGATTCAACTTAGTCTTTAAAATGTCAATAAATAGTGGGAAAATACGAATTCTCGAAGTGACATCTTCAAGCTTGCTCTTGAATATTCAGTCAACAGAAGAAAATGTATCATTTACAATTATATAAAACCGAGAAAAGCACCAACTCATCAGATTTAAGAAGGACAGTGACTGTTTTGTGTCTTTTTGTTTGCTAAATGAAAATCAAATTTGTTGTTTTCTTTCCTGCCAATCGTCTTAATTGTTACGTTTTTTTCGGTGCTACTATATGAACCATAAAATACCAGGGTTATTGCAAGAGGTATGGATCATTTATTAGCTTAATTATTTCATCTAATCACCCCAAATCATCAATATATTTTCTTTTTTGTACTTTTTTCGCTTCATGTAAAGCTGTTCACCTTAGCCTGTGGTTGTTTATGCAATCACCTGACAGTAACAAATATCGACCAATAACCACCTGAAAGTCACATGACCCAATGGCACCATTTTGATTTGCTGTTGCCCGAACCGAGCTGCAAAAACAGTTAAAACTCGATGCAGCTCAGCTGTAACAATAAGCAGGGCAATTTAGAATGAGCGCGACAATAAAAAGTAAGATTTCATTCCAAGATCATCGACATTACAAAAGGAGGGCAAAGGTCATGGCTTCGATGCCCTAAAATATCCCCGCGAGAGGAATCGGGAAAGAACAAAGAGTTGGAAAAGATAAAGATGAAGGAGAATTTAAGCTTGAGAGAGCCAGTCGAGTGAGTAGAGAAGAGTCCTTTCTCTGTGAGCGGAGGGCGACGTGAGCTATTTCGTGAGCAGGTTCTCAGCTGATGACAGAATGACTGTAGCACCAAAAGGTGAATGCAGTAAATCACGGCGATGGCGGTGTGGAAAAGTGCCGCGTCGATTTTTACTTCATCACCGACATACAGAGTTTGAGGGCTGAACCCCACCCGCTGCCACAGCGCTGCCCCCGTGCTCTGTGTCTCTACCCACGGGGCCGCCTCCGCCTTGGTCGGACGAGCATACAAGCCGTGATAGTCCAACTCAGGTAGAAAGAAAAATCCCATCAAGTCATGTCTCACCTTGGTAAAAGACACGGAGTGGAGAAAGAGGAACTGCTGCTGAATACACAAGCAGACAGCGAGCATTGCAAAGAGCTGCAGGACAAAAGCAATCAATCTGCTATCAGCTCAGACGGGAGCTTTTCTCTGCTAAGTTTATTAACACTGAGATCTTTGAAGCCCATGATTACAGAACCAAAGTGTGTCGCCCCCTGTCTCATTTTTGGATTTGACCCCTCCACGGGTGAGCTCGCGGGAGGATCAGATACTTGTTTACGATGCACAGCTGCTCCGCGTGGGGGAGGCGGCCCTTTAGTGAGGGCTTCTCTCGTGTCTTTGACCTTTCAGCCGCAGCTCCACCTGACTTCCCTTCTCATTTCCTTTCCTATATGAGGAAACCCTGTCCACAGTCCAGCAGCCGTGATGGTTGAATGGTGTGACGACACCTAATCCCTGTGTGTGTGTGTGTGTGTGTGTGTGTGTGTGTGTGTGTGTGTGTGTGTGTGTGTGCGCACAAGCAAACTCGCTGATGGACTTGTGTAAGAGGCTCAGAATGTAACCAGGCTGCCGCGCTAAGTGGCATGTAACCCCTCCCCTGCCCCCCCCTCCCCCCCAAACACACAAACACACAAACACACAAACACTTGCAGAGAGAGTAAAGCGATGTGCAGAGCAAGTGATGTAGTACATCAAGCTGATGATGATTAGTCCACTAGAGGCATGCGGGAGATGTTGTGGATGGATCAAACAGTTACAGAACTTTCTGCTAAGGGCGGTTGTTACGTCTTCACGGTTGTTACGTCTTCACGGTTGTTACGTCTTCACGGTTGTCACGTCTTCACGGTTGTTACGTCTTCACGCTAGTTACGTTATAATTGGAACACAAACTCGTGACTTTTTTACGAAACTTAACCACGTTAGTTTTGTTGCCTAAACCTAACCAATCGTTTCGCAACGTCAGCGGCTTGTCGTTGTGCTTTCTTTTTGCAAGTGTGATACGAAGCCAACAAACAGAGGTCAACAAACAGAACATTTTGAATGTATTTAGCATTTATTAATGTCCTATTATTGCCACTTCTGGGTACAGTAGCTGACTGTTTTTATTTATTTATTCAGATTAGATCTCTGCTCAGGTTGAAGGTGGGCGGAGCTATGCTGGGACCTATACGTGAGGTCACTGGACTCGATGTACCAATAAACATGATTGAGGTGTAATTTGTCCTACCCTAGAAGCTGCCACGAAGCTTAGTGGAGAGTTGAGGAGATGTCAATCAAACTTAGTCTGCACACGCCTACACAGTCCTGAGAAGAGGTCTAATCCTCCAAAAAGAGTCAAATCACCTGTGTGGATGTACCATGGCTGTGCAGGGCCTTTAATATTTTAAGACAAAGATCTGACCCGAAATCATAACATTACAAACTATTTCTTCTCCCATCAAATAAGGCTTGTTCAGCTAGTTTTCTCAAATTATCTCTCTCAATACTAGATTATTGCTACGATCTACAGTAATGTCATGTTTAATGTCACAGTAATAAAAGATTATTCTTTATGCCACTGTTCTGCCCTTTGTAGTTTACGCAGCCGTCGGCATGCTAACGTTCTCATATTGACAATGTTAACATGCTGATGCTGATAGAGCGAAGGAGGTCTGTGGGTATGTCCTTTGCATATCTTGAGAACCTTTCATCTGATGTACTTTACACTTGGCAAGTGTGTTGCTGGTGGCCCAAGGACTTACAATGTCAAATTTGGTGCCATTTGGACACATTTACCGTCTTAGCTTAGCGTGTTTGCATGCTAACATTAGCTAATTAGCAATTAGGAACATGAATGTCTGCGCCAAATTTCACTGGAATCTATCTGACAGTTCTCGAAACATTTCACGGTGGCACTAGATGAAAAGTCAGAGGATTACCAAAGTCATTGGGATTCATCCTCTGGGGATCATGAATGTCCATGAAATGTTCGTGACAATCTAGTAGTTGTTCGCCCAACAGAGCGACAGACGTTGCCGTCCCCTGATCCATGCCACTTAGTGAGCCCAAAAATGAAGATCGATTTATTTGGAAAAAGTTTCAGAATTGAATGCAAGATTGTTCAGTATATCTTTAAATAGCATTACTTTCTTGAATTGATTTTTTTTTTTTGCAGTGCACTGATCAATAGAAAGCTAGTCCAGCCTGTGGTTTGTTCTCCCCTCATGCCAATCAAACCCGCCAGTCGTATTCAGAGACTTCTACCGATTTAAAAGATTTGCAAGTAACAAATCCTAAATCTGCTGAACATCTCTGCAGTGTTCTCACGCAAAGACAGCCATATGATTACATCGTGCCGCGCTTTATAGCGGCCCATTTGGCTGTGATTCCTGGAACATTCACACGCTAGAAGTCTATTTGCGGCTGCTGTGTAGGTTGGAATGGCGATCGGTCATAATATATTAACCTCTCTCAGCGCTTCAGGTCCTGCATACTCCCTGCACACGTGGGCGTGTGTGTGAGGGAGAGAAAGGGGGAAAGATGGTGATAGTGGGATGGTGTGTACTTCCATATATCTCTTACATAACTTCCAAATTAATACGTCCACAGACCCGCGATCTTCTCTCTCCGTCTATGCCTGCTCGGCCATCAGTGTGTATCCACCCGGGCTTTAAACACAGATTCCAGCGGGATTACCTTAACACCCAGATCACCCGCAACTCACACACAAACACAAACCCTCCTCATCCTCCCATCACACATTATCCCCCCTCCACTTTAATCCAACCACCCCCCACCCCCCTCCACCCCCCTAGGTCAATCAAAAAGTTCCAGGTCACAAAGTTATGATGGCGGGGTGAGCGTGGTATCCTGCTCTTCCCACTGGCTGAGGATTACGCTGGCTGACAGGGAGGAGAGTTGTCTCTGCTGGGGACAGTTGCTAAGGGTCAGACATGGTTGACTGAATTACCCTTCCATACGCACACAAACACACACAAGCACACACACGCACACACACCCTGTATAAACACACACACACGGCATCATTCTGCTGATTCTTCTGTCTTTATCTCTCTGTAAAGGATTATTATGACAACTTTGGTCTTATTTTTGTAGCTTTGGCCTTCATTTTGACTATGATAACTTTGTATGAACTAAATGGCAGGGATCTTGTGACATGGCAACATTGACTGTGTTTACGTGGACAAAATATACTTCCCTTATTCTGACAAAAAGACAATTTCCTTACTAAGTGGTTTCCATGGCTAATAGACATAAATATTCCACTGATATTCCTGTTAATATGCAGACGTGCATACTGCGAAAAACATTGATGGCTTTGAGGTTTGATTATGTTTCGGCAACTAAAACCACTTGGTCGAGTCATGCAGGCAAAAGCTGCTGGTCATGGTTACAAGAAACCCAAGGTTGACTGGTGGAAGCAAGCAGGAAGTGAAAGGTCGCATGGGTCAAAATCAAACACTCAAACATCAACCTCAACCAACATATGGCGTCCTCTGCCTTTGCTCCTCAAGCTCATTTCCCCCACTGGTCAACAGGCAGACAGACGGTCATGTTGGTTTTAAACAAGCACGCTTATAGCCAGATTGTCTAATTCACTTCATTTGGTGGTAAAAACCTACAGTGAGTTCACCCGTGATGTTGGTAACAATCCCAAATGGTACATACAACTGTGTGCGTGCACAACCACAGCAGGATGTAAACTGAGATCGATGTTTCTTTTTACCAATCAATCACCTTTGGCTTTTCTTAGAAATAGGTTTGGCTAACCTAAGGGGTTTGATCACAACCTTTCTCATTGTGGAACTGCTCCTTTTTATGCTTTGCTCTCAGAACTCAGCAAAAAAACGTTGCATAAAACGTGAATTGTCCTTAAACTTTGCGTGGCTGTCAGAATAATTCTGCTTATCAAGTGTCTCGTGTCTCATTCAGATGAGCTGTGTTCTCTTTTACCATGCCCTCTCTCCTCCCCCTTCCCTTTTTCACTCTACTGCTCTCCCTTGCCTTTTTTACTCTCCCCCTCCTCGTTCCACTGAACGCTGCTGGACTAACACATGCTGTCAGCAATAAGAGCAGAACGTAGTCACATCCTGTCCTCGCACAGCTACGGAGAAGCGTCACCAGAGCACAAACACCTGTGACGCACACTGCTCATTATGGCTGGTCTTACAGGAATAGCGTTTTCCCTTCACCCTGGTCCCTTTCTTTCCTTCGTCTTTCCAAAAACTAAACGGAGAGAAGGGTGAGCTCGGGGAGGGCCCTAGGCGGAGAGAAGAGACGGCCATAAAGAGAACACGTCGTTGATAGCCATTCATGTGCTAATGTGATCTTTTATGGATATAATGCCACAACTGATGTGGGATGTGGGATGTTTGTTTGTGTGGGAGTCCACGTGCTGCGAGGTGGTCGGGGGAGAGTTTGCGTTCTCGAGAGTCCTCCTCGCTTCTCCGTGATGTGCTTGTTCCAGTTGGAATGCGTTGCATTCTGGGGAGCTCACAAGCAAACAAGACAGGGTCACATGTCGGTGTTCACCAAACAAACCGCCACGTACAGAGAGAACTGATTGGTCAGCGATTTTTGGGGTTTCTAGCCGTCAAGTGATTTATGGCTTGGTAAAGATCGGAGCGTCCGAGACGTGCACCCCGAGGTCAGAGGTCAGGAGAACATCTGTGAATCTAAAATTGACTGTGACCCACTTTTACATATCTTCTTCTTCCCTCATTGCTGTGTCAGGCCTTCTAAAACTGGGCTCTGGTTTGCCCAGTAGTGCATTCGTTCTGACAGGTTTACCACTGGCACCGTCATTTATCACATATTTCTTGCTCTCACTTTTGTCAGGGGGCCAGCTGTCTGTGTGCTGTTGTTCTGTTGTGGCTAAAAGTATTGCAATATTCTTCGCCATGGCAGTATTGCTCAGATTGAATCATCTTCACAACTATCAGATCTAAATTTCTACAAACTTTGGTTTGGAAGTGCCTTAAACTTGCATTTTTTCCACTGGCCAGCAGGGGGCAACTCTTCTGGTTACAGAAAGAAGTCTAATTGTATAAAAGTCTCAGTAAACATTGTAAATATGAGTTTATGGTCTTAATTACTAGTTTCAAGTCTTCTTTAATACAGCATGATTAATTATACTCCCATTTAGAGTCAAATAGACCATAAAGCAGGTATACTTTATGGTGTAGCTACCTTGTGATTGACAGGTGGCTACCATGGTGATGTCCTTGTTTTTGTTTTACAAATTCAACACTTTCACAGTGTGTTTTTTAGTTCATGAAGTTAGTTGTAATATTTTGGTCGGCTAAAAATATCTTATACAGCAAAAAAACAAGATGGCGACGGCCAAAATGCTGAAGGCTTCAAAATTGTAGTCCACAAACCAATAAGTGACATCACAGTGACTACGTCCACTTCTTATATTCAGTCTCTTTGGCTGTGGCTATTGTTTGTTGGACTTTGCTTTCAAAGCAGGTAATTTTTAGAGACTAGCTTTAGTTAGCATCAGCTGCTGCCGGTCAGCCCCGCTAACTGTCTTGTTAGTTTGCAACTTGCAACTGGCAGGTATGTTGTTGTTGCTGAGCTGGTCACTTGTTATGTTGACTTTTGCATCACACTTTACCTTCACAAATCCAGATAAAATCAGGTTCTTTCTTGGTGAGATACGAGGAATTTGTGACTGATTTTAATGGTTAGTGGATAACTAGTTTAGTCTAAAATGAGCTGTTTGTCAGTATGATGCTATTAGTAAAGTAAAGACGAGCAATGTGTTAGACCAGTCAAGTGAAAAGCAGCAATGATAATGAACACATAACACTTAATTTGTGGGTCAATATGCTCTTTGTAGATCAAAACTATGTCCATATACAGCAAGAAAAAAACTCTGAGAAGCTGGCTTCATTACTTTTTTGACAAGTGGAAAGACAACTGTCACAAACATTTCTAAGGCTTAAAATAAGCAGCCTTTGTTTTATGTCTGTTGCAGACACGGCAGTTTAAATTAGCCAACATCTCTTTGAAGTCACCCTCCACATTTCTATCGGGGGTTGAGAATTTCTTCGAATGCGTTTTGCTCTTCCAATTACAGCGTTGCCTTCACAGACAGGTTGGGAAGAACCGGGAATATTGCCATTTCCTTATTTGCTAATCCTTAACGGGGCCTCGTCACATTTGTGGTTCACCTTGTTGCTGCACTCTTTTTCCCCTCGGACCACTTCCACAGAGCCGCCGGGACGAGACAGAGCTTCACTCACATCCTCCGGGGAGCCCAGTGTTGTTTCGCCTATCAAACCATGAGCCAGCAGATATTTATTTCTGGTATTTGGAGGTGGCACTAGACGACGGGCCTAATTTAATCAGTGACCCTGGGGGCACTTCTGATACGTCTGTGCTGCATGATACCTCTTCTCGAGTCGCGTAATATTCCTCCAACATCCAACCACAAAACCTCTTCGACATCTGTGTCCGGACAGCTTGGTCGGCCGGTGAATTATGTAATCACAAAGCAATCTACAAGACGTGACGTAAGCTTCAAGTTCAGAATACTGAACCAAGCTCACCTCAACTTGTGTCTTTACAGTTGGATTCCAGCTTCTTCACCCTCAACCTCCTCTCTGGCTGCCTCAACCTGTTTACATTTTCAGAACCAGTGGATAAAAAACTTGAAAACTCAAAAAATTATTGATGAAAACCAAGTCACCAGAGGCTACCTCGAACACTTTTGATGTTTGATGTATCCAGGCAACAGTTAGTCCAAACTTCTCTACCACAGCACTTGAAAAAAACTAAAAACCAAACTTAAAGTACTAAAGGCAGAAATCTTTAACTGTGGAGATTTAATAGAATATTACACGATAGTTAATGTTCATCGTTACTAATAGCTGTACATTGTGTGCTAATGAGCAGCATTTACCTGTAGGCGGACAAATGGCAGCGGTGTGGCTCTAGGAATAGCAATGTTGGTTGGTTGGTTGGTTGGTATGTTGGTTGGTTAGTATGTTGGTTGGTATGTTGGTTGGTTGGTATGTTGGTTGGTATGTTGGTTGGTTGGTATGTTGGTTGGTTGGTATGTTGGTTGGTTAGTATGTTGGTTGGTATGTTGGTTGGTTGGTATGTTGGTTGGTTGGTTGGTTGGTTGCTTGGTCCACCACTTTGTCCAGACTGAAATGTCAAACTATTGCTTGTTACTGCTACCAAAAGTACGACTGAACATGTTCTCACGTTAACATGAACTGCCTTGAACTGAAAACATATAATGAGCCAGCGGCCAGTCAATCTCCCTCGCCGCTCGTCATCACTTGAGTGTAGCGTTACTTTGTCTTTGCGTTTTGTGAGGACCCACCCCTGTGTTGCCTCTGATTAGGCTCTGACCCGGAGAATGTGGACAGACCTGGCTAATCGCCCCGGAGACGTGGGCGTGATTGTTAGATTGTTGTTTTTTGTAAAGTTGCGAAAATGATCACCATCCCCGATTTCAGGCCTTTAAGCTTTCAATAGCAAAAAAACATAAAACTAGCTCGTTGGAACTCGCGGTGAAGTAACGCAGATAATATTATATGAAAATTAATGTTTTTAAAGTAACTTCATGTCCCCTGCTACACATGTGATTTATTTCAGATCCAGCAGTTCTTATTCAGCTGAGAAAAGCTTGATTTATTTTGTGTGTCTGGTTGAAAGATACATCAACTATACGGAGTGTAGGTTTAAAATCACTGAGCTAATGTGCCCGTGGACATCTATTTTCCAAATAAATAAGAATAAAACTTGTATCTGATAGATTTTTGGTTGCAGCATTTTGTGGGTTATTTACATCTGGTGAATTTATCATTTTGAGTCGGAGACTGGAGTGTGATCCGGAGGTTTGGGGGCTGAAACGCAGCAGAAGAGACGACATTAACACTGGGACATGAGTGCGTTGTGGGGGGGAAGGAATCCTTTTTTTGAGGAATATACTGTGGGGAAATGACAAAGATGAGTGTCACTGTGGCTTACAAGAGGAAGTGACAGAGGTCAGAGATGATTTCAGAAAGTTGAGCACCATTGCGGTTGTGCAAAAATATGTGAGTGGCAGAAAAGCAGGAACACACGGCTTTGCGTTTTGTGATTTGATTCTGTGCTTGACCGTGACGACAAGGCCCCCCAAATGTCTGGACACTTCACACAGGATAATTGACCCTTCCCAAGTCCCGCCCCATTTCAATCTGTGCTCCGATAACAGCTGAGCAAGCTTGGAGCCCTGCGGCTACTCAGATATGCTACGTCTGTTCCACGATACCATAACTATGTCACATTAAATTGGTGTCTCAATCTTCACGGACACATCACGTTGAATATAGTCACACTTACTACGAAGAACTGTCATTTTGTGTTGAGTTTAGCGGTGCCTGTGGACAGAAACAGTAGTGTTTCTGGGGACCAGAGTCCCTCCAGTGGCATACTGTGGTCCTTGTTATTGACTTCTTGAAGCTATATTGGAAACTATCCAATGCACACTTTACGCTAAACAGAACCCTCGTCGTCATTTTTATTTTTGTCAAGCTTGTCCGACCAAGCAACAGTAACTAAGTGGGGGGGTCTTGGGATCCGTCAATTACATTGTCCCTGTAAAAGTGCAACTCTGCTATAGCACGAAGTTGAAAAACCTCCCTGTGTCTACTTCGTACTTCCTCCCACTATCTCGTTCTCCCTCAAAATATTTTCTCATTCAGGTTGGAAGTTTTGCTGCTGTCAAATCGGAAAAGGAATTATCTTTGTCAGACGAGCTTCTCCTGCCCGCCTAATATGTGGGCGACAGAAGGAGCATAAGCCTCACAGCTCTCACGTGGTTTGCTTTAGCCATGGTGCGATCTCGTGCCGGGAGAATTGGGACTGAGGAAACACAGCGACTCCAAAACGCAAATGGTTTCTCAAACAATCCGAGAGGAACACTGGACTTTTGCCGCCCGCTATTACACTTTGCACACAGGTAGCATATGGCCATGGTGTGCTGTGACATGGCGTCTCGAAGCCAGAGCTTCCGGAGCTTCTGAGTCCAGTCCTTGTGTGCCAAATAGACTCAGCTCTTTAGCGGGGCTCCGCTATCTGGCTTGAGTCTCTGCAACAGCTGGCTGACTCGTTCAGATGTCCGAGTGCGACTGGAGGTCGCTGCCACGATCTCCATTAGATCTGTAGGCGCGCCGATTATAAATATTCTAAGTGGGCTCGTCGTCATTGTGCCAGCCGGCGCTTTAATCCACTTCCTGTCAGAGTGTGTAGCCTGAGCCAGATGAGCCAGATGTGGTGGGCATGTGTGTACATATCCGCCAGCGCGTTTCCTCACTCAAATCTTCAAGGTTTGGCATGCGACATGGCATGTTATGCATGTTTTTTAAATCACGTCGTCCATGCCGAGCGTGTTTCCCCTGTGGATACAATTCAAGGAGGTCAACAAGTAACTCAGTGCTCGGCACTTTTTTAATCCTCTGCGGACTGGAAACAGCTGTCAGGGCCTCTCAGGTCCGTCTCTGCTGGTATTGATCCGGGTCCGCTGTGCTGGCCTGTTGGGCCGACACACGATGATACAGAATGTCACCGCTGTCCGCTCGTAAGCTCCATAACTCCCGGAGACTGCCGAGATTAAGTTCCAACTCTGAAATGATTAATCAATTTCAATTACCCCCCATGTGATCAATCATATTCTCATTAATGTCTGAAGCGTTGCCCACAGCTGTGCGGAGCCGATTACCACTCAGGTTTCTTTTATCGCTCAGCTCCTTGTAAAATACCTTTTACAGTCTTGTGAGAGGCTCGAGCGGCTGGTTGAGCGCGACGCGGCCCTGCTGAGTCAGCAGTCCGCCGGTGGCATCTAGTGCTGTAACCCAAGAGATCCGGGCCAGGAATACTCCTCTGCTGATCCCCGTCGCCTCCCCATCTCCATCCTGCGACGTTCAAACGCAGAAACAAACCCCCCTCGCGCTCGCAAGTCGAGACATCTGTTCATCCGGTCGTGGATTCCCTTCACGTGACGGATTTTCCTCATGCTCAGGGAACAGAGGTTACAATTAGTCACGGCAGAATACAAAACACCAGCGTATTATATTACACCAGTGTTTCTCAAACTGTGGGGCGCGCCCCTCTAGTGGGGCGCAGTGGTAAGACAGGTGGGGCGCAGGGGGAAATGCAGAATATTTTTATTTCAAGAACTTTATTGAGAACTTCACATATTACAAAAGTACAAAGTACACGGACATAAAACTTGCTGTGTTCACACCAAAATACGAATATTCGCGCCGCTTTACTCTCGTGAGTTTACTCGCCGGACTATTTGTGGTTATTTCGCTTCATCGCGCCAGACGCGCCGGAGAGGGGGCGTGGCTTATCTACGTAGAAATAGTTAATTTCCGCCATCTACCGTGGAATAAATAACCACTATTTCTGCTTTGTACGTGTTGTGGAAGTCCCACAAACGTGGGAACATCAAACGCCCTCGTGTCTGGGTTCATAACATCATCCGTAGCCGCTCACAGCTTCTCCAGGATCGGGAGGACTGCCGCTTCCAGTCTATCAACTTCTCCTCCATAGTTTCTCGCAAGACGTCAGTGATGACGGGCGGAGCTTCTCAAAGCTGATTGGCTTTAAAGACACAGCGTCACGCGAATGAGGCGAATTGTTCGCGTCGCGTCATTCGTGCCGCCCGGCGAAAATTCGGGTTATTCTCATCTGTGCAGTGACTTTGTATTTAATCTACTCGCGCGAAACATTCGCAGCTCTTTTGGTATGAACACAGCAGTCATTAATAAATACATGGTGAACACAGCAGTCATTAATAAATACATGGTGAACACAGCAGTCATTAATAATTACGTGGTGAAATGCCTGTACTTTGGTGTAAATGTTTACGTTACGCCGTTAACTTGGCCGTTGCGCGACGGCCAAGATCTTTGGCGACTCACACGGCGTTCTGCTTCTCTTCACCACATCCTACCTCTGTGAGGTCGGCTGCTCTGCTGTTGCCTCTCTCCAAACAAAGATATATATATATATATATATATATATTACATATTATACACAGATCTGAGCTCTACATGGAGCCTGGATTGAGAGAGGCCGTATCAAGTCTGACACCCCGTTTTAAAAAGATGTGTAGTGGAAAGCAGCTCACTGCTCCACTAATACTGAGACAACCTGATGGCTCACATATCTGACCTCATCTGGTTTGGTTTTGCACAGGTTGCACGTTATTGTTGTTTTGAAAAGATATGCAGTGTAAAACTCAGTAAAACTCTTTATTGTCAAATATTTGAACTTGTTTTGTTTAGTTTTTCACAGGTTGCACTTTATTGTTATTATCTTGAAAATATAATCAGTGCAAAACAGGTTAATTGCAGCCACAATAAGCTATGTTTTGCCAAATATTAGTTATTTTTTAGACAGATATATTATTTGCATTGTTCTAACAAAGTGATTGCACATTTTGTTTTTGTCTGATGGAGCAATCTACTTGAAAGTGAAAGTGAGAGCAATTTTCTTTATCTATTAGTTGAAAAAGCATAGATGGAGGAGTCACAAAATGTTGCTATTTCAATAAAAGTTCAACATGGACCATTTTGTTACAATTTTGTTGGGACGGTGGGGCATGAAAATTTTTCTTCCTCCAAAGTGGGGTGTGACAGAAAAGGTTTGAGAACCAATGCATTACACGCTGTTATCACAGAGGTTATCACTCCAGTTTATTAGCTGGTCACGTTTTCCGTGTCACTCCCTCTGCCAGTGATCTGTTTGACCACTTCCTGTGATGAAGAGCAGCCAGGCAGAAATACTGTCAAAGGAGCTCACCTCTCATGGAACCAGAGACGGACATAGAGAGGAGCTGAGCCTCTCTCTCTCTCTCTCTCTCTCTCTCTCTCTCTCTCTCTCTCTCTCTCGCTTGCTCTCTCGCTCTGGTTTTGACTTCGTTCCCTTTTGCTCTCCTGTATATGTGGCTCAAGTCAGAGCCACATGAAAACGGCCATGGAGAAGAGCTGGAGGCTGAGATAAACAGTTGTGAAGGGTCATGTGTGTCAGGGGTCAAAGGTCAGCTGATTTTGCTCAGGGGAAAAAATTCCCAGGGATCATGGGGAGAGTTTGTTTTTCTCCAACTCACAATGACAGCAGTGGTTTGTCATATTTAAACGATAATTCCAGTTAATTACAACTTACTTAGTTTATGCAGTTTTACAACTTGAGTCTTATTTTGATAACGGGACCAGGAAGTTGGTCTGTAAACTGTAAATGCTGACAATGAATAGTTTAATCATTTTATTGGAAGTGTTCTTTTTCTATTCCAAATAAGTCTGGCTAACCTGGTGGTTTATTTACTAACTGTTATATCTTGCTGGTGTTTCTTGCCCCAAACAACTTTTTTAGCGATGTCACCAAGATCTCAGATATCAGCAAAGACTAGCGTGGTCACCCCACCAAAAGCGTGACTTCGATATGATACTGTGCCTAAATATCTCGAGAACGATACTGAAACGATATCGCAGAAAAAACCTAAAGAAATCGGGAAAAGTAATGGAATAATAGATGACAGAACATTAAACTTTTGTTTAATTAAAAATGTATTAATTCAAAAATGTACATGGTATGCACTTATCAGATAATCTGAACTCTATACTTGAGTTTATGGGATTTCTTTGACAGTTAACTTCATATTTGCAACCAGATATCACATTGAACAGCGATAAATTGTCTTTGTAAAACAGCGCCCCCCACTGAAGCGTGAGTGGTAGAGTGGTACTGCAGCACGGGACACGGCGATAGGCTTCCTAAACCCACAAAATGAGAATAGATTCAGAGGAAATTCTTTGAGACGTGGATGAGGGAAAAGCTTCTAAAAGCAGGCAGACACCACAGTGACTGTAGAAAGCAAAGTGCGAAGCTTTTCCTTTACGTCCACTTCACGTTAATGAGAAACATAGTAAAATAACAATTTAACACATGCGCAGTTTATTTTTTGACCACTTGCTGCCGGACAATGCAGTCCTCTAAAGCATAGCACACACACACACACACACACACACACACACACACACACACACATTGTGTCACCACTATTAAACACTGTCATTCTTAAAGCACCGGTACCAATAAAATGGGGTGTATCGTACCATTTTTATTGGCTAAGAAATGCGATACCTTTCTAGTATCTGTATACCGTTCAACAGTAGCAAAGACTTTTGAGTCAAAAGATAATCCTGATGGAAATGATGCTACCAACAAAAGACTTAACTATAATAAACTATCGACCCTTTCCACTGAATTGCATTGCAAGGCAACATCTTGGGTCCATGTTTACTTCTTGTCAGCTGATGTCATTCACAGTGCAACAGTTAATAAACAAGGGCACGTTTGTATGGGTCTTAATAAGTTTTGATTGCTATAGTATGGGAGGCCTGAGGCAACGCTGCAAACCAATCAGTGTAAAACGTCACCAGTACGCTCCGTGCGGTATTCATTCTAATGTGCCACAAAACTAGGAAGACCCGCGTCCTCCTCAAGACTAACAGTCTCCCAGTTGAATCAATACCCTTTCTGATATGCGTGTCATGTGCACCACCCGAGAGACGAGTGATATCCGCGGTGTTCTGCTAATCAATGGGCAGATGGCTCCTCCGAATTTCCGGCCTCATATTTGATTAGTATTCGAAAAAATGTTGTCTGATTGCAGAGTGGTGCCGCCGCTCGGTGTGTGTGTGTGTTGTTTCAGACGTGAGTCCCTTTGCCTCTGATTAAACCCTCGAAGCAAAGGGGCCTCGTCCCGGCGAGGACCCGTGTGTGCTTGTGTGTGAGCGCAAGTGTACGCCGCCCCACGGTATTTACGGGGGGAGGAAGGGGGAGGCATGACAGGCCATTGGCAGTCTGTCAGTCTGTTCTGCTCTCTGATGAGAGAGAGAGAGAGAGAGAGAGAGAGAGAGAGAGAGAGAGAGAGAGAGAGAGAGAGTTTTGACCTGTGACGCTACCAGGCAGCTAACTAGATAACAGCGGCTAAGCGTCCCTCTGGAAGGCCGGGGTTAAAATTCTGTCTTTGTCCACCGCAGACGACCAATCACAAACGAAATGTGTGCGAGCAGAAGGCCGTCAACCAATAAATATGGCCGGCCGCCAAATCTGAATGGAGTTTTGGGGGGAACTTGCCTTCCAACACAGCCAGGGGAAAAAACAAAAGCACTCAAAGTTACTTTCTGCCTGACCTTGAGCACTCCCCCCCCCCCCTCCACACACACACACACACACACACACACACACACACACACACACACTCACACACACACACACACACACACACACACACAGCAGTCATTAAGACCTGGTTCTGTATTGTGCTGGGACTGCAGTGAAGGCTTTTACACTCCTTGGTTCTGTCTCTCAATAATGCATGATTAATTAGCCAACTCTGAAATAGAGTGAAACTGAGCACAGGGTGGAAACTAAAGAGGGACTCAGTAGTTAGCCACGGTCTCATACAGAGACCTGCATACACACACACACACACACAGCATGCACACACACACACACACACAAGAGTGTGGTGCTCAGATATGCGGAAAGTCTTATTTTCGAGAGTTTTTATCTTGTGTTCTTAGAGAAACTCTTGAGGAAGAGAGCGAGGACTTGAGAACTAAAATAAACTTAGCGTAGCACTCAGCTTTCAGCTGTAGCCCACCGGGCTTTCAGCTGTAGCCCACCGGGCTTTCAGCTGTAGCGCACCGGGCTTTCAGCTGTAGCCCACCGGGCTTTCAGCTGTAGCGCACCGGGCTTTCAGCTGTAGCCCACCGGGCTTTCAGCTGTAGCCCACCGGGCTTTCAGCTGTAGCGCACCGGGCTTTCAGCTGTAGCCCACCGGGCTTTCAGCGAACTCCAATGGAAACCCGTCTGTGTCATTGTTAGATGCAACTGACGTAGTATGAAGAGATGGAAAGACTGCATCGGGCTGGTGGGAGAGGAGGATGGACGGGTCAAACAGGGACTTTCACCCAGGAGGCCGCCGTTTGTGTCCTGTGTGAAACCAATTCAACGTTATATTATTTTTATTTTACAGTTGTGTTGTTACGTACCTTTACAAGGCGTGAGTAAACCCAAAAACTGAGTCAGTTTATTTTGGAAATTCATTTTGAAAAGAGACAGTAAGCGTTTAACGAGCAGACACCGACACTCTCTCCCTACACGTCTAAAGCTAGAGGCACCTGGAGCGTCACAGTTTGATGCGTTGGGAGAGATAACGTTTTGTAGAGGAGCCTTTAGCAGAGAAAGAACAGATATTACCCTCAGCAGTTGGTGGAGACCAAAGCAGGTGGCCAGAAACACCAAAATGCTAATGTTTCTCCGTGTCTGTGTGTAAATTATATTCATTGGTTAAACAAGACCAACAAACCAGAACATGAAAAAAACATTTTGGCCACATATGCACTCGGTGAGCAACTTTTATAGGTAAAAATGGTCGCCGTCTTAAAGTCTGGTATTCAGTTCTCATGATACAGTCTTGAACCACAAGTAGGAAGCAACAAACACCTCTGCCTAAACAATTAGCAATGCAATAAGGGAAATGGTATGTAGTTCTCATTAACACACAAAATAGGGACATTAAAACTATATATATATATATATATATATACATATATATATATATATATATATATATATATATATATATATATCTTCACCCATTGGTTTGTGGACGTTTTAAAGCATCATCATCAAGCCATCTTGTTGTTGTTTTTAAACCAGAAGGAACCATCATTGGATGAAGGGTGGCGCTGAGGAAGAGCAAGCTCCGACAGGGCCGGCTACCTTCTCATGACCCATTGCATTGGCAAACCTCTGTTTCTGAGCAACAGGTACGATTTGAGTTAGAATAACACTCAGTATGCGGTTTGCAGTGACCTCTGCCTCATCTCTTTCATCCACCTCTTCTTCTTCTTCTTCTTCTTCTTCTTCTTCTTCTTCTTCTTTTCTTGCTCTCGTGCTCGTGTGATGGCCCAAAAATGCCCAAGTTTGGTCAACAAATGCCAACAAATGTCCACGCTGGGAACTTTCCCTCCAACTTTCAGCAAAGAAAAAACAACAACAACAACAGCAACAACAACAACACCAACTCCATCAGGTCTGCCTCTGGCAACAGACAGTTAACATGTTCCAGGGAGTCAGAGAAAGAAAGACAGAGGGAGAGAAAGGGCACCGTCCATGAATAGGGGGCATTCAGCCCTGCCTCTGCCTCATTCCCCACAGAGACCAGGCCCGGGCTGGAGTTTCACCCCGGTCTGGCCCGGTGAAATACAAACCTCTCTCATCACAGACCCTGATTCCCACTAGAAACACATTATTGATTCCTCTCCGCGACCCCTCCATATTTTATTATTGCTGAGGGGAAAATGGATAACAGGAAAGCTCATATCAGCACGGAGCCAAACAATACTGCATTGTGGCAACCTCGGCTCCACTCCGCTGAGGAGGATAACTCCTCCCGAAATCACTCACAGCCCCAGTGGCTGCACACAATTATGATCCTGTGCTCGGTTTGCCCTTGTGCCAATAATGAATACATGGACACACAAACACAAGATGGGATTGTGAATTAGCATTGGATGGCGGCTGCTGTTGAAAGTGGAGCCGAGCTTGCATAAGCGTCCCACTGTCCTGCTGAGAACGTGTGCTCGTGTGGGCCGGTTTCCCCGAAACTGAACGTTGAAAACATGGCGACCGTGGGGCTCAAGCAGCATTAAAACAAGCTGTAACGTCAGCTCGTCGGTTGCGTTTCCCCTCCGGGTCGGCACGTCTGGAAAACTTGCAGTCAGATGCGGATTCAGAATTCACATCGCGGAAAGTGGCTTGTGTGTATTATTATAAATGACAATCATAATCTTGTGCCGGACTTTGAGGGTGGGGATGATGATGATGTGACCATCCCTCTTCTCTCCCCTCATCTCTCCCGCCCTTCCTCTGGAGTTTCACGCAATGACTCACCGTTGTTGTTGTTGGAGGAGTTTTTTTTTTTTTTTTCATAAGCAGCTTGAGTGACATCCGTGTATCAGTTTTTTTTCTTCTTTTTTTGCGCCTTGCATTAACGACAGCAATCTGTCTTTTTCAGGAGCACAGATGCAAGTTTGGATTTGGAGGCGAGCTGCAGATTGCTCGGTGTGATTAGGAGCCACACTCGTGTATTTCCATCATTATTTCCACAATAGACGGAGCAGGTTGATTGAGAGGCAGAATAATCTCCGGGGAAAGATGAGAGTGCCAACATCTGAGCTTCTGAACTACCCTGTGAAACTCCCCTTGGAGGCACAATCAAAGTGTTGTGTAAAAGTGTTTAATAATTTTTGCTATTATATATTAAGAAATCTGCCAGTAAAGTGAGCTTGAACTTAAAAATAAATACTGAAGCTTTCAGAAACATCTAGCCACTATAGCACACTATCTGACCCTAAAAATAGTCAAAAATAATTCGATTTACGCTTTTTTGAGCAATAAAACTGAAGTTAAAGGCACTTGAATTACATTGTCTTCAAACTCTGCTCAATTTAAGGAGTACTAATGTACAAAGATTTTCATGATGTCTCCTCTAGATGCCACTATAGGCTCCAAGCTGACACCGCGCCCAACCAACGTAAGAACACGATCCCTCACCATCTTCCCACCAAACACAACTTGTTGTGCTAAGTAGACCTTTAAAGTCTGCATTTTTATGTTAACAATAGAAAAAATGACTATGTGCAATGAGGAAGATGCAGCTCATGGTGGCCAACCCACAGAGAACGGGCCATAAGTGTTTTCGTACAGCCAAAAGAGACTGATATTTATTTTCGGAGTTGGTGGAGACCAAAACAGAGCTGAAAGGATGAGTTCAAATGAATGTGATTACGGCTCTGTGTCACCATATTGGCGTTATGAGGTGATAATATGTCAATGTTGTGTTTACAGCTTGTTGCACTGCCCCTAAATGGCGAAAAGAAAAAAATCATTTCTGCAGCATTAAAATAAGCCACGGTCCACTTCTTTCGAGACTTTTTTTTCAATCTGCCATATTCTGTCATGTTTTAGGAAACTAAACATATTTCTGAAAAATCTTTAAAATAAGTAGATTTTTCTGGAGTGAAATAATCGTACTGCAGCGGCCGACGAAAGCAGTAGATTTGTGGGACTCATTAACAACTTGACTTATTTAGATACGATGTATTCGCAGCGTGGGCTTGAGGTGGATCATTAGCAGACATGTTGTTTGTAATATTTTAGATCAATTTAAGACATGTGACATTTAGATGAAATAAGTCAAGTCAGCACTATTTCTTTTTTTTAAACAAACAAGCAGTTTTTTAAAAAAAAATCTAAATATAAGATTATTACCCTCGTTGTTTATCCTATTGATTCAGCATACAGGCTTATCTTGGGAAATGTTCTCCATTTAGATAAATGAGTTATTGTGCGCTGCTGGTACTGAATGTCTTATCGCCACGCTGCTTTATTGGTAGGTAATGAGCATGCCTCAGAGCAATTATCAATAACACAGCTGATTAATGCAGCATGTGTGTGCAATGTGCCCTGGGGTTAGTACAAGCAGACATCAGGCCAACCCAGTGAAAAGGGAAAGCACACACATTTGTGTGGTTAGTTCATCCTGCCCTATTAAAACCAAAACGAGGATGTACATGTTGACCTCGTAGACACATAGCACCGTGTCCTGGACTCAGTCACGTGAGTACACACGCACACACACACACACACACACACTTTCTTGTGCTCTTATGGACTCTGTTCTGAAAGCAGGTTTGTCCAAGCTGTTTGTACTGGCATCGCTCCAGACCTCAGCCACTCACACTGTGACTGAGTGCAGAGAGGGGGGAAAAAATAGAGAACATTTTATGGAAAGAAGTACAGATAAGAAGAGCAATCTGTCTCAGGGGGAAAAAGGGCAAATACTACAGAGCTGAGTGTAAAGAAGGAGGGGCTTACACAACAGAGTGAAGAAATAGGAAAAAGAATGAAGAACGAAGTGGCCAGGGGAGGGAGGGGGTGATGGGGGAGGGAGGGAGCACAGGGAGCACAGGGAGGCATGTTTGGGTTCGTTCTTTGACCTCTCGTTTCAATCAGGGGCCGATTTGTGATTAATGGATTTTCACACGGACACGGAACCGCTCACCACTTCCCTGTGACATTCTTCCGGATCTGTCCGCTCTTACCAGGCCTGATCCCAGTTCAGGGCTGTGGGTGTCTCTCTCCGCCCACAGCGTAGGTCATGGCAGACAGTAAACACCGCGCTAAATAAATGCCTGACAGGACTTAACTCTGAGGGAGACGGTCAGCCACACTGGGCTGTACATACAGCGGCTTATTTATGTGTGCCTCGGTAAGCCGAGGCACACAACTAACTCGCCTTGCAGGTTGGACCGTAGACAAGTCTTTTTTGGTTAATGTACACAAAAAAGGACCTTTTCACACCTGAAAGTCTGAGCCAGGGCCAAAGTGTTTTTGTTACAAAGTGAAGTCAATGCGGAAGTTTATGGTGTCATGCGCAAGATGTTCATTGAGTAGATTATGGTCCTATATGGAGTAAAATAGACAATAAAGCAGGGTATGCTTTATGGCGAGGCTACCTTGTGATTGACAGGTCGTTACCATGGCGTTGTCTTGTCGGGGAGTTGTTGTGTTTGTATCTTCAAACTTCAACCCTTTCACCGTGTAGATTCAGTTCATAAAAGTTAATTGTAACCTTTTTGGTCGCTTAAAAATGTCTTATTCATTGTTGAGTTTTACTTAGCGCCGCCCTCTCATGTCACTCCTGATCGTCAAAAAACCTGAGATGCCGACTTCCGAGAGGCCGAACTCAGGGTTTCCAAGAGACAGCTGAGGGGAATGTCGTTCATTTTGACCTGATGGTGGCGCTTGATGAAAAGTCATCACGGGATCACCGCGGTTATTACAATCTGGGGACATGAGTGAGTGCATGAACTTTTTATGACAATCAATCCAATAGTTGCTGGGTTTTTTCTCAACAGAAAAACTAAATATCAACCTGATGGTGGCGCTAGAGGAAAGGCCAGTGGCTCATCAAAAGACTAGGTTTAGCACTCAGTAGCTGCTAGAAATAACGAAAGGAATTAAATGTTCAGTTATGCCACGAATTCTGTGTGAACAACAACCGTGAATGAAAGGAGTTCATCCCTGTGTTGTGTCCACAGTAATATTTACTACAAATCATATTACATCAGTAACCAGGATGTAGGTATTTCCCATCTCACATTGTTAGCTAAGCTGTTGACGTTGAGACTGGGTCTCTGTGTCCCACCAGGCGGTGGATATTTCCCAACACCAGCAGCTTTGTGGGATTGACACAGCTCAGCTTCATTGTGGCGAGCACTGGAGTGGCCTTGTGTGGCCTTTTGTATTGTACTTATAGGAGGTGGCGTAACAAAGGGACACATGACGTTGGTTTTGGATGGTGAGAGATAGGAGGGAAGCTGACCCACCAAGGTCAAACTTCAGATCCTGTAGGGGTTTATCTATTGACAAACTGCGAGCAACATGGTCAGCAAGTCACCGACCCAGAGTCCTTATAGCCCCTATAGCTGTAATCCACACGTTTGTAAAAGCTGCTTTTAGGTGTAAATCTGAAACTGTAATGACAAGAGAAGTGGAGTCTGTTTGCTACAACAAACCATCTGTTCCTCAGTGAAAGAAGAAGCTTGAGAACAGTTGACTAAAGACAAATGTTTCCTTTATAACAATGACAATGCTGATGATAACCATGAACGTTTCTTTTTCTGTTTCTGTGCGTTGTATAAGGGCCATTGTAGGGAAAAAACAAACTAATATTTACGGAGCCGTCTGAGTGGAGGGGGTTAATATTCCAAGATAAAAGAATTTACAAGAAAAAAGTTGGGGTTTCTTTGATATTATAAAGTCATAAACTTGCTTGGAAAAAACTCAAAAGTTTCTGAGACTAAAGTCACAAACTTATGAGAACAATTGTTTTATATATTTATTTGTCAATTCAGACAAATGCTAAATTTGTGCCTTTTTTCTCATAAATTTACCAATCTCTTGGACTATTATCCCCTCGTGTACCTGCACGGCCCTAATACGTTGTTGAAAGTAGGCCCGTGATTACCTGCTAACCATTCTAACTGTAAAGGGGTTGGTCCACCTTCGTTGGTTCAGTTTGTGAATGGAATAAACAAACAAGATACAATATGTTAATTGGTGTTGGTAGGTGTATTTTGGAACTAGCTATGCTAGCATTCCTCCTTGTTACCAGTCTACTCTAAGCTAGGCTAAGCGTCTCATGGCTCTAGCTCCATACTACAGACATGAAAGTGGCGTAGCATACTCTCAAGTATTCTTTACAAATGTTAGAAAGCAAATTAGTGTTGGGCTATTACGTCATATAGCCTATATAGCTGTGCAGAGAGTTTATTTGTATGCGTCCAGGTTTTGAGATACCTGTCTCTGTCACTTTTGCCACTACCCCGGTACAAATGACGTGAATACTCACAACATTTACAAATGACGGCGAGCGCTGTCAACGGATTTTTAGGGACTATTTCTTCAGCAGAAAGTAGTTCCAATAAAAACTCTTGTTTTCAAAACCTGCACTAAAAATCCCAAACCACAGCCTCAAAAATGGCATGAGATATATTTCAATATGTTCACAATATGAAGCTATGACTAATGTTGCTAATGCCGTTCCCAGAATATATAAACATCTGTATAGCAGAAGGCCCTGGTGGAGCATCCAGGCTGAGAAATAAGAGTAAGTGTTCTATCAGGAGGGAGCCCATGAGGAAATTCTTTCCTTTTTCATCCATGTGTATCCAAGTTACGGTTTTGCCGTTGCCATTTATCATCCAAACTGCCTGAATTGACTGGATTGATCGTGTTGAGTGTTCACCCCAATGCTTTCTGATTACTGGGCTGAATTGCACTGAGTAGCAATACCCAGCCAAAGAGCAATGTCACAATTACACCTCCCCATCCCCCCTACCCCCAACCCCCCCTGCAGCGGGCCCTGAAAACACTCGTTTTTTATTCTGCACCGCGGCTCATTTTTGTGTTCTCACGCTCGTTTTTTGCCCGGCCTATCACCTCTCTCCATTTCTATCAAAGGACATCCATCAGCGAAATATGGCTCCACCTTCTCTCGTTACCCCAACAGCACTGTGTCAGCTCTCCGAACCACAGAGAGCACTGACTGCTGCTGCTGCTGCAGGAGGTGGAGGCGAGGTTACAGACAACGACGCACATTTGTCTCCATCAAATTCATATTTCACTTTTCCTGCAGGGATTCACTGAATATTCAGCATATGAAGCGAGGGGCCTCTTGTCTTCCTATTAGGGTGTTTACAATACATACATGGAGTGAATTAGTGAGCCATTATCCTCCCGGCACATGGAGGATCATGACTTCTAGCTCATTTATTCCTTCTCGTCCCGTTTCCCCATCCTGGTCAGCTGTTTATGGAGGCAGAAAGGAAAAAGGATTAACCTTAACCGAGCTGCTTCCTCTGTTTCTCCTCTCCATCACGTTTGTCTCTGTGGCCCGCACACCATTCTCCCTCCTTTTGCATTTTAAAGTAGCAACTGTGGGGAAGAAAAAAACAACCCAAATCCTCATTGCCATTTAAGAGATGAGAGATCTGACATTTGTCAGAAAAATATCACTTGAGTGCTACTCTTAGCGGTGGAAAAGTACCGGGTAATGTGTAAGAATAGTTGCCATGACTACATTGACATCGTTTCTGGGAAACAGCATTGAGGGCTTCTCAATAGAGGGTCTGTGCAAATTCTGGCTGTGTGTAACACTCTGTCGGGAGTTTACGTGAAAAAAAAGAAGAAAAAAAAGCAATGTTTTGATGGATGCATTGGCGCTTGTACATGCTAATGTCTCTGTTAATATCTTGTGCTGATGATGTGTGTTGTTGGCATAATCTGCCATCATCCATCGCGCCGCCTGCCCAGGGATGGATCTCACCCACACAGACGAGGTGGAGATGACAGAAATCTGTTTTAAAGGAGCGTGTGGTAGGGGAGGGGGGTGGGGCAGAGGGGGGGGTTACAGATAAAAATACAAATCACAATGACAGGGACAGCCTGCCCACTGTAGCATACTCCATTCACTATGCATGGAAATGTGACACGTTCCCACTGCGATGGATGGCTCTCACTCGAAAACCCATTCCATCCACAAGCACTGGCTGTTCATCTCGGAGCGTAATTGAATTTCTCAAAAAGTCGATCGGACTGTGCAAGGGCACAGCTCTGCCCGTCTGAGGCGGGACGGCGGTCTTGTATCCGTGCCATGCCCACGTGTTATTAAGCTTGATGCGACGGTGTTCTGCTCGGTTGGCCGATTCATGACACAGCACCCGGCATGCTAAACATAATCCCCCCCAACATGAAACCAAATAGTACAGCAGAATGGTATTTAAGTGGGAGGAGCACAGCTGATCCTCTATTGTGTAACCTTCCGTCTCCTCCAGATGGCTTGATAGGAATCGGCCCCGAGGGGTCACAACACTGTAACCGGGCTGTAAACCGCTGGGTGCTACACACGGCGGGAACGCGCTCATTATTCCACATAAACACCACCTCGCCATCCTCACCTCTCCCACCCCCACACATACATACACACACACACACACACACACACACACACACACACACACACACACTTATGGCAAGGTAAGCTCAGAGCTTCCGGGAGACGTCTGCGTTGTCCTCACGGAGCAAATGTTTCGTGCTGCTTATATGAATATCATTCCTCGCACCGGTGTGGAGAAAAAGGAAGAAGCGCTCTCTGGCTTCCCTCTGCCGCACCGCAGCATTTGTAAACAAACTCCAAGAGGAAGCGGCACGTGACTCCCGGTCCCCGGGCCCCAGAGGGCCCGTCGTGTAGCAGAGTCAAGGCTCATTTTGTAAACTTTGAAGAGGATTTTCCTGCGTCAACAGCGCTCACCGTCACAGCAGCGCGTTTGAAGACGTTTTCTTTCCCGTCACTCCGTTTGAGCTGAAGGGGAGAATAAAGCAGGTGCCTGCGCGTGACAATGCATCGCGGCTATAAATTCCAGCGAGCCGCGTAATCTTAGATTGCTGTCGCCACGGATCCGCTGAGAATACTAATTGGATCCTCCACATCGGACAAGACCCTGTATTTCAATAAGGAGCAGTAAAACTTGCGGTCCACGTGGGATCACACCTGTTCGGCTGGTAAATGATGTGTATGCACGGGGAGGACGTCTCCACGGGTTAAATGACCAGAGATAGAAGAGAACCTTGTGTTTGGAGGGAAGGCTGCAAGAAACCATATTGGTGCAGGAAATTGATCAAATGTCAATAATGTCAAAACCCTTACATGCTCACACTGTCATACTTCCTCAGTTCACTGATCCTTAACACTTTTCAAATCTAAAAATGTTCATTTCATCTTCTTACCTCACGACACAATGTTTCTGGACTCCTGTTTTAGGTCGCCACCAACTCCTAACAAAGAAGTCCAGCTCTCCAGCTCTTAAATGTTCATCTGTGTTCATCAGCTGGCTGCTAACTTGGTGTGTCTGCCATAGGGTGCTGGGCGAGTCGCAGACAGTCAGTTTATCAGAGCGTTTTTGTGATAAAAAAAACAAACAGCTGCATGCTGCGGATGAGAGCAGCGAGAGTCAACCAAAACATTAAATGTTCATATGCTAAAATGCTCTGTGAAGCTGAGGGTGGGGGGAGGGAGGGTGCGGGGGGGGGGGGGGGGGAAATATCTGTAGGTTCATCACTACTAGTGACCCCTTTCACATTACACACAGTCGTGATGAATTGTTAATGTAAAAATATGAATTCTAGCGGCTTTAAAAAGGAGAAAGGATCCGACATTGTTTTGGTTGGCCCTACTGTCTATATACAATATACCTGAAGATGTATGCTGCCGCACATGGTTGGACGTCACGCATAACCTTGAATTGAAAAGGATAGTAAAGAAGTCTGAGCTCGAGCTATGAAGAAAGCCCGTGTGAGCGGCCCAGTGTCGTGGCAGGTCGTGAAATAGCCACGAAATGCGATCTACAGTTTTTTTTATTTTTATTTGCAAATCTTTTGTCGGTGGACGCACACATGAAACGCATTCCATGTGACCGTGCAGTGGTCGGAGCTACTGGCAGAGTATTAAATATTGACAAAGACCACTTATGGTGGGCGTGTTGGCTGAATGGATCCAACCAACACGGCGACCGCGTGTCCCCAGAGTGCTGCTGGGACAGTTCCCCTCAACATGACCCCGTGCGCTCGCTGCCTGAACCCTAACTTCTCCTTCTGTAGCGTCGTGGTGAAAGAGAAGTCGTGCTGAGCAACACAGAAGAGTCGGGCAACTCGTGTCGCTCGGCGCGAAACCAGTAGAGTGTGTTTCGTGGCGGCTGAGTGAAGTCACCTTTCCTTAACACCTCAAACAGTGTTAGGGAGGGAGACTTCACTTTGAAGTCCACTGGAAAGAACAGGATCTAATAAATCTACCCGAGCGCGCTCGGTGTCAGTCAAATAGCCAAAAGAAATGAATGCTGTGTCTGTGACAGCTTTCATTATACAACATGCTCACATGAGCAGTGCTTTTTTTTTTGGACTCTTCTTTCAGTTCAGTAGGCGAGAATACAATTTCTTTCCTTATAAAACGGCTGTTTCTTGTCCGTCTTTTCTTGGTTGTGAGCAAACAAAGAGTGGCACATATTCATCTTTTTTTTGTCCTCTTACATTTAATCCCCTCCAAGTATTGAGCATGTGATGTTACGCATATCAAATGAATATCCAGTGACCACATCTGGGCTTTGAACAGAGCTTTGTGTGCAGCCACAAAGCCAGAGAAGAGAAAAAGGGGCCTCACAGAGAAGGCGTAAAACATCTATGTGGACTGACTTCACTTAAAAATTAGCATGAGTCACGCTGAAACATCTCACTTTATTTGCCACGTTTACCTCCAGGTCCCCAGCCGGACGGACTCACAACAACAGGAGGAGGCTTTCGCCGCTCACCAGATCCATACTCTGGTGGAGAATAACAAATAGGTCATTGTTAAGCAGCGCCTATACCCACAGCCAAAACTAACACTTACTTACCGAGTAGACGCAGTGGGAGAATGAGCAGAGGGACTCTGGACCTGCTCCTGGTATTTCTGAGCGTGCTGGGGAAAATAGCGATGCAGCCTATCGTGCAAATGTTTTGAACATTTGATCGTAGTCACACATTTCCTGTGGCGTGAGAAAAAAAACAAAAAAAACAAGCCTGCTCTGGTGGCCTTGGTGTGTCTCCAAGGCCCCCCCGCGGTGTGTTAAGTTTGTGCCCGGGTCATCCATCACACGAGATCCCCGATGGGGGAGGGACTCATCTCTCACACCTGCTGAGACTCAATCTGGAAGGCTGGAAGAACTCTCCGTTGTGCCCAGCAGCGTCCTGCAGCCCTCCGGCTGCATTTTATAGCACTTTGTTTATGGCACTGGGACGTGGTACTGAGCTAAACATCGGCCGCAGCACTGTGGTGAACCACGATTAACCTCCATATAGACGTAAGGGGTTCAATTGTATCCTCGGTCCGAACCTCGGTCCACCCACTGCATATTTGTTGAAAAATGCAAAAAAAGTGGGCAAGGGGCCCACTTCCGTATGAGGAAAGCCTAGACGCAGCGTCGTCAAACACAGGCGGCAACCTCCGGTTCTGTCGAGTGAAGCCAATGCCGAAGTGTCTTAAAACGTGTATTCTCTCTACTGACCAGCAGGGGGCGACTCCTCCGGTTGCAAAAAAAGAAACTTCTCACTTGATTTATTCCCTCAGTAAACATTGTAAACATGAGTTTATGTCTCAATCTCTAGTTTCAAGTCTTCTTCAATACAGCATGATGTTCATTTAGTAAATTATGGTCCATTTAGAGTCAAACACACCATAAAGCAGGGGATGCACGTATATGGCGTTGCTACGTCACTCCTTCGCATTCCAAATATGGTAACTTCTGTTCATTGGTTGCGGAAAAAAAAAACATGGTGACGGCCGTAATACAAGATAGCGACAGTGAAACCGAAAAGAAATAGCAATATGGAGCACTGAATTTGATGAATTGACTGTTTATCAGACCACAAATGAGACAAGAATTACAGCCTGGGGTCCCTCCGCCTTGTTCCCCGCCGCTGGGAGACGACTTGGCCGGAAGGAGAGCGGGCGCGAGCTTTGTAGACGGGCCGTCGCAGCTGTAGCAACTCAAATTCAGGTGCTTCCATCTCTGGAGCGGCCGCCTCCTCTCGGCCCGGCAGCAGTCTCCTAGCTGCAGGGAAGCAGGGACCCGGCGTTGGCCCCGCTGACCACCGGTGTAACGTCAGCATGAAAAACATGCTGGGATTAGCTAACGTTAGCTAGCTAACTAGCCAGCCGCCAAATGAGAAAAATGTGTTAATCATTACAATTTAGTGATTCATCTAAACACTCTCGTCGCAGCGTCGGAAAGCACATCGCTACCGTCATCAACACCGGTTCACCAAACGTTCTGTCATGTGCTGAGAGATTAATTTCCCGTCCACAGAAAGCAAGGAACAGGCTTGGGCTGGGCTGTGGTTGTGATGCGACACAGTGGTTACTGATAATTACATGATGGGAGGGCGTTAACGTTCTTTTTTTTCCAAACGGTCGACTCTCTCTCAGAGTAGGCCTTTCAAGATTAGAACTGCTAGGAAATATCAATATCAACACCAGCATTTATGTATTTCATCACCATACAGTCATATCATTTCGTTCATAGCTTAGTGTGCCGTTACTTTAAAATGTATGGATTAACTCTGCAGATCTGCAGACGTGAGAAAGAGGAGTAATGCTGTGAATACAAAAAAATGCACTTAAAGAGACAAGAATGGCTATGAAAGACTGGCTCTCCGCTTCTCTCCTCTTTGTACTCCATACATTCTCTTAAAGCCAACGCTCTCACGGGGATGTAGCTGGCTGTCTGAGGCCACTCTGATGTTGCCGTGATGTATAATGCACTTTGAAGCATACGCGTTCCCTTTAGCTCGGCAGAGAAAGAGGAGAGGATTGTGTCCACATTTGTCTTCATTTCTGCGACCCTTTATTAAGTGCGGAACATGACTAGGACAACAGACTACCTAATTAAATTAATATTGATTCAGATCAATCATACACGCCTCTGAAATGATATCGAACTCCTCGGCTGTTCCCTCTGGAGAGCCTGCATGAGACAGGCCGATCGACTACAAATCAGCTCTCAAATGTAGCGTTTACAGATATGACATACGGGGTTTTGAGTCAGGGAATACTTTTTGTGTCTCAGCTCCTCCCCCGCCTCCTTCGGAGGGACAGCCTGTCTCCTCTCCTCCTCATCCCCTCCTCCCCCCAGCTGTACGATTCATGTGGCATTGTATTCACTGTACAAACACACAGTGCTGGAGCCCATGTTAGGTAAGAGCAGGCTGTGGTGTCGAACACCTTGGGCCCGTCAGGGGAGAGCCGAGGCCTTGCACTGTACAGCTGCTGGAAAAACAAGAAGCCAGCCCTCCAGCCCCGGAGAGCTGCCGGGAACCATTTTGTATATCAATGTGTTTCCACGGTCCAACAGAACCCTTATGATGAAGAGAAGTGTATCTCAGGTACACAGTGGGGGAAATAATGCCAATATTTACATTGATGGCAATTGTGAAATTCCGTCCCTTTTGTTGATAAAAATGGTGGAAATAGTTCTCTGTCATAGAACACCACGTCCAATAAACAAACGCTGTTCAGTTTAGATACACAGATGCAGCCGGCTCGAGGAACAGTAAAATGTTATTGGTGAGAAGCCGGAACACGGCCAGTGACAGGTGTGTCCCTCCGCCACGGTGGCTATCGCGCTCTGTTTAACCCTGTAGTGGGACGAGCAGAGCCGACCGTGGTTTCATTCCGGTGTGGACTCTGGTAATTATACAGACTGCTGAGCACGTTGGTCTCAATAGACTCCTTGTTCAGCCGTAGGTTTCGTGCACGACTGAGCACAGCCTTTGAGCACAGAGGATCTTTAAGAAGGCTTCACTTGAAACAAGACCCGTGTAGATCTGTCAGTCTTTACCCTGCAACCATGATGGTGTTAGGTTTTATTTAAAGATGTTACAGGAATCGTATTTTGGCTATCAAAATATATTTTAGCTGAAAACCTGCTCGAATAAAATAGTCCCAGAGCACATGAAAGGCGAACCACTACCGTAAATAGAACCCTGCGGTTGATTGAGCACCGAACCCTCCAATCACAGCCGTCGTCGGGGCGGTTGTCGATGACGACGCCGTGCTCGGCCAATAGAAACACGTTACTGGGTGTTGACCTCTGTGAGCCGCATCACCACCTCCTCCATGTCCGTGGCGGAGGACTACTATAAAAACAAACCAGCCCAAGTTTTAAAGGGCAGAGTTGTAAAAAACTCCCAGGCTGTGGGGAGTTAGCGTACAAGCCTGTTAACCGGAATTTCGACTGTACCCCCACGGAAGCCCCGCCTGGAGCTTTATAGAGACACGACGACGGCAACGTGATTTTGTATCTCCTTTAGAAAGTAAAGCCTGCTGGAGAGGACGCTGACTATTGAAGGAGAGAACCTGCTGTGAATGTCCATGTAAGTAAATATCCCCTTGACATCAGCATTAACACTCGTGTACTCGTACAATGAGACGGTGGTTCATCCTCCCGGTGGTGTGTGGGTCTCTCTCGTCCCTCGTCCCTCCGCCTCTCGCTGACTCGGATGCTACGTCGCTTTCTGTGGACCAACATGGTCGTTACTTCAGACTGAAGCGAGTCGTCCTATTTTCTCTGTCACCGTGACATGACCGTTTTTGGCTGTCAGTGCCCGCGAGCTGACGCCGGTAACCGGCCGGTTGAGCTGCACATGACCCGCATCTGTCTTCAGATAGCTAGCGAGCTAACCGTCCACACCCTCCGGTGAGTCGGCCAGCTAGCGCTAGTCGGTCGCTTATAGCCGCCGTGACTGAAGAGAGACGGGTGTCTTCTTCTACGTGTTTATTGCCCCTGTCGTCGTGTAACTGAGTGTCTGTTTCTGTGTCGTAGTAAAGGGCTTTACAGCCGTGGCTAGACTTTGAATGGGGATTATGTAACAGCAATTTTCGTCACAAGCTTGTACGTGCTCCTCTGTCCACCGTGTAGCTTAATGGGTGCACGAGAAGACACTAGAATAGCTGGGTTAGGTTTTTTTTTAAAAAAAAAAAAAAAAAAAAGAAAAAGTGTGTATGTGTGTATACGCATACTTGGACGCACGAGGAAGTACTTGTGCCCGAACATGTCCGTGCGCCACAATGAGGCAATCTAAAAGCCTTCCGAGCTGACACCGGGCATCAGACGCACCGCCCTCCGTAGAGGTCAACCCCGCTCGGGCTGTGTGTCCCAGCAGCCCGCCGGGAGCACACACTGCTGACACGTCTCTGAGTCAGTGGCCTGCGTATTTATAGCTGTGTGTTGTACAGCTGAGACGCAGCACTGCTGTGGAGAGGGGAGAGAATAGAGTTATCATAAGCTAACACAGATGAAACGTCATTGAGCATAATGATGATTTAGTTTTGATATGGAATTTGATCTTTATTTTATTTATTTTGCTTATACTCCACATAGCTTCATCTACTAAATGCTTTCCTCTTTTTGCTCCGTTTCAGGATCTTAACCCTAACCCTGTTGCAGGAAGGATATTATTTTTTGGCAACAAGCACTCAGTTTTTGTTTTTTCCATTAATCTGATCACTGCTGCCGTGGAGGTTTTTTAGCGACGCTCAGAAAAAGCAACTCTTGTGACTGGAGAAAAAAAAAGAATCGCCTCGCCTCTGAAGCAGCTATGCAGCTTGAAATTCAAGTAGCACTCAACTTTATTATTTCCTATTTGTACAACAAACTCCCTCGGCGACGTGTGAATATCTTCGGCGAAGAACTCGAGAGGCAGCTGAAGAAGAAATATGAAGGCCACTGGTATCCGGATAAGCCATACAAAGGTTCAGGGTTCAGGTGCATCCACGTAGGGGAGAAGGTGGACCCTGTGGTGGAGCAGGCGGCCAAAGAGAGCGGGCTGGACATCGAAGACGTCCGGAATAATCTCCCTCAGGACCTTAGTGTGTGGATCGACCCGTTTGAGGTGTCCTACCAGATTGGGGAGAAGGGACCGGTCAAGGTGCTTTATGTGGACGATAACAATGAGAACGGGTCGGAGCTGGACAAGGAGATCAAGAACAGCTTTAACCCCGAGGCCCAGGTCTTCATGCCAATCAGCGACCCCGTCGGGGCTTCCTCCGAGTCCAGCTCCCCCTCGCCTCCTTTCGGACAATCTGCTGCTGTGAGCCCCTCCTTCATGCCTCGCTCCACCCAGCCCTTAACCTTCACCACTGCCACCTTTGCTGCCACCAAATTCGGCTCCACAAAGATGAAGAGCAGCGGCCGTGGCAACAACAACAACACTGCCACCGCAGCCGCCACCACCACCAACAACAACAACAACAGCGGCAGTAGCAGCAAGGTGGCCCGCACCTCCCCCACCAGTAACTTGGGTCTGAATGTCAACACCCTACTGAAGCAGAAAGCCATCTCCACCTCCATGCACTCGCTGTACGCGCTGGGCCAGCAGCAGAAGGCCTCCGCTCTCTCCCCTAACGCCAAGGAGTTTGTGTTCCCCAGCCTCCAGGGTCAGGCCAGCCCTGGAGCCGTGTTCCCCGGGGAGGGCTCCCTGGGTCTCGGCCCCCTGCCGTACAACAATGCCTTTGACGTGTTCGCGGCCTACGGAAGCCTCAACGACAAGTCCCTCATGGATGGCCTCAACTTCAGTCTGAGCAACATGCAGTATTCTAACCAGCAATTCCAGCCGGTCATGGCTAACTAAACTCATCACAACGATGTTATTTATGAATGATGGTGGCTCAAAGAGAAGGAAAAACAAAACGCACACTTAGATGAAAAAAAAAACCTGGACTTTCAAGGATATAGTGTCTAGTCAGTCAAGCGCATGTGCCCAAGGGTGTTTTACTGTGCCCCTTGAGTTTGTTTCTACTAAAGCTTGTACAAACACATCCAAGCTTGGTTACTTCAATTCAACATGCATCGTTGTTTTTCTTTCCTTTTTGCCAACCAAGCACAAAATTTTTTACCATGTTGAGAAAATACTCCAAAAAATTACAAAAAAATAAATAAAAAAATACAAGCTTCAAGTTTTGGCCTCTTACAGTATTTTACAGGTGGTAAGACAAGGCTGGTTTTTATGAATTGGCACTACTAAGTGGGGTTACTTGGTCTTTTTCTAATTGTATAATTTAATTTAGTACAGAGTTTGTAAGATATCAGAGTATATATTGTTTCTATGACATGGTGTTGCATTTATATCTTTTTACTACTCCAGTGATCTGTGATGGCTGCAGCAGCTTTTCCTTATTTTTTTTCTTTTTTTAAGAAGATAATTGTTAAAGAAACCCATCTTTAAAAAAAAATAAAATAAAAAAAGTACATCAAATATTCTCAAGATTGTGTACAGAGTATTCCTTTAGTGGTGGGATTCAAGTGTAGGAATATTTGCTTTTTTCTGAAAGATGAATTGTATTTTCTGTTAAGAGGTTAAAAAGATTTTGCTATACAATGGACAAAATGTAATCGTATGAATATTAATTTTGTACCTACATTGTGCAATACTTGATAAAAAAAAATACGGTATAACAAAGTATTTTGAGTCAGTGTCTTACATGTCAAGAGGGACTGAAATAGTTTATATTGTTAAGTTTGTATTAAATGCTTAAAAATGATATGCTTGTCTTTATTTTTTTTAATTTCATATTTGCACCCTGGTCTTTTTAATAAAATAAACTCCAGTTGAACATGATCTGTGGAGAGCTGGACTTTTTTTATTGCATGTTTTATTCTTTTATAATATCTGACCAGTAGCAGACCTTTGCCATTGGGCAATCCTCTCTGCCGGAGCAGATGACCGTATTGATGGTCACATGATAGGAGTTGCCACTGTGTCATGAGGGTGACTTGAGGTTAACCAAAAAAAAAATGACATGACTGTGCAGTCTGTCCATGCTTATCGATGGTAAACTTTGGATCAGTTGAGGGTTTGGTGGTGGTTGTGGTGGGGGGGTGGGGGGGGTTACTGTCTCGTAGCCATGTGACCTCACAGCTGAGCAGAGAGCCATTTGACTCACTAGCAGCGTGAACCATCGCGTAGCATTGAGCCCGTCTTTGTTTATTTCAGGGTGGACATGTGTCGGAGCGGTACGTTTCAGGAAGGCCTCAATTCCTGTCCCGGTGGGGGAGGGAGAGCGTGTCGACGTCCCACCGGTTGGCGTTCATGGCCCTGGGGGTCACGAGAAGGAATGAACGCGCAAAACATTCACCAATGTTTGGAGTCACCAAAGACTTTTCTAACATTTGCATCTCTGCATGACTCAAAAGGTCCGAGGAGGCTGTGTGTGTTCAAGTCGTCCTCCCTTCTTTGTCAAAGACTAGCTGTGTACACACAGGTGTCATTACGGCTGAGCAAACCTCCCCGGCTAAACACACCTAAAGCCTGTTTAAGGTGCTCATAAATGACTTTATTATACGAGTGTTTATTTTCTTAAGTACCCGACCCAATGCCAAATATTGAAGTGCCCTTTATAGCACCATTATGTCATCCTGATGTTGGGTTCTCATGAAAGGCTGTATTAAGCAACAGCGCTGTTCCACTTCTGTTGTGGTGGAACCATCGCTCATCCTGTGCTAGAACAACAGTACAATAATGTAACAATATGGAATATCAGTTTAAAGTAGCGATCTGTCCTTGACCCTATTTTAGGTGGTTAATACTGATGCCTACAGGAAAAGCATGATTCATTTTACTGGTTGACCTGGTGCTTGTTTGAATGTTTAACACAGTTAGCTAGCTAGAGTAAATCTTTGGGTTCGTGAGATTATAAATTTGACATAAAATCTGAACTAAATAGTGTTTAATTGTGAAATTTAAATACAATGTGGCCATTTAATTGGAATAGTTCACCATTTTGCAAAGTATATGCTCTTTGCTTTCTTGCCTAGGAATGTACAACAAGAACGACAGCACAGTAAATATGAAAGCTGGAGTCATCAGCCGGTTAGCCTAGCTTAGCATAAAGACGGGAAACTGTCGCTCTGTCTGAAGCTAAAATAAATTGACTGCCAGCGCCATTAATTATTAGGATCTTGTTTTTTAATTTGTACAAAAACTTGGGTTAATGTGCTGTTTTCACTGTGACAGAGTTGTTTTCACACGGTCTGGGCAAATTAAACAAATGAGATATGAAAAAATAAGCCAAATGTTCAAATTTGTATTGATTTTGTGGTCCTCTCTAATATTTGACAAGTCTAAAATGCAACTAGACCCTGCTCGTTCTGTAAAGGGCTCACAAGACAGAGGTCGAGGACCAACGGTTCAAATACACTGTATATAAAAAGCTCATAATATATTTGTTATGCAAACCCTTAATCTGAAAAATATGGCTGTCAGATAGATATGGTGGCATAAAAGTAGCATAAAATGGAAATACTCACGTAAAGCACAAGTACCTCAATGTTTGAAGTACAGCCCTGGTGTAAATGTACTTAGTTAATTACCGCGTCTGTGTTCCTGTATCATCATGTAGGTGTTGACAGTCGTGGCTTCCCATAAGGCCTTAAGTGCTGCAACTTGTTGAAAGAATAAACACTGCATATGGCCTGAAGGATACGTGTAGCTCAGAATTGTGTTTACAGTATTCTAAGTCTCAGTTTAGATTGTTCTGGCAAAAAAAAGGGAGATTGAGAGGGAGGAAGAATCCAAGGTTGAAAAAACAAAGAAAAAAGTACCGACAAAACCGACCTCGCAGAAGTTTTTCATTTAGGTCGATGTATTACTCGGTCAGTTGAGCACCGTGTAAACAATTGCAACAATGGAGATTGAGATTGGCCTCAAGTATAGAGACATGGCAAATGAGGCAAGGATCAGCTAGCTAGCTCCTGGAGGCTTTGTCAGGAGGAGAAAGAGCGGCAGCTCCGGAAACTGACCTCGAGTCAGCGGCTGTTGCAAATGGAAATGGCGGCAGCAGAAGGTTTGCTCCTGACTCCCCTCTGGATCAGCTTGCTTTCTGTTGATGCTGTTACACAGTTAGACCCAGTGCTGGGACAACTCTCTGGGACCCCCGGGTTTGCTCCGTCTGTATTTGAGTTGCTACAGGCGCTAACTCAAGGTCCGTCTCTGAAGCTGCCACGCTCTCCTCCTGGTGAAGTGGCCACGGATGTACAACTTTTAGGACCCAATGATAAGTGTTCATACTGGGAATTTGGTTTACCTAAAAAAATAAACAAAGATATGCTAATTTCTAGACGTCTCTTTCCCCAAGGAAACACAATAGCATCCTGTGACGGTACCAGCAATTGTAATTACACGGTATGGCCACTGTGGAAATTGGCTTCAATGCCCAATGGTCTTTCTGGGGCCTTAAGTGCTGCGGGGTACACTAGCTAGCTCACTTGTGGTACGACAGACAGTAAATTCATACATTGTGTGCCTCCCTATTGCTATTTTACAAGCTACTATAGCTGTCATAAAGACCAAAAATTTAAAAGTATGCAAAAGTACTTTTGTTTTTTGTTTTTCAACCTTTGATTATTTCCCTTTATTATTTATAATTCATTATTATAATTTATAATAATAATTATTATTATTATTTATGTCCCTTCTGGGGCTAGGTTTACTAATTAACTGGCTCAGTCTGTACCAGATAAACAATTTTAGTCCTCATCGCAAACTGTCACTTTTCAATAAGTCTCGTAAAGCCCTGCAGCCTGAGTGGTAAACTATATTCAAAGCACATTCACGCACACACGCACGTATTTACACACAGAGACACACCGTTCCACATGACCACCTCGGCTCTCTGGGATAAACAGGCCCACAGATGGTCTGGTGTCACACCAGCTGGGAGACTCCCAGGGTGTGGGGTGTTGCCTTGCTGAGACTCCATCTTGTCTGTTCCAGAGCGTGCTCTCCCCCCTTTGCCTCCGAGAGATACATTCCTGACACCAGCTTCACATATTACACGCAGGCCCTCATCATTCTGTATCTCTCACACGCCCGACAGTGCAGGACCCGTGTGTTGGTCTGACGGGTGTTCTCTCAGCCGAGGGGAACGCTGCGTTTACATGTAATGTGACTACCCAGCTGCAAAGAATACCCATGGAAACAAAGACGGGCCGTAACACATTTAATTTGATGAATACCTAATTGTGACATTTAATCACTACATGATGAAATCAAAATTCGACATTATCGAACAATCAGCTCATTTGCTTTCTTTTCCCGTGAGTTAGATCGAAAGACTCATATCACTCTCGAGTCTTTATGAGAAATATGAAGCCATAGTCAGCAGCCCGCTAGCTTAGCTTAGCATAAAGACTGGATGTATGGAGAAACGGCTAGCCTGGCTCTGTCTAAAGGTAGCAAAATCCTATCACCGGCACCTATTTAGAGCTTCAACGAAAGGCAGTGATAAGTAGAATGAATATTTAATTGTGAACTTTAACTACAGTGTTTTGCCATATAAAGGAATATGTCAACATTTTGGAAAGTATGCTTATACTATATGGATATAGATGAGAAGAATGATGCCCCTCTCGTGTCTTTACAATCAATATGAAGGTGGAGTAGGCAGACGGTTAGCTTAGCCTAGCATAAAAATGGAGCTTGCAACAACTAACAGCTGATAACAGCACTTAAGAGGTGTCCACCAGTACCTCTAAAGTGTGTTGTTTTTACCCTTTGGTGTTTGTACAAATTAAACAAACGAGATATAAGATTCAGGGATGATGATAAGTGGATTTTGTTACCTTTGGACAAAGGCAGGCCAGCTTTTTCCACATTCTTCCAGTCTTTGTATCAAGCTAAGCTAACTGGCTGCCGATTGTAGCTACGTCACGTACAAAATGCATCAATCTTCTCAGCAAGAAAGTGAACAAATTTAAATATACTTTTTCAAATATTGGGCAGCATTTTGTATTTTCTGTCTGAATCTGAACCCTAAAAATGATACTTGATATCAAGTTTTTGAAATAGCACAACTTGAAATTACCCACTGGAAATATTCAGAAAGGGGGAATCTAAGAACACTGGCTTTCTTGCTGAGAGTTGGATGAGAAGATTAATATCAATCTCATGCCTGCACACTAAATATGAAGCTGCTTACAATTACTGAAACAAACGGCCATGGAAAGAATTAGGCTGAATTATGTCGCCACATTGGCACATTTTTTCCCTTTTTCAAATAAGCACTCATATTAAGCCTCTATTTGAGGATCCAAATGGCTGATGCGCTGTAAACACAGTGTTTACGAGGCAAAGGGCAAGCCGGAGTGAGTCATCCTAAAGTGCAGATGATACATCTCAGTTGTGTTTGAGCAGCGCTAGTTATCACTTCCAGCAAAGACAGATGGGTCCAAGTATTTTAGCATAATGCCAGGGAACAGAGAGAGGCACTGGGAGGGAAATCCGGCATGTTTTGGATCGTAGTTGATAGCACATAAGGATTTTGGATCAGTAGGCCAGAGGTGAATCATGAAGAAAATGACCCTTTTTCCATTCTGTCATTGAGCATGGACAGGTGCCGGTAGGTTTTGACCTTCATGCTTCTATATTAAGCCTGTGATCGGAGCTGTTGCCCTCATGAACGTTAGGTAGCGAGGTTAGCACCTGTTCCTGGTTATTGAGTTTGGCCTGTACAGTGAGGCGGTGACCTTTCAGAGGCCCTGGAGCCAGAGATACCACCATTCATGAGCGCATCTGCAATTCAAGGAAGCTCAACATTTCACTTGATTGAAAGGGGTGGGGGGGGGGACAAAAAAAAGAAAGACCAGAGAGAGGGGAAGATGAAGAGGATATATATATAAAAAAAGCCCCATCCAGTCTGTGTTATTCGCTGATAAACCCGAAGCTGAGACTTTGATGAATACAAGCTGCGCTGTGCTTGGCCAGGACAGAACCTTCAGTCAGCCACTGCTTTCAAGTGCTGCCAAGTCATTTTAGTGGGGATCATCCATTTCGACCCTATTCTTATTCCAAGCCAGACGATCATTCGATCTAAAAGCACCACGTCTCAGCAATATGGAGTCCGTAATCCATATTTCATTGTGGCTCCGTGAGCTTGAGAGAACAAAAAAAGAAACAGGAAAGAGCCGAGATGCATTGTTGCCATTGCACTTTCATGGCTCCTCGGCGGGCCTCTCCGTCTCTGTTTGTTTTGGTTCGAAGGCGCAGTTGAAGGTTGCAGTGCCGAAAGGGTGTTGCACACTTCAGTAGGTTTAAAAATAGCCCTTGCAGGGTGTCTGCGTCATCGCAGGAGAATCCTCGCCTCTCATGCTACCCCTCCCCCCCCCTTCCCAGCAGCCAACCTGTGTCTGACTCTTCACAGCAGGGACGACTTGTATGCTAATATGGCATTGGAACAAATTCTTTCCCCTCGCACCTGCATCATAGCCTGTGCTGACGTAGCGCCCGTAAGGGGAATGAAAACCCCTTTTGAGGAAGGCGGGTTCCTGCCCCAGAGCTATGAAGGGTACCCTGCCCTCTTGAGTCACCAAGAGAAGCCGGAAGAAACCAGGCGGGGTCGACAGAAAGAGACGCGTGGATAAAAAAGACAGGGACAAAGGAGGGAGATACACAGATGTTTTTGTTTTTTTCTGACTGCACTGATGGCAAACCATGTAGCCATGACAACACATCTCCTTCACCTTTTCCATGCTGATAATGGCTTGCTGGAGCAGAAAGGAAGCTGATGAATTAGGGCCCAGCAATTCACCAAAGGCAAATAAATGTAATGTGTGTCAATGGTTTCCACAGATCTCCCTGCTGCAGCTAGACGTTCAGGCCATTAGCTATCAGTCTGTTTTTATCTCTCGTGTTTCCATTAAGCTGAGAAAAGAAAAAGGATTCATTGTGCCTGTCAGGTGCTATTTAACAGTATCATCTGATAACAAATACTGCAGGCTGCTCTCATACACTGTAGCAGTACCTACGGAAAGTGATGCACTGTATTTTGTATTTCCATTGTAATCAATTTAGACGTATGAGCCAGGACAGGTGACGTAGTTGAAAGAGCGATAAAGTCCCGGTTAATGTCGGTGACGTATTTATCAGGTAGCTTCCATACTCGGGTAACGCCGCTTCCGGAGTTATTTCCACCCAATCCAAGTACTGCTAACCAAGTAGTCGCTCGTGTTGCTGGACATGCGCAAGAAAAACGCACGGAAAATAACTTTTTCCACGAGATATCGAACAAACCGTCGTACAAGGATACGTTGAGTACTGATATAGTGGGAGAGCCCAAGTGAGGCACAGGGGTAACAAAAAGTCTAGCGCTGATTAGTAAAATTAGTAAAAGAATCAAATACACACGTTCATCATCGATTTAATGTTCATTCGATCAAAAACATTCACAGCCTCCAGCTCCTCTAAAGTGAGGATTTGCCCCTCACCATTGGTTGGACAAACAAAATAATTATTCACATTTTTATTGACTGATTCATGAAAAACAAAAATATAACAAGTTCGTCAATCATGAAAGTAATTGTTCGTTGCAGCCCCAGTTCTAACACACTTTCAATATGACATACACCTATTAAAGTCATAACATTTTCAAGAGAAAATATGCCTTTTTTTCTTTTTACCTCGGGTGAACCAACCCTTTAGCCTTTAAGACATTATAGAGACTGCGTCTATGACATTCCAGCCACTGGTCGGTATCTATGCCTTTGAACATCCACAGAGGTCCCGTTGTGAAGAAGCATATTTGTACGGTTTCCATGGCTGCATGACTCCAGTGAAGCCTCGTCTGGTGGTGTGTTTGAAGATGACCGAGCGTAGATGGGTTTGGTGTAATACATCTCTCTCTCACACACACACTGCTCCCATATCTCGCCCTCTCTATTCCCGACTCGTTCTGAACCCCCATCACTCTCTCCAGGGCCTGGGAAGTTTCTCCTGTATTTGATGTCCTCCCCCCCCCGTCTGCGTAATTTAATCTCAGCGAGTCCCTGCAGCTCTCTCCGACCATAAACCTCTGCTCTAATAATAGGAAGCCCAGGCACTGTCTCCCCTCTAATCTCTGCCTGTGTGTGGATGTTTTGTGTGCAACTGCTCTCGCCTCTGCACCGTAGAGATAAGGCCGCATTTGTTTTGGCCGCCGCCAACTTTCCCTCACAAATTGCAATAGTGATACCGAATCCGGGCAGGTGGTTAGAATGAGGAACACCAGACCCTTAAACCATTCCTGTTTAGTGCAACTTTGCTGTTTCTGTGCAGACCTTCTATTGTGTGTGCTATCGGGAGACTGATGGGGCACATGGTACCAGTGTTAGTGCAGCACATGGTGCAGCGTTAAGGCACGAGAGAGGAATTTTAACTGATTAAACGGTTAAGAAGTGTCTCTGTTGGCTTTCAAAGCTCTTGTCATGCGTGTCTGGAGCGGCCTATACTTCCCACGCTCAGCTGTGGCCTATTGGGGACAAATTAAAAAACGTGTCTCCCAAACAAGGTTTTCTCATGCTGTACTTTTTGTAGTGATACGGGCCTGGGAGAATTGGCATCTTATCACCTTACCAAAAACAGGGTTTTTGCCTGCTGTAGCATGATCTGTTGGCTTACTGACTGTATACACATAGCTGAAAACCCAAACAGCACATCAGTAGCAACATTATTTTGTGGGGTTACAGGTTACATGAGAAAAACACCCATTCAGGATGCACATTTCCACTGTGAGAGCCGAGATGCTACTATAGTAGAGTTTAGAATGACGTTAGCGGCTTGTTCAGCTCTTTACTACAGTTGAGAACGCTTAGAATCCAACAAGGGTCAAGGTTTTTTTTTTGGGGGGGGGGGAGCATTACGTTTGCGAAAAATTCATCAGCGAGTTCTCTTTCTCAGAGACCTTTTCCCTTACACATGTTAAACACTCGGAAATACGAGCAATACAGCAGAAGTCCAACCCTTTTTGTTTGCTTGTCCAAGTGTGTTTTCCTAGACCAAACTTCCAAACATGGTAATATTCAAACAAAAATAACACTTTCATTACATTTCCACTAATAATACTGCACTATAATAACAGCACTGCATCACAAGAACAACGCCTTCTACATGGATCATGAACTGGTGAGTTTAACCGTTCAGCTACTGCAAAGGTACCAAATGTCTAAAGTCAAGAAACACGGTCCTGCCAGCAAATTTGAGGGCGAAGGTTTTGAGAAGTATGACATCAGTGGGCTTTGAGCTGTAGGTGGGTGATTTCAACATATTGACCCAGGGACAAATACATTAAATACTTGATCTCAGGAAAAAGCATTGCCTAGAATATACAATTCTTTGAAAGGTATACTTAATGTGTCATAGTCAGAGGATATTGAACTAGGGAAAAGAACCCTGGGAACACAGACACACTCCCCCTTTTTTGGGACAGTTAGCTTTAGCCTGAATCATTATATCAAGTTAGCAGCCCATTTAAGTGCATATTTAAGACCCTTTTACAGGGTTCTGCTTTTAAAAGTCTGGAAACAGTGAAAAGTCAGACGGAGACAGAGTTTTCAGCCAAGTCCTTTATTTTAGCTAGCTAGCTACAGCTGATTAGATCTGCTTGTGACATTTCAGACGAGAAATGAGACGGTCAGTGGCTTAATACGATCAGACAGGTTTTGTCTACTTCTGCCTGAAATTAAGGATTAAAGATTTATAGATAACTAAGACTTTCAAGTGGTAAATCTGTCAAAATGGAAAGCTTTAAGGCTTGTACACACCATGAAAACATTCACACAGAATAAAAACATTACGTGGCGAAAAGGCGACATACTCTGTCTTTAGAACAAGATGGATTTTTCTGAGCTTTTTCACCACGAATAAAGGCATCAACCACTTACGTTGTGCGGAACAGGTTGATATGCGCCTATATCTATGAAAAACAATAGGAGGGCTCTGTAGTACTGTAACCTAGACAGCAAACTTTATTACTCCTTTCCAGACCAGATCCACTCCTTTCACAATAAAAGCACTGGACATATGTCTTATGGCAGGCAAGTATTTTGCATTTTCATGCCCTTTATCTGTCACGCCCTCGGTGTGTAAAGGCTTTTAGGCGTAGCAAAAGTAGCTTAGTGGGCAGGGTTTGGTGACCTGTCAGTTTACAAGCTTCTAGATCACGTGTCCAATGAAAAGGGCGGATGATTATCAGTATTGTGCACCGGTTGCCATGTGTTTCTGTACGTGACGTGAGCGTGTACAGATGCTAAACCACCCCAAGATGACTCACCACTGGAGAATTCCTCTCTCCGATAGATAGAGGCCAGTTAAAGTGTGGTCAGACAGCTGCTCCGGGGAGTATTAAGAAAAGCGTCCATCACTGATCCTCTGCTTGCGCTTCTCCCGTTCCTTCTCATGATTTTAACGGGCTGATGGGATGAGAAGTGATCAGGAGGACAGATGAGCTGAGAACAGATGTGAAAGCTGCCCGCTTCCAAACATAATCAGTGTTTGCTCTTGGAATAGAGCAGGTGAGGTTGTTTGAGCGAAGACGTTTACCAAAGTGCTCTTTGTTTATCCACGTTGAGGCGCCATCACCCCAACGCCATGTTTGATTTATGGCTCTCATGAAAATATATATGCGGCTCCTGCCTCTGTCATATTCCTCTCAGAGAAGAGATGTGCAGCACTTCCCACAGTTTAAATATTTTACCAGCCGAGAGAGTAAATGGCATTCTGATGCGCGATACGATATTCAGCGAAAGGTCAAGGTGGAATGGAAAGATTCACATCTGTGCCGTTTTTAGGACTCCTCAAGAGCAAGCGCTGCTGGGAAATCTGTCGGCATGAGTAACATCAGCCTCAGATCATTGCTCTGCGGGGTCGATACAGCTTTCATTCCACTACTCCAACTCCAAGCCTTTCAGCAATATCGACCCATCTGATGTCTTCTTAGACTTGTGGCCCCCGAGGATGTACAACCCCCCCACCCCCTCTACTATTTAGCTTTTTACTTTGTAATATAGTTTCTCATATTTAACATTGTTGTCACAACCGTTGTCAATTGAATGTGCACAAGCGTTTAAAGGAGTTTCAGTTCATCATACTTTAGTATTTATCTTTAGAAACATACCAAGACGGAAATTCAAAGAATGTCCTCTGCACCTCATCCTTTGTTGGCCCGACAATGACGTACACTCCTTGACAGAGTGCACGGGTTACAGCTACTGACCTACCTCTTTTGCACTCTTCTGCATTCTTGTGATTCCTTCGAGGCGAATGTTTGACGCGCTCAAAGGATGACACACATTCAAGGCCAACACTCACTCGTCCTCCCACGTGGTTTGGATTAGAGCCTTTCAACAACCACACAATGTTTGACGGCTGCTGGGAACCACAAGGGAAGTTATTATACGGGAGTGAGATAGGATGGCTAAAGCGCTGCTGTGTAGAAATGCCAACGTGAAGTGCAACAAGTGTAGCTGGGTGCTAATTTGAAGGCTGTCTTCAGTTTATTACAACTTTCTAAAGAATCTGTTAAGATAACATTGCACAAAGTAACTCCTGAGATGTGTCAACCCAATGACATCACCATTGTGATGGTGACATTACATTTACCCATTGCCTGCATAGAATTTTGCAGATATTTTTCTGTTACTTTGTATATTGTAAATAGTGTTCTTTCCTTCTTTTTATGTTATTCATTTCTGATACCTCTGGTTTCCTTGTAACCAGCATTCAGAGTGGAAGGCAAGGGAAGAATTACATTGTAAAGGGAAACTTTTTTTTAACTCTGCATTTGCAACCCAATTTCTGTTGCCGTTGTATGTTTCTGCAAACCAAGGGATACGCTGAATATTGACATTTCTGGACCAAAAAAACCTTTCATGAATATGTTTCATATCAGCCTCGTATCACGCTTGCAGAGACGCACAATGACACGTGGTTAACGTTGTGAAATGATTGGTTAGGTTTAGGCAATAAAAGTTATCGATTAAGGTAACGTAACTATCGTATAAACAACTAAGAGGACTTTCTTACGTAGTGTTACGTAACAACATGTACTTTTGGTTTCACACGGGACTCGAACATCGGTCTCCTGGGTGAAAGTCCTGTGTTTGTTTGACCCATTCACCACAACTCCGCTATACAAGTACAGGTCCATTTACCAACTCCCACCCGTCCTTTGGAGACTCTCTTGCTCGTTATCATAACTGGACATAACATCCAATAACAATTGCTCAGCATACAATTTGACAATAAAGCTTTGACTTATAGGTGGTGAAGTCTCTTTTCCCTAGGCAGCGTCTCGAACAAAGACGTATGAAACCTATGAACTATGCAAACCGTGTCACATTATCAGCTCCTTAGTCAAAACAACCACTTCATCAACACAAACAATGATGTCTCCAAAATAACCTTCATATACTACTAACTGATTTTGCAAATTATATTTTAAGGAGAATTGTAAAGGCAGTCAGGATCATATTAATAATCTATATTTTTAGCCAATAATTAAGAATATTTTTCTTTATTTGGAGTTAAAGTTTAAGTAAACATGCCCAAAATGTTGGTGGTAATCTTTCATTGCTCAGGAACACTTTTTTTAAAACCCATCTGACCATTCATGTTTCTTGCTCCAGACTTCTTTATAGTGATGTCGCTATGTTTACAGATCTCAGCAATGATTTTTGTGTGGTTATAATGTTGTTATTATCAAAAGGAAGGATGGCCAAACCTACAAAAACGAGATCTAGGTTGTTATAAGACAGAATTGCCCCTTCAGGTTTCATGACCTGGAAAACACACAGTCTTTGTTGTTGATATAACACACCTAATTTATGAAAAATTATACCAAATCCCCAATCCTCTTCCATCTCCTACCTTCTGTCCTGTGGATGTGCCCGAGGCCAAATTCATAGAAATCTGTGATGAGAGTGGATTTCATCATGCGTAATGAGTAAATGTTTACTAGCCCCGCTAACACCCATGTGAGTTGCTTACTTCTGTAAAAAAATGAAAAAAGGCAGAACTGTGCTCTGAACATACGCATGCAATCCATCCGCAAGTGGGGAGTGATACTTTGAAATTGCATAACCACTTTAACTCAACTTTCATGCGGCAGCAGAATTTTTAAAATAGCTCGCATTAGACATGCAGTGGAGCTGTGAGCCGAGTAGCACTGTAAAATTCACTTTTTCAAAAGCCTGCGAGTGTGTGTCTGTCTGTCTGTCTGTCTGTCTGTGTGTGTGTGTGTGTGTGTGTGCGTGTGTGCGTGTGTGCGTGTGTGCGTTAGAGCCAAACTGTTTCTCGGGCATTAAGATTCTCATTACAGGATCAGCTCTTTCATCCTTGGGTTCAAAGTGCCGCCCTAGCCAGCGGCAGTGGGCGAGCAGATACATACTACCGTTTGATGGGGTGGTGGTGGTTGGGGTGTGGGGGAGCAGAAGATCAAATGCGAAGGGGGGGACACGGCAGAGTGGAAGGAGAGATGAGGGAGAAATACAAGGTGAGGAGAAAGAAGGGAAACCTCGTGGAGGGTAAAAGGGGCTGTGAAAGAGGAAGTTGAACGTTGGGCAGAACCCCGGGTGATGACTAGTTTCTGGATTATGTAACCACAGTGGTAGGGATGAGCGCCCGGAGTCTGCATTCGGGCATGTGCTCCGAATCCGAAGAACAGAGCCGCGCACCAGACGGCAACCGAGAGGCCTTTTTTAAATACGGTGCGACTAATATTCACACAGTGGCGGAGGAGCGTTTGCTCCTGCCTCTTTTCACTTTTCATCAGCAACTTGGTGAGATCACATTGCATATCAAGGTGTTTTCATCCAATCGGAGTTGTTTGCACTCCTCCTCGCAGATATTTGTTTCTCCTTTTAACTGCACACTGTTCCCGCTATAGCTAATTAATAGAGTTGCAGTCTGCTGCCGTGGGCCATCGGTGGGAAAATGAGCAGCTCTCTGCACAGCTGCTGACATCTGCCTGACGATGTAATGGAGTGGATGGGATTTCAGCTCTACGTCAACCTGAGACGTGAGAGCGTGTTTGGATGCGACTGATTGGGACTCTCTCTGGGTCGTGTGTGTTTGCATCTGTACCTCACCATCGTCCTCATTGTCCGGCTCCTTTGTGAACGTGGGGATACAGAGCTGCGACGAGGGGGGCGGGGTCTGTGTCAGGAGGTGTCACCTTCCATCTTTCCATACGCTGACCTTCTGAGGTGACGCGCTCAGCTTGGCTCGGCCCCACGTGTGTGCGTGTGCGTGTGCGTGTGCGTGTGCGTGTATTGTTCTCAATTTGTGAGCAAATGAATCATTCGCAGCGACGGCTGCTAAGATGCCTTTGATGTACAGAGAGCACCGAGAGAAGGTCAATTCTGTCATGATTCTCTCCACTGTAGGTTTTCAATCAAGCCCAAGGTCCATCTATCTGGCTCTCAAACTCCCGTTCTTACAGAGAGGCAAAGCCAAAGGTGAAGCTGTCGACGTTGAATGGATAGTTAGGATGCTTTGAAGTGGGGTGGTATAGGGTACAGTAGATGGCGGTCGGCACGCCCCCATTTTGGAGAAACAGCGAGGAGTACCAGCACGGGAACAAAGCGGTGTACTGCTGTGGAGGTGGAGGGGCAGCAGCAAAACGGGTTTGAGCCACCTAAAAGAAAGACCCACCTTAAAAAAAATCTATATCTGTTTAAGGGTACGCTATATTTAGAATATTTTCTTCGCTCATCTTCCCATCAGACGCCCCTTTCCAACTGAACTCAACGTGGACTTAATATCCAGACTCCCTTCAAAGACACATGACTCAGGCAGATGAGAATCACTTTCAGTTCAGTTCCCCATGTATAAAATGTTGTAAATATAGCGTACACATAATCTTTTAGGTGACTAAAATACATCTTACTGCCTCCCCACCCCCGTAGTAGTCCATTGCTTTGCTTCCGTGCTGGTGCTGCCTGGGGGCGTGCCGACCGCCATCTACTGACTATGGTCAACAGCCTCATACAACCCCACTTCAAATAATCCAAACTATACCTTTAAAACTTTCATTTTATACTAAAAGACAATTTCTAAAGTTGACTAAACTTCTCAATGTTGTATCTATCTATCTATCTATCTATCTATCTATCTATCTATCTATCGATCTATATATCTATATATATATATGTACACACACAGTATGTATCATAAACTATTCTTCCACCGCTGCGGGTCTCAACAATATTTTTGATTATTTGATATAGAGCTCTCAACACATTCTCACTCCCAACCCATGAAACACAGCAGCTTGGTCGGTGGCCCTACTCTTCAAACTATGACGCTCTACGCAACACTCCTCAGTTTTGCACGCGTCAATTTAGGCAACAAACTACTGGGTTAAGTTAAGGAAAAGCTTGTAATTTGGGTTAAAATAAGTAGAGATGTTCCGATACCATGTGCTTGATAACGAGTACCGATCTGATACCTGTTCATTAAAACATATAAAGTTAAGTGTATTAACCTAATTTAACTTATGTTCGTCACAATCACTCAACGTTGACTTTTGGTTTTACGCATGACATGAACAGCGGCCTCCTGGGTGAAAGTCCTGTGTTTTTTAACCCATTCATCCACCCTGACCTCCGCCCACTAGGACTTTGTCTGTCTTTATACTCCATCATCTGACTTCTGACCTCTTTTACTCCCGGTGTAACTCCACCTGTAGAGTCATAGTCTGAAGCGTAGGGCCGCCGACCAAGCTGCTGCATTTGATGCACTGGGAGTGAGAACAGGCTGCCACCACACCACCATCACCACCACCACCACCACCATCACCATCAAAACCACCACCACCACCATCACCACCACCACCACCATCACCACCACCACCACCACCATCACCATCACCAGACCAAATGAGGGAATATCTTTTGAAAGAATGCTGTTTATCCCTCCAGTAGAGTCCAGATACTTTTATCTGTCACCCATATGCATATTGACACCAAAAATACACTTTTATTAAGAGTATGAAATAGATCTGTATTTGTGGGAAAATGTCACAGATGAAAAAATGTTTACACTGGAGAAGGGTGTGGGAGCCTTTTCAGTTCCTCATAGCATGACTGCTCCTTTATCTTTACAGGTCTTACTCTCTGTCGGGACCTGATCAACCAGCTGAGTGTCTGTAGTGTTTGATTATCATTGCATGTTCTGGGAATTTCCTCAAATGCATCACGCTGACAAAGAGGAAAGGGTTGAACGTGTTCTACATTTACTTCCTTTATGTTACGAAGGTTCAAGCCTATACAACCGGACTGCAGGCGTACATACTGTACATGACATACACACGAGAGAATTTGTAACGCGCTGCACACGCCATTTATGATGATTAACTATTGTATGTACTTCTCTGTATGTGTGCGTGTGTTTTTATCTGCCGGTCTCAGCAAAGTGGATTGTGTTAGATATTGATGCAATGCTCTTCACGTCTTTACGGAGTGTAAAATTAACGAGCTGTCGGCAGTGCGGATGAGATTAAATGTTCTGTGTGCATGTGTGTGTGAGTAAGAGTGTGCATGATTCATTGGTGGTGGGCATTTGGAGAGCTGCTGCACTGCATGCTAAACTGATGCCACAGGCTGTGCGGGTCTCAGGAAAAGGACACCGCAGTGGAGAGGAGAAGCTGGACAACTGTCCTCTAGGCCCGACAATAACACTCCAAGCTGTGCACCCCCACCCCCCTGCATTTATAAGCAACATATCAACACTAAATAAATGGTTTATGACACACTATGATGTTGTTGTAAACGCACACCGTGTAATGTTGAGTGTTTATTTTTGTCAAAAATAGACCTTCTCCTGTGAGTCATCTGTAACCGCTGGATAACCAAGTAATGAATGCTGTAATCATAATCAATTTAAAGGTTCTGTATATGACGTGTGCGCTTACACGGTGGCTACCGCGTGGTGCACCTTTTTGACAACCAAGACAGAAATCTCACGGATTATGACCTTAATAAATACTTGAAATCACCTTACTGTAATCTGTTTACAAATTTGTTTATAAATGTGAAATAGGTGGGGTCAAAATAAATCGTGGCACCACACAACTGACATGAGTACCATTTTCATTGTCTACCTCGGTCGTTAGTGCTGATAAATCCTTCAGAGGGAATCCGTTTAGTGTCTTGAGTTATCGTCTCGGTTAATCTTTCTAAAGCGCACGTTCACCTATCCGAGCGATGCAGTCACTGTGTACTCTATTAGCTTCATGCAGTAAAATAATTCAAATCACACCAATCTTTGCACATGTGAAAAATTGCTCCCGGTCTAATTAGAGGCCTTAAGGGCAAACAGCATCGAGGAAAATACAAAAAGGCTCCAGACTCTGAAGCTAAAACCGGCTACTGCTGTTGTTTAATGCAGGAGGTATTTTTGGGGGTGTGGGATGAATAAAACATCAGAGCACCTTGTTTATTTCCATCCTTCAACCGTAACTCGTTCTTTACATAATTGAATTCTAGTCCGTTCGAGGCGGTGCATCTAATTGAACCGCTACCCGTTAGCCGGGGAATGATTTGTTTCCACGTTGACTCCAAACTCTGATCCGCGGACGGCTGCTTCTCACCCAAGGAGAGCTCCTCTAGACCACTAAAAAGGGTTGGGGGGGTCAGTGTTTCAATCTTCATGGTAAGAGAAGAGGGCCGTTTGCATCACCTTCCCTTCTTGTGTGAGGATTTCAAGCTCCTGTGTCGGCCTCTGTGTGTCTCAGTGTGTGAGAAGCTTCCCTCCTGCCTGGCAGCCATTCAACCTGGATGATTTACACTCTGAACTGAACCCCCCCCCACCGACTTCTCCCTTCTCCAGGTCAAAGTCTCCCCCTCCTCCCTCGTCTTCCTCTCCTTCTTTTGCCACACAATGTTATTTTGTTGATGTGCGATTCGTTGACTAATGTCATGTTGCACGTTACAGTAGTAATGGCGGGCTTTGATTGTGAAAGACGTTCAGCCCATTGTGCAGCCATGCCCTCCCCCGTATGGACGCCATTGTGGCTCACAATTAATGATCACCTTCAGCTCCACTTCCGCTCTCTCACACTGAACATTAGCACATTAGCATTCTGCCCCAACGTGTAGCCAGCGGAGCAGAGGGGCTACAGGTAGTGAGCTCGGTCAAATGTAGGAGGAGGAAGCGGTCCTTAATATCAAAGCTGTGAACAAACCATTATGTTGTTAGCTTGGGAGTATTTAGGTGCAGTTTCATGGCCCTCTGTCGCTGTGGTTATTCTTAGCTCAATTAACAGATGGGAGTTTTATGGAGTGAGCTAACAAGGTCTGCATGGGTCCTGTTAGACCAGTTCAGTGGCCTGACCTTAAGTTGAAATATGACTCACTTAATGGAAAAAAAATGCCCACGCTCTGCTCCATAATGGCCTGCAGCCAAAAAGCATTTTGAGGATCGATCGATAGCCTTTGTACTTTAGTCAATGTCATGCAGATCACCCTCCATACTGTAGGCCTACACATGGACTGTCTTTTGTCATGTTTTTAAAGGACGTTAACAGACAAAATCTCATAACTAGAAAAGGAGAAGATTTGCTTGATTGCTGAAGCGCTGCAGTTGAAGGGACAGTCGTGATACAAATGCTGAAAGCAATTTGGAGTATATTGTGTATGAACGGTGGAAGTTGTGGGAGTTAGAAGTGCTGAAGAAGTTCTTTAGTATGTTGCTGACCTGAGACCTGAAAGGGTTTGAAATATCACAGTGCAATGACATTTGAATCTTCTGCGAAGCTGAGGAGCTGAGGCAGGAAACTTGAAGTGCAATTACAGGAAAAACTATGAAAGGTATAAAAGAAAGATGGACTAATACCATAAAATACGAGGGGTGGCGACTGGTTAAACGTTTGAATCTCCTGTTGAGGTATGACTTGAGTATGAAGTAGGTTGGAGAGAAGGTGAAAAGGTTCAAAGTTTGAGCCCAACGTTCATTGAAAAAAAAACTGAATATTTAAGTTGAATAATTTAGTTGACATTGAAGTCTTATTTTCAAGTTTAAATGGCGTGTCTATGTGCAAGTATGCAGAAGCAGAGGAAGGACGATGAAGTGAAGTTGGGCACACTAACTAGAACATCGGTGAAACCCTGCTGCGGTGAAATGTACGATACTGTGAGTAAGGCGAGCTGAAGAGATTGGCTGTGTGGCTGAGCTGAGCTACTCCAGTCAGCTGGACCCTAATACACCGACCAGGCCCTGTCGCTCCCAATTAGCCCCAGTGAGCCGCTCACTGCTCCTAATACAATCCTTCTGCCGAGCTCAGCCTGGAGTAAACTACTCACACACTTCACTATTTACTGCTAACATTCAGACTTCTAATTACAACCATATTTTAACTGTTTGTTTTGTGGTTTGATTCAACATCATCTGCATTCCGGTCTTATATAATGTTCCTTCTGTAATGTGGAAGAAGATGAACATGTTTGTGATGTCTGTCATTGGCCTGTCACTCTTTCCGACAGTGAATGTTTCCAGAGAAAGCTTTTTCTTTGTGTAATGTACTAGAAAAGCTCTCTAAGTGCAGTAAAGTGATCCCTGTAATAATCTTGGAGCTGGTTATGATTAAACATGATTGGTGTAATTGTGATACTTGTTACTTGGAGAGGTTGGAAGGGAGATATATGTTTCTATGTTACGTTGAAACGTTACGTTTCAAGGTAATAACTTGTGGAACTCACATAAGCCAAGTACGTTGGCACATCATTAGCACTTCTGTGCTACGCTAGCTACTGAAGGTATACTGAATTCATACACATGCTGCTTCAGCTTTTTAATGATTGTAACAGTAAATAAAAACCTACCCGGCTTTACAGGAACAGCGTTGTTCCTTAATTTCATTGTCTCGATCACCAGGTGACGTGATGGTTCACTTCTACATTGTGATCTGTAGGCTTTAGCTTCTATCTTTATCTTTTTTAACCTCTATTCTCTGCTGAATCAGTGTCCAAAAATGAGATCATATTTATTCAGGGGGTGCAGTTAGTGACAGTGTGGGCTCCGTGGTAGCTCTGACAGCTTGACAGCGTAGCAGAGGGGCACGGGGAGGCTTAGAAAAGGGTCAATTGTTGCCGCCTGGGTACTAAAGTCTCTCACTTTTGAATGTTAAAGACGTTTTTGTCATTGCTGTGGGTTCACAAAATTCCTGACGCCGGCCATTGCTAAATAGCGGTTGCAGGATGAAAACCTTCCATCTCCAAAAGGCATCCATCCAAAGGCAGTGTATCGTGTCAAACTGTCAATAAGCAAAATACTGAACTTATCTGCTCATTAATTGTAAGTCATTCCGAATAGGAGCATCAACTAAATGCATAAACAGTGAATGAAACAGATTGCATGCTGGACTCATTGTCAGGGAGACGTCGCGGCAGCGGAAGGTCAGAGGTCCACCACTTGCAGTAATAACCAATGTGTCCATCAAAAGTCATGTATCGTGTCATAAGTGACCTTGAGGGAAAGCACTGGCTCTCTATCGGCTCACTTATTGTAAGCCGCGCTCAGGCATATTGCCAGTTTGAAGCCCGAGATGTAAATAATGCACAGTTCTTTTTTTTCCTCTTCCATGAGCTCAAGTTTCAACGTCTGTCCCTGCTTATCCAGGCTGTGGAGGTCGTATGCTTCTGCGATGAAGAATAATATGGGCCCAAAAAACAAAACGTAAGCTGATCTCTTGTTTTGGAGGAATGAGGATGTGACGGAGGTACAGGTTACAGTCTGAGTGGAAGGAACGAGAGCGGCCTCCTCGCCTAAAGGCGGGGCATACGGGGGAGATCATGCACGTGTGTGTGTGTGTGTGTGTGTGTGTGTGTGTGTGTGTGTGTGTGTGTGTGTGTCTGTGTGTGCGTGTGTGTGTGTGTTCTCGTTGTGTAGTGACGGACAGCCGGTTTCAAGTGAACAGGAGGGAAACCAGAGACGAGGAGGTGAACAGACACTGGCTCACTGGCTCAGGTTGATTGGGTCAGTATTTCCACTCACACCTCACCATCAGAGTCGTAGAGAGGAGAACAAAGCTGCTAACAATTTCTTCAGCTTGCGTCTTCATTCTATATAAGTGAAATGCACCTAAATGACATAATATAGAGGTTTGGCACGGCCTGTAGGCTCCATAGCGGGAATGTAATCTTTGTGCCATTATCCCATGATGCCCGGCTTACGGAAAGAACGCGTACAGAATTTGATACCTACGCGGTCTGCGATGATTGCGAGGGATCTTTACCGGGACGCGTTCACAAGGATTATGCAAATATGTTCTCACTCAGCAGCCGAGAATGAGGATACAGGATCCTGGGGAGGAAGTCACTTTAGCTTGGACAAGAAGCCCAGAGCGGCAGCAGTAAACAAACTGAGACGTGGCGGTTAGACTCGATGCGGAACACCCACAGGTCACGTTTGTCACCACTTATTGCTGTTTTCCTGTTCCTGTTTACGGTTTTCCTGTTCCCACCTTTTCCCCATGCATAACCCCGATGTTCTGTTTGTAAAACCCGGGCCCGGGAGATACATGGTCCAGGACACTAAACTTGTGATTTGTGTTTATAGGGATTTTTCACGCAGCCCTGCCCCTGTGTATATACATATACACAAACATGCACACATACATGTGTGTTGCCAACCCCAACACAGGTGGATCCATTGGAGACTCAATATGAATTTGCTTCACTGGTTTGAGATGCAAAGACGTTTGTGTTGTCAAAGCAAATGGAAGAAGAAAACCGACAAGTAGAAAGAAAACTATTGTAATTATAGTACAAACTGGTTACACTATGAAAGAAAATTATTATATTTATGTATCTAGTGGACCTCATGTTTATATATATATAAAGCACCTCCAATTCGATTCATATACCATCTCTTTCAACAACAGAGTTAACAAGGAATAAAAGCTGAAATGAATACATTCATGAATAATTAATGCATAAATAAACGGGTATTGGTAATTAATCAGATAAAAATAAAACAATAGAGGCATTTCATTTAGCTGTACATTTTTTACATATATTTATACATCCGTGGTACTAACCTCACTGTAAAGCAGGATCATGGTCACTCTCAAAGTTCTGAGCTTACATGCCGATAGCGTGAGCAAATACACGTGTGCGTTTCTGAAAACCGTGCTTGAAGGGCCTCGCGCACACACTCGCACACGGAACACGAATAGGATCTCATTATGTCTGGGTTGTGCCCTGCAGCAGGGTGAGTATTTAAACAGTTGTTCGGAGGAGTGACTGTGTTAGATTGTGAACAAATTAGTTTGGACCCTGAGGGCTAAGTTGATGCCGGCCTCAGGGGTTCTGTGTGTCTGGGGTTTACCGGAGGTGGAGGACATCACACATGTCCCTGTGCAGCTCTGCAAGTGGCCATGAATAAATGGGCACCTGCGTTGACCCCTCGTTGAAGAACTCATCAGAGGGCAAAGGTCACCAATGTGTCTGAAGTGTTCATCACATTTGTCCGCTTGTGCTCCTCCTCCTCGGCTCTTCGTCTTCAGTCTCACATTAATTTTAATACACTTGCCGCTCTACATTCCCACTCTCATCTTCCTCCTCTCCCTCTCGCTCTGTACTTGCCGTGACAGCTGTCGCTCTTTTTTATTTTAGTAGGCCCGTTGGCTGCCTGGTGATACATTGGTCGGCCGGGCTCGGTGTTTTAAATAGATGTTCTATTCTCATGGTTGTTTTCCCCTGGTTTGGAGACCACGCGGCCGATTACAATACTCACTGAGTATGAAACGCAGCAGGTGCTAGCAAGCCCAGGGTTAACACGAATAGCACACAAATACAGTCGTCTGTGCTTCCTCTCGTGTGTGCGTGTGCGTGTGCGTGTGCGTGTGCGTGTGCGTGTGCGTGTGTGTTTTCACTGACGGACTGGAAGGGTATGACTGTAAGTTGAGTTGTGACCAATGCACATGGATGATTTTGTTGCCTGTTCCATACTGTTACCACATATGCAGTACCCAGAAGGCCCAAGACATTGCTCCTGGGTCACAGTCCTAAATGTGCACTACAAAGTCATCATTCCATTTCAAAAAGGCCAGGTCACGACAACACACAGCAGATGTAGTCCTACTGTCCATCAGCAGGCAGCCACGTGTCCCCTGATCTGACTCACTGGATGGAGAGCCGCCCGAGACGATTGTGAATGGTTTAAAGAAAGTTAAAGAAAGCCAGAACGTTTCTTTCTCTAATACCGGAATGATAGTGTGTGGAGCCAGAACTTTCTTTAGCTGAGGGACCATTACAACAACCACCGTGATGGTCAGGACGTTGGCAGATAAAAGCATTGGTAGTATTGCTAGCTAGGCGACTTGTAGTTATAATGTTTGGAACAGGAGTCAACCTCAGGTTCTGTCGAGTGAAGCCAATGCGGAAGTGTCTTAAAATGTGCATTTGCTCTACTGACCATCAGGGGGCGACTTCTCTGGTTGCAAAAAGAAGTCTGGTTGTATAGAAGTCTATGAGAAAATGACTCTACTTCTCTCTTGATTTATTCCCTCAGTAAACATTGTAAACATGAGTTTATGTCTCAATCTCTAGTTTCAAGTCTTCTTCAATACAGCATGATGTTCATTTAGTAAATTATGGTCCACTTAGAGTCAAACACACCATATTCAAAATATGGTAACTTCTGTTCATTGGCTGCAAAGAAACAACAACATGGCAACGGTCGTAATCCAAGATGGCGACGGTGAAAAATCGCCGAACTCGAGGCTTTAAAACAGCAGTCCAAAAACCGATGGGTGACGTCATGATGACTACGTCTATGGCTTGATCAAATGTGAAAAAAGCTAACCAGATTCCAAAGCAAAGAATTGCAAATCTGATTTGCTTTAAGCTAGTGAGTTTACTCAGGCTGTTCTCATTCACTGTTCGTGCTCATACCTACGAGGAGCCCTGTAATTCTTACATAACCTAGGTAAATGTGAGCCAGGATGTTCAGGATTGCCTCTAATGAAGTCAGGTGACTTAGTATAAAGAGCAACAAAATCCATTTAGGGAGGTCAGGGTGATATTGTTGTATTTTAACTTTTTCATTTTAACATACTTAACTAGTTAAGTTATGTCCAACAAAATCACAGGACTTTCCTCCAGGAGACTGCTGTTATTTTACCTTGTGTTTTTACAAAGCGTAATATTTAGCACTATTAGCATATGGCACCTTTAGCGCCAGAGGCAGCTGAATTTTAAGCTAGCTATAATTGGATGTTTCTCATCAAAATGCACTTTGACAACATTAACCTACAGAACAAGACAAATAGGATTAAAATCCTCAATGCAAAATGGTGTTATCTTAGCACAAATACTAGAAATGACACAACCCCTTTGTAGAGATTAAAGAAAAAACACATTACTTGTTAGAAAGTGAGCTTTTAAAAAAACAAGACTGGAACTGGAACTGGCGGAAGAGAGAGGGTTATGACACGCAACAAAGGCCCCATGGCTGGACTCAAACCCAGCATGTGGCCATGTAACCACGCGGCTACTAAGCCACTCCGTAAATAAGCTTTGTGGTGATGGCAGGTGGATGATTTTACCTTTGGACAAGGCCAGGCAAGCGGTTTCTGGTCTCTCTGCTAAAATAAGCTAGCTGACTTCATATTTATTATTGAGAGTGGTATTAATCTGCTCATCTAACTTTTGACAAGAAAGTAAATTAGCAACATTAAAATGGCTATGCCAATTGCAGAGTACTGAGCTAAAGACAAATTCATAGAGATTTTTCCCTTTAGCCATCATTTTGGTTTCATTTGTCCAGGTTTTGAGTTCTCCATTTCTCTGAATATGTCAGCATTAACAAATGTTGGCTCCTGCTGTTGTTATTTGGTTAGATTAACCCATCGTGGATCAAAACTACCAGATTTCATAACATGCTGTTATCATAATTTTCCCGTTTTGACAATGAGAATCTACATTGTGATTTCAGCAGCTGCCGTTACTTAGTGAGCGTTTTAACTTGTCACGCTTCTCCTTTCCCTCCTCCGCCCTGCTGTCGTAGACACAACACATGCATTCATGCACGTGTCAGCACCGAGTGCAGAGGGAGACAGAGGAGCACATCATGGTTACTGAAGTTACCTTTTTAGACTGTGGCGTGTGACCCTGACGGGCCAATGAATGGGGACGCAGTAGGCATAGCCACATGTGAGTGTGGTGGTTTATTCATGTGAGAAAAGGGTAGATGATTAGACTGTTTACTGTTTTGGATCTGCAGGAGAGCCTTAATTATTGTTTGTTAAAGGTGTCCTGCGACTCCTCGCGCTGCTCTGAAGCAGCTACAAACTCCTACTGAAAATGAATAATGATTTTTTTTTTGTTTTAGGTCCAATCTTTCCCCTCACCTTATGTTTTAGCCCACATACATCTGTCATCAAAGGCATTGCTTTCCTTACAGTTGTTAGCTTAGCATTCTCACTGCAGACACACTCACAAATGGACAAACTCTTCTCTACAGACACACACACACACACACACACACACACACACACACACACACACACACACACACACACGCTCACTTTTAGCACTCACCTATTAATAGTCCGGCCAGGTCCACTGCCTCTCTAACGTCACTCCACTTATATTTAAGTCAGCTTGGAAACGGCACCCATGACACCACTAACTATCACCTGACCCGCTGGAAAACATATCCAGGACTCACGTCGGGAGAAGACGCCATCAGACTGGGAAGGAGATTTTCTGGTACAAGTTGGGGTTAAGGCTCTGGGGGCAATGGTGGGATCAGGAAGTGCAAGGGGGCATTGAATTAGCAAAGACATATCTGTGTATGTAATTACAACAAGATCAGTGTTTCTGAGGCCATATCTGCGTTGTCCAGTGATATTGTGGTATTTACTGACATCATCTGTAAAGGTGCTAACCAGAATTTTGAGAAGACGGTGGTCTCCTGTTGATTTGAACTTCCTCTTCTTTTTCCTGGACATGTGATTTATTTTTATTTTCAGCTTGTCAACTAATTGAGGCAGTAAAGGAAAGTGGTGGAAGCATTTTATCAAAACTCTAAAGTCTGTATTGCTGAAACCTGCAGCTCCTGTAAAATCATACATTTTCCTTTTCGTTTCTGGAGTGACGGTGACTTTCTTCATCCTTTGCAAAATAATTTCATAAGCAAGTAGTTATAATTTTTTTTATTTATATGCTTTTTCTTTGTCTCGGGACTGTCTCCTGGATGTAACGTAATATTCAGAGGGGAACACCACCTAAACTTAGCCAAGCCCAGTCACGTCTATTTTTGGCTTACTTTGCATTACCACTGTAGCATTACAATGACAGCACAGCACAATCCTTTTCTCCTTTTTCTGTGGGCTTGAAATTAAGCCATGAGAACATTACAGAACCTGGTAAATCTATCTAGTGATAGCAATGTGCTTTCCTAAACTGTGTGTGAAGAGTGTGCGGGTGAAAGCATTAAGTTGATACGTTTTACTCATTTAGGGAATGGCTAGCTTGCTAGCTAGCTTGCAAATTCCACTATGATTTCATGCAACAGTTGCAGAACATAAACGACACCACATGACCTGCTGGGCTTGGTCTATGTCACTTTAACATTTAGTATGACTTTGCTGTTTTTAAATTGCTCTTGCAAACATTAGTGGATTTGAGTTTACATGTAAAGCTATAGTGCAAAGCTGTGTGTAAGCCAGCTACACATTCACAGGCTATTGAAAGGGTACCGGCCACTCTTCACAGATACTCACAGACTGTATATAAGAAGTGGCCGTCGCCATCTTGGCATTTTGCAATCAGTGAACGACAGTGATCATATTTGGACTGTGGAGGAGGGACGTAAAGACGCCGTGTATCTGGTAGCAATAGCGAGCTGTCAATCACAAATTAGCCCGCCCTGAAGCACACTCTGCTTCATCATCTATTTTACACTTAATAAGACCATAATTTACTAAATGAACATCATGTTGTATTGAAAAAGACTGGGAACATACACTTATGTTAGCAATGTTTACTGAGGTAACAAATCAAGCGAGAAGTAGAGTCATTTTCTCATAGACTTCTATACAGTCGGACTTCTTTGTGCAACCAGAGGAGTCGCCCCCTGCTGACCAGTAGAGAGAATGCAGGTTCAAGGACACTTCCGCATTGGGTTCACTTTTCAGAACCAGAGGTTGCCACTGAAACTCCTCTCCACAGTCTTATATATGTCACCTGGCTGCAGATCAGCCAATAGCAAGGAATAATTCAAATACTTTGCACTAAAATGTCAAGATTAGAACCTGAATCTACAACAACACTACTAAATACCCATATACATTGGTTATCAGCTGAAAAAAGTGCTTTAGGGATTTAGTTACTCTTAAAGTAAGCACCCAACTGAGCAGGTTGTGCTACAAACAGAGACTGTAGCAGCTACAAGATGTATAATCCAATAGTCAAAAGTCTGTTTGTTTGGTTGTTTACAGAAATAATATCTTAAAATATGAGCTGTAATAGTTTATTGATCTTAGCATAGAAACGTCACACAAACACAAGCAAAGAAACACACCCGCTGATCTACAGGCCACAAATATGCATGCCCACGCTGCATGTGTGTGGCATGCAAGAGTATGACGCTACTGATGCATGCCACAGACTCAGGAGCTAATTATATCTTCCTGGTTTGGGCGTTGATGACAAGAACATAACCCCAGTTAGTCTGCACACCAACAGGACGGAGACATGTTGATGTGTGAAACGTTCTCTAAATGTACGTGTCCTTTCAAGCTCATACGCACCCATACTCTGCACATTGGCGCCTATGCCATAAGAGTCCTTCTATAGATGTGTGGATGGTTGAACAGAATCAGCAAATTTAGGACTATTTAGCAGTTATCCAGGGAGGTTCCTAAAGCTCGAATGTCCCATAAAAACACAAATCCAGTCCCATTTTAATTTAGCTTTGTTGATAGGGAAGACCCTCTAATCTCAGATGTGGACTTACTGAAATAAAAGTGAATTTCCCAGTACAGCAATTTAGCTTTCCGCACAAACAAGGAGAAGTAGTATGTGTACAACACAGTTGTGTGCGGACCTTATCACAAGTCTAGACGAGAAAGTCGGGGATTGTCCACTTCATGCACCAGCCACCATATTCTAATATCCAATATGACATCCCGACATCTGCCTGCCACTTCATTCTACCCTTTTTTTGGCTTTATCCATCGACTGTATAACATGTGGACGTAGTCTCTGTGACGTCACCCGTAGGATTCTGAAGAGCCAGCAACGCCCTCAATTATGCCTACCTTTAAGCTTTAATAATTTAAACGGGTGAGTTGTAACAAAATTCACCCATACAGTTGTCATGAATGGGAAATTGGCTATAGAGACCAAACCCGTTTTTTGGACCAGGCTCTAAGCAGTTTATTTCCATTTGAGGAACTGCAGTTTTTGGCTTCATTTCTCTGCACCAGGAAAGGTTGCTGCTTGGCTTTTAAGGGTATTACTCCACTCCTATGCACGATAAGTGATTGCTCCCAGTGGTTTGTGCTGCACATGAACAAATACCAGCTGCTTGAAGTTCAACTTGATTTACATTTTTTTAAACTATATATGGTGAGGAGTCGAAGAGACACAAAAGAAGGAAAGAGAAAATTAATAAGAGTTCATATATATATATATATATATATATATATAGTGGATTGGACACCAAACCTTCCTCTAGACAAAAATGCGAAAAATAAAAGGGCAATTCATCGTAATCCATTTTGTGCATTGATGCAGAATGTAGTGGTGGGTGACCAATGATCAAAAATCCAGATAAGTCAATGTTGTCTCTCGGTGGTTTAGGTCCCCAGTGTATGTTGGAAGTGTCCTGACAAGTAAGGATGCTACTTCTTTAATTATTTTCTGACCGATAGCTGACCCTTGTTAACCGATCATTAACTGTGAACTGACAGGATTAGTGCCTTACATGGGAGGTTGAAGTGCCTGACAAGCTGCCTTGCTGCAACGATAACCAACGCACAAACAGGGGACAGCCATCATTTACGGCCAGTTGCAGCAGATGCGTAAAACAGGGCAACTTAGTTTTCAGCCATAATGTTGCGTGCATTGTCGTGGACACATGCGCCACTTTACAAATAAGTTTCCAACACATCAATTCGTTGAGCTGCGAGGTTGTCAGCTACGCGTCTTGCCTGCCAGGGTTTCCACTGCAAACCGGCGTCACGTCAGCGAGTGTCCGGTCGTGCGAGAAAGCGTTTGTGGAAGTTAGCAACAAGTCCGGCTAAGACTCACCTCAGTTGGGCTGACCTTTAAGGAGGACCAGCGCTACTCTCCTCTGAGACAAGTGTTGCTCAGCTTTTTTTTTTGTTGCTTTTTTTACATGTTACTTTTACATTTCTTTTAACTGTCAGCATTAATCGGTCAAAGCACGTATTATCGGTTAACGGTTTAACGGTTAGTTATTAACATCCCTAATTACAAGCCCTGCCACTAATTGCTCTTCCTTAATCTTCAGCAACACAGCTGTTCCAATGACTGTTTTTATTTATCCCGCCGAAAACACACAAAAAAATCCCAGACTCTATCTCGGCTTAACAGTGAAGATATTCTGTGTGCTTGCCAGCCAATAAATTAATTTGAATTTGATCGCTGGCTCATTTAGCAGAATGGGATTCTTGCTTAGCTGGGAGACAATTAGAACCAATCAGCTATGAACACAGCCTTTCCATAAATCTTATTTTCGGGCTGCGCTGCGCAGAGTCCCACGGCTCATTCCAGTCTTACCTCAAACAAGACAACCCCCCACCACTTTCCCTAAAAGGAACTGAGAGTATTGATTTTACTGTGTGATAATTATAGCTTTCATTAACAGAGGCTGCAAAACATTGCAGTCTCCTCCACAAGTCATTTCACCCCCGAGGACGTGTGTGTGTGTGTGTGTGTGTGTGTGTGTGTGTGTGTGTGTGTGTGTGTGTGAGAGAGAGAGAGTATTGTTCCCTAAATATGCGAGAGTGAATCTATTTGATGTCCAATGAATTGATTTGGAGCCGCTGTGCTATGTTATCAATAGCCAGGTCAACGTTTGCTGACTCGGCCTGGTGGACTGTATCTGCTGTCTGTCTCCAAGGTGTGGAAAAAAACCCCGATCCCTGATCGGAGCCCCTCGGAGAACTACTGGTGATGTCAGGCCTCAGCAGCTCTCTGATGTGGGCCGCTACCTGAACCTGCAGAGCTCTAAAAGTTGGATTCCGGGTGCGATATCAAGATCAGTGTCGCATGAGAACTCGACAAGACATAACATTCAGTGGAAAATTGTCACAAGTAGCTTTCATTGCAGCTGTGTTTTTGGATCTTACTTCCAAGAGATCCACACAGTGTGCCCCGCTTGAGGATTTTATTTAGGGGGAATGTCGCCACAGACACTTTGGCGGACCCCCTTCCCCATGTAGATATGAAGGGGCTCATGCTAAGCTAACAAAAAAACGAATTATAATTCTAACTAATAGTTCCAGGCGAAAACATAGGTCTGAATATTGTAGTCCATTTCCACCAATAAACCCCCCTTAATCCTACACACTTCCCCTTTTAAGCAGGCACGATGTTGACCATCCTCACCTTCCAAGTGTGTTAGCGCGCTAACATTAGCTCATTAGCACTAAAGACAAAGTACAGATGGTGCTGGTGGGACAGTCATTAGTCTTGTTAGTTTAGTTTGCTCATGAACCACAGTATTGGACATATTGAAAAATGTACCCGATGATGGAGCGAGAGGAAAAGTCGGGAGATCAGAGTAAATGTCTGCACCAAATTTCATCGTAATCCACCCATCGTTTAGTTTTTTTTTTGTTTTCTTTTAGATATTTCAGTCTGGATGGAAGAAAGAAATTCTTGGTTTGGTCTGGAGCACTGAGGGCCTGTACCACTCAGCACAGGAAGGAGCTGGCTCAGGATGAAAACATTGGGATTCAGCTCCAGTCCTCTCCCTCTGTTTTCTATTCTGTCTGTGTGGAGCGGGGCGAGCAGGGAGATAGACTGTTCTCTGTATCAGCACTCCAGGGGCTGCATGGCAGGCGGACACAAGTTGCCAACAGTTTCTCCGTCGCATGGAGAGCTTCTCCTCTGTGTGCGCGCACGTTCGAAAAACAGCCTGATATTTGAGAAATTGAAATTAGCTTTGGTATGCTTTTAGTGAAAGTGCATGCTGGTGCAATATTTCAAAGTGACACGGCATCTGAGAGCCTGTAGCATTACAGCACAGGGAGAGTCAACGTCCCTTATGAGAAACATATGTTTCAATGCGCCACAGTTAACCTTGGCTAGTCAGTGGAGAGGTTTGTTCTGGGCTATCTTCTGTCTGTGTGTGTGTGTGTGTGTGTGTGTGTGTGTGTGTGTGTGTGTGTGTGTGTGTGTGTGTGTGTGTGTGTGTGTGTGTGTGTGTGTTAGAAGGAGGTACATCATCCCTCCACTTGAGCAGCAAGCTGCCCTTGGGTTACTGCAGTATTTCTCTCTCACTCTCTGTGGCCCTTTATTACTCTCTCTCTCTCTCTCTCTCTCTCTCGCTCTCTCTCTCTCTCTCGCTCTCTCTCTCTCTCTCTCTCACACCATCTTCCGGTTAATTGTATCAGACATAAACGTGCAGACGTGCTTACTAGCATATGCACGCGCCGCTGCAGTCACACACACACACACACACACACACACACACACACACACACACACACACACACACAGGGCAGATGTGCAGGCTTGAATGACCCGCTGCTCTCGAGCGGTTGCTAAAAAAAGCAGCTCGCCCTGCCTCGAGTTGATGGAATTGCATAATGAGTGTGATGTCAGCATTGTTCTTCCCACGGTAACAAGTGACGCTGACGGGCGACGGAGGCGAGGAGCGGGCGGCGTGATGGAGGGAGATGAAAGGGCGAGAGGAAAAAAGCAGAGAGTGACGAGAACCCAAAGGAGAGAGAGAGTTAAAAGCTGCGGTAAGTGAGATTTATTTAAATTTTATGTCACAACACACTCAGGCTAAATCACAAAGTGAGAGGCTGTGAGAGGAGCGTCCCTTAACACTGACTCAGAAGCTGTACGTAATGTTTACCCAGATCTCCAGGTTGGTATGGACGCTCAGAACCACGAGCGAAATAAAAATCTTGTCAAAGCGGCCAATTTGTGAAAGTCATCGTTAAACATTTGACCTCGCTCGTCCCCCGGGTATCTGCTGGTATAAAGGCTCACTGGCCGGGCATACAGCAAGCCGCCTGCAGCTCACTGCAGTGACGGAGGAAGTATTCAGTTACTGTGGAAGTAGTCCTGCATTCAAAACTGTTACTTAAATGATCAAGAGTGAAAGTAGCAGATTGGCTGTATTCTTGGATTGATATTACCGATGCAAACATTAACTGTGAGGCAATTACTGAGTAACGTTCACAGCCCGTTCCCCCGCTGTCTGTGTCCTGGGGGAACGCAAACATCAACGCGGACTTGTTCTGAAGCTGCTGGAGACTTTTTATTTCCTGTTTATTTTTTAGCGGACGCTGCGGACAAAGCGCTAGTGTCTCCATGCACCAGGTTCCCTTGAGAAAATCCTCTCATTTACCTGCAGCCGGGTCTCACAGTCGGCCCTGTGCAGTCCGGGTTCTGGTTCTCCTGTGCGTCCCTTCACTCCAGTGGGCCCGGCGATACGGCCTGGGCCTCCAGCAGCGAGGTGTCGGTGTTGGCTCTCAGCGGGGCCCGGCGGAGGAGCTGCTGTTGACGTGCTCACTAACGCACCTAGATTACGTAGCAAACATACTTATTTCAACCAGAACCAAGTGGTTTTGTTGCCTCAGGTTCTGCTCTGCGGGGACTTGAGCAGGCGCACTAATCCCTCGTGTTACTGGGCGTTCGTAGGAAGACGCACAACAACAGAACTTTTTGATATCATATGAGCTGTTGTACGATATGTTGACCAACAATATAATTTACCTCCTTGCTTCAGACGCCATATCCCGACTAACTCTGGGAAAGGAGAGGATGGGGGTCTGATTAGAGGGCCCACAGCTCTTTATGGTCCCAGGGCCCCCTGAGTGCATTAAACCGGCCATGTGGTTCGATCTATAACAATTTTGTAAACTCATCATAACTTTTCGATGTAAAATCTGAATCTGCAAAGTGACTAATAGCTACAGCTGTCATGACTCTAGAGCAAAAAAAAAACACCCTTGAAATGCAGCAAAGTATAAAAGCAGTGTACAGCAAACGTACTCAAGCACTGAAGTGCTGATGACACGTTGCAGCATTTAAAGTCACCCACGGTATCGCTCCGCTTTAAATCAAGTGGAAAAGGTGGACGTTTTTAGAAACAGTGGACACGGGGGCTGTACCACTTTCACAGCTGAACGATGGTGTTGATTTTCTGCTTCGCCGGATTCATTTGCGGTCATCCTGCTCCAGTATCCGCTGTTAGCTGAGCTCATCCTCACTCATTAATCTCAAATGGTTGCTCACTCGCTTGGCAGCGAGTTGTTCAGCTCAGTTGTTCATAAACACATGTCCCCCCTGGCCCGGTCCCCCCCCCTTCACCCCCCACCCCCCCACCCCCACACCCCCCCTGTTACTGGGGAACACTGGTCTGTGTCTGCATACTTAGTCCATGGGACGGCAGGACGGCAAAACGAAACATGCAGGACGATATGTTCCTACGGGCATCGAATATGACATATTAAATAGTATTGTTTGCTGTCTACTATTTAATGTAATGCTATGAAATGCAGCTTTCTCCTGATATTCTATTCTAATCTCAAACAACTTTCTGCGGTGTGGGAGCTACATAACATCTGGTTGTAAATTCCGTCGCGGAAGACAAATATCAAAAAGTTCAAATATCTTAACTTTGGATGGCGACGCCGTCTACCGGTACCGTCGGTTTACTTTTCCAGCCTCTCCTAACTTTACCGTCGTGCTCGGGTCCACGGACATGATATCCGGTCCCATGTGAATGCAGCGTGACGGTGACCAGCGGAGTTGCTTTTTTCTTGTTGCTTAAACCCTGAACGCCACTCTTCCTCATACATCCTGTTTATAGCCCGCTGCTGTGTCACAAGCAGCCACTTCTGATCCTCATGAGGATCTGACTCAGCGGAGGAGAGCAAGAGGAAGAAGCTTCATCGTGGATGAAGGTCACGAGACAGTTATAGATTTATTTTTTCTCCAGAAGAAGTGCTTTAAATTCTATAAACAGATCTGAATCTACATCTTGTTGTTTTTTTTTTTCATCTGTACACTTTTTAAAGCTGCGTTAATAGTTTCTTATGTACTTAAAGGGCAGTAGCAAAAGCTGAAAAAACATCAGCTTTGACCAGCAAACTGTTTTCCTATTTTCCTATTTTCACATCCAGCAGACACCAAACATCATCATCATTATAATATAATATTTAATTATCATTAATTTGAGCGTCTCTAGCGGATCTTCTTTTGGCTCTGTTGTCTCCAGCAACACTAGAGAAGAACACAAAGCTACACTATGTTCACCAGCGCGTCACTGACTTTGTCTGCTGTGTAGTGCACAAAAACAATCAGCTAAAAGAGGCAAAAATAATAAGTTCCGTAAAGCTGAGGGGGATTGCAGAGTCGGATGATAATTCTTTGTGGATTAGTTGCTATAAGCGACACATTTCACAACACAGGTCGTTGTGTGATTGATTTTTACTGCAAAAATATGATATGGTGCAGCTTTAACACCAGAGAATTAAAGCTATTGTCAAAGTAAAAAAAAAAAAGGTATTTGTTCATATTTTACTGTAAAGAATATTGATTAATGCAGCTTGAATTATGATTTTTCAGCTTCAGAAAACCTCAACAGAATCAGAGATCGTTGAAATAGCAAAAACAAGGAAGGCAAGATTATTTATTAGGAGCAATCCATGCACAGTTATACATACACAAGATATACAGATTGTAAAGCCCTCTGAGGCAAATTTGTGATTTTGGGCTATACAAAAATAAATTGAATTGAATTGAATTGAACAAGAGAAGAATGACAAATGTATGTAAGAGAGAAAAACATCAAAAGTGAATATGAACGAAAATATTATTTTTTCGGGAACTTTTGGAAACTCCATAGGCCTATTTACAGTTGAAGAACGACAATGTATTTTCTAGCAGGGTTTGTCCAACTGATGTCACACAAGCTCATACAAGATGCCTCATCATGACTGTACAGCGGCATGAAAACATGCTTTGTTCCATCGACAGACAGTATGAAATATTGCCAACATTATCTTGACAGCTAGAACAATAACATATGGTCTGGTGCTAATCAATCCCTGAAGGATCTGTTCCATTTTTCTAATAGATGTGCCTTCAGCGCAGCTAATTAGAATTTTTTTTTTATTTCTTTTTTTCAGCATTTCAATGAGATTCACTTGACAGTTGGTAGAAACATAGCTGGTGTATGACTCTCAGTGATGAATTTTGATGTATTTTTCTTGTTATCTTATGGGGTCAAACATGTTGTCATGTGACATGTTAGTGGAGTCTTGAGAGAAGCAGAAGGAGGACGTTTGAGTCCCGGCTCCGACTGGTTGATTAGAGTTACCAACTGAACTTCCCTGTTGGTGGAGGAATTGCTCCAAAGACGTCCAGCTTCTGTTATTTACTCATTTGAAGTCCCAGAGAAACGTTAGTTAGAGCGTGTTCAGCTTCTACTGTGAGTCTTCCACAGTGAAGCAGAATGTTTGTGCGATGTATAGTTACAAGAGGGATTATGTGATGGTTATTTGTGGGGCGACTGTGGCTCAGTGGTGAGCAGCTCCGCTAGTCCATGTCCATGTGTCCTTGGGCAAGACACTTAACCCCAAATGTCTCCCGTAGCTGTGCCTACGGTGTGTGAATGTGTATGTATGAATGTTAGCTACTCCTGATGGACAGGTGGCACCTTAGCCCCTCCCATCAGTGTGTGAATGGTAGCTACTCCTGATGGACAGGTGGCACCTTAGCCCCTCCCATCAGTGTGTGAATGGGTGAATGACGTCATGTAATGTTAAAAGCCCTTTGAGTGGTCGGAAGACTAGAAAAGCACTGTACAAGTCCATTTACCATTATTAATCGAGATTACACTTTTAAAAAGCCTTTTTGACCCTTTTAGATCACATCCCCGGTCATACCGTGAACCTTTTAACAGTATATGCAAAGGAAAACTACAATAAATCTATTTCATCGTCTCGCTTTTGTATCGGTACCCGCTCGGGATTCATTTTCACTGGGAAATACGTCACAGTACGGAAGCTAAGGATGCTCTAACTTCCGTTTCATTGGGACAATCAAAACGTTCTCATTTGATTGGACCGCTTAAAAGTGGGCGGGCTTAGAATGTAGCTAATGTGGATCCTCCCTTGTCGCTCAAAGTAGCGGATAGATTGACGGATTGATGTCGTGATATTATTGGTTGGAATTGATTGGTTCTAGCTTACTAAACTAAATTCAGAATTAATTCTAATTCAGAAAGAAATATGTTTTTTATTTAATACATTTTTTTAGCATATATTGTCAAGGCCTTTACACACCGACGGTTTGACGAATAAACAGTACGAAAATATGAATAACTCACCTGTGTTTTTACTATGAAATGTAAGAACGGAAGTCTGGTCTGCACCGCCTTGGTCAAGGTGGAAAGGAGTAATAAAGTTTACCGTCTTGGTTCGGACTACGGAGCCTCCGTGTTTTATAAATACGGGTAAAACTCAACTCATTCTGCAACCTGATTGGTTGATGCCTTTATTCGCGATGTGAATATTTAGAAAAATCAACCTCGTTGCGCAAAAAAAAAAACATGCCGCTTTTTCGCAGAGTAAGTTTCACGTTCTGTGTGAAAGTATTCATGACAAAAACAAAAACGTGCAAATTAACCACATGGAAATGTAATCTTGACTTAATAAATATAGTTGGGTCTGATCCCTGGAGATAAATAGAAAACGAGTTCCAAACAGGAACATGTCCTATAAATAGAGGCTCAGAACATAATGTAATATTACGAAGGCAATTATATTCTTGACCTGAGAATATTTAGACTCCTGTTCTATTAAAACGCTGTGAATCCACAGACCCGTCTGCTGCATTCTACTTGATGGGGTGATGAGTGTACTGAAGTCACAGCGCAGTAAAAGTCACAAAGCAGAGTGTCGGTTCCGTAACCGCCTCCCAAGACAACCTCAATTTATCAGTCAACAGGTTTGAAGCTGAAAAACAAACTGATAAATGCCCCCCCCCCCACCCGTGCGTTTTTTTCTAAACCTTCATACAATCATTGCTCTGTGAGAGAGAGACCAAGGTGGCAACATCGATGTATTTTGGTCACATTTAAAAGGAGCCAGCATGCTGTTTTGGAGAAATAACCATCTAATTGCCGTGTAGCATCAGGGGGAAAAATAATGAGTGTAAGCGCTGGAACGCAGCAGGGGGGGGAAGCAGCTGCTGAGGCCTCTAGAGTCTGAGTTAACCAATAGTCTGATAGGCCGGAGAAACAGTGTACAATGAAACATTGGAATGTATTTTCTGCCACTGTTCCTCAATCCCTCACCTTCGGATCCCCTCTACTCTTCCATATTGTGACGGACAGCATTAAAAAATATTTCGGTGTTCGACGTACGCTTGTTAACTTAAAATCTCCCTTCTGGTGCAATCAGTGTAATCCTGTTGTATGGCTCTCAATCAAGCTAGACAGCAGGCCCATATCTGGACCTGGACCTGGACCTGGACCTGGACCTGGACCTGGACCTGGACCTGTCGCCGCGCTGCAGTCGGGTCCAGACCTGAACGTCAGGATGGATGGTGTAAGCGCTCCGTCACTTACAGGATTGGGAACAGCAGGGAGAGCGCCGAGCAGATAGCCAGTGTCTCCCCAGCACTGACGTCACACAGTTTAGCAAGTGTGCACAGCAGGAATTGTTCCCAGTTGTGAATGTGATCATGCCTCTCATCCCACACACTCACACACACTCACACACACACACACACACACACGCACACACACACACACACACACACGCACACACACTCCTCCTAATGTTAAGCTGAGGCCTGGAGATAAGTCCAAATATAGCAGAGGAGCGAGAGGGGGGTGAGTGAGTCATCAGGATCAACTGAACGTGTGTGTGTGTGTGTGTGTGTGTGTGTGTGTGTGTGTGTGTGTGTGTGTCCATGTTCATCCTGGAAACAGGTGAATTGAGAAACATTGTGTGTCTGAATTGTTAAGGTTGAATGAAGAAAGCTCCTAAAGCAACTGTCTTATGCTTTTATTTTGTAACTTTGTCATAATAAATGTTTTGTAATTTTTCATAATTAATATTTTGTAACATTTTCAGAATTGATATTTTGTAACGATTTCATAATCCGTACGTGTAGACTATTTCATAATTACTGTATGTTTAAAATATCTCAGAAACAGTATGTTTAGACCAGTTCATAATTACCGTATGTTTAAAATATTTACCGCGTGTTTAAACTGTCTCATAATCCGCGGATGTATAAATCGTACCAGGACATGAAACAAGAACAGTGAATTAAGGACATTGAACCAGGACATGGAACAGGACACTAAATCAAGGTCACGATATGTTACGCAGTCGCGAGGGCTCACAGAATCAAGATGCCATTTAAATTGACTTAACATCGGATGTCTCTCTTTAAATGTTTTTTTGAGACACTAAACGTGTCTTTTTATAAATAATTTAGATATTGTAGTCTTTCTTCAGTCGTACTATTCAGGGCTCGACGGTAGGGTTGCGAGGTTGCCATTGGAAACTATTTTGAGCAATTGGCAACGATTTCTTGTTCTTTGGTTGCCTTCAGTAGCAACCACTCGGCAAACAGATAAATGTTTAGCCCACGAGGAATGCATTTTCAAGCTTTTATTCACATTTTCGTTATTACGCCTAAGTATAACTGCATAGTATCTCAGTTACTCAAAATATCAGGTAAATAAAAAATGGCAGCTATATTTTCTGTTTTGGCAACCAAAAGCACCGGCCTGGTTGCCTTCCAACTACTTTTTAAAGTTGTTGTTGAGCCCTGGTTACATTCTAATATTAAAGGTGAATTGCATGTTACATTTATTCAATGTTAATCTAGAAAGTAACCAATAGTCAAGTACATTTTGTGGAGCAAAAGGTACACTGGAAATGCACTTTACTTCCCACAACTGCTCCTCGTAGTATTTATCCAAGCAGAGAGTGTTTTTTATTCCAGATTTGGACATACTCTGCCATGTCTCCACTCCAATACAATGAAGGTAAATGTCATTTTGCTTGTGGTGCTCACCATATTGAGCAGTACAGTACGGGCCTCAGCATGAAACCGGGTTTTTACCTGATCGTCTAAAGGCCGCTACACACCGAGGGGCGTTATTGTTGTGTGATTAATTTGCACGTCAATATATTTTAATTAACTGATGTTTTTGTCATGAGTACCTTCACACAGAACGGCAGTATTACGCGGCAAAAAAGTGACGCCATTTCTTTTTTTTTTTTACAAACGCCGTTGGTTTGTCGAAGCTTTCCAAACCAAGACGGCAAACTTCATTACTCCTTTCAACCTTGACAAAGGGCAGCGCAGACCAGATCCACTTCCTCCGTTCTTACCTTTCACCATAAAAGCCTTAGACGTATAAACTGCATAACTGTGAACCAGAGGGAACTCATATTCACCAAAAGGAAACTCAATAAAAAAGCATACGGTAGCTTAGGCTTTACAACAATTCACCTCAGACAGAATGCCAGACGCTGCTCTGGGTCAACAGGATCCTGGTAGCTGGTCGTCTGTCTGCAAGAATATATTTAAACCTTTTATTGTAAAAGTGCAACTGTTGCAAATTTGCATGGCTGCCAGTACGAATTGTTCTGAAGCAAAATATTCAAAATTCCAGTCATCATCGTGTAAAGGTTGGAGGCAGATATCTCAAAACCTTGTTAAATATAAACCAAAACCATCTGCATGGCTTCTTGCTAGTAAAGGTAAGTGAGAAAAGATGGGTTTTTTTCTAAATTTGGGTGACACAACCCCTTTAAGGACTGAGCAGATTATAGCGATAGTCATCAGGAATAAGATTATTCAACCTCCAAACATGCACGGGCACATACAAGAACATAATGTGCCAAAGCCTGCGTGATCACAGAGCCGCTAGCAACAGCTGTACTGCAGCTGGAGTGAATGCACAGGAGGATCGTATACAGTCGGGAGAGATTGTGCAAGAGTGGCCCGAGGAGAGCTTGATATAAAAAAAAAAGGAGATTCATATTGGCAGCTTCCCTGGAGATGAACCTTAAACCTTGAGAAGACGAGATGAGAACCACAGGCGGTGACTCATCTCATCTCGTTTCAACCGCGGCCTGCGTCTGTATCCGAGTGGAGCGGCCGTCCTGGAACGAGTGCATCCACGAAGCGACTCCTCGGTGAGCTCACACAGAGCCGCCGACTCCGAAGGCTCTCCCAGTCAAGTGGATGTGCTGCGTCACAGCAAATCTCTAATGGAGCGGAGTGGGGGGTTTCTTCCGTCTTTTTTTTTTAAAGACAGACTCATTTAAGTTTCATCAAGCTGCTGCTGCGGGGCCCCCGCGGGAGGGAGTCGACTCCAGCCGGCTAGGAGGAGAGGCCATGTGGCTGCAGACCAAAGCTAACAGAGTAGAGCCTCTCTTCATCTACCGGCCCTCTGCGCTTCCCTTTACCACATTATAACCAGAGCAGAGGGGATGTTAAGTGCTGTGTTCTCCTTACTCAGTCACACGGCAGGGCAGGGTGAACATCCGAGGTGGGCACGGGGTATCGGGCCCCTAATAAACCACCCCACCCTTCCTTACCCTAATGGGTCCCCAAAGTTAGTCCCATTATACTCTCAGTTTATTTGGTACATTAAAATGAATACAACAGCACCGCAATAAAACCTCCCGTCATGAAGGCTATAGTGTTTTTGTTTTTGTTTTTGTTGAAACTGTTTTAGGGAGGAGTTGATTCAACTGTTACGTGGGGCTGTCGAACTGCATTGCAATATGTCGATAGGTGTTTTTATTATTTTGTCCACCCCATGCAGGCTAAATAAAAGAAAGTATCTCCCACATGCCGTGCACGCTTCAGGTGGCTCCTCTAGCGGAGCATGATTAAAGGAATCTTTCCCACAGTGCCGAAACGGTTGCATTACCCTCAAATCAAATCATGTGATGTTTATGACCAAAATGGTTAGTGCTTCAGAAGCACTTGCTCAATTTGGAATCTGCTATGGATTTGGTCCCTGATTACAGTTTACAGGAGGTAAACAGTCACTGTCTGCTATCTGTGTGTGTGTGTGTGTGTGTGTGTGTGTGTGTGTGTGTGCGCGTGTGTGGGTGTGTGTGTGGGTGTGTGTGTGCGTGTGTGTGTGTGTGTGTGTGTGTGTGGCTTAACAGATTGTTTTATGTGTTTAGGCTGTTATTTGTGTCAATATGTCTCTGCAATTCCGAACAAATTTGAGCGTGGGAGTGTTGTCGTGCTGGTCCGTGTGTGCTGAGTGGGTGTTTGTGTGTGTGTGTGTGTGTGTGTGTGTGTGTGTGTGTGTGTGTGTGTGTGTGAGAGAGAGAGAGCGAGTCAGAGAGAGAAATGGGAGAGTGAACACGATGTACCCAGGCACAGCTTTCCTGGGCCGTGTCCAAGTGTCTGCTTGCAGCTATGTACTTGGTGGACACCTCCCGTCACGTTCTCCCCCCCTATTCTCTGACCTCGCCCTAGCCAGATCTACCCATGTGACTTACCTTCTTCCCCCCCGCCCCCCAACCCACCCCAGCACATTCTGCCACTGACACCCCTCCAATGCCCTTGACTTCTTTCTGCTCACTTCTTCACTCTCCTTCAGCCCTTGTATTCTAAACCTGACCTGCGAGGACTTTAATGGTTTTCGGTAGTCCTTAAAGGTTTCTGTACAACCACCCGCCCCCCTCCCCATCCCACCCATCCCCCTCCCTCTCCATCCCATCCCAACCCCCCTCTCCATCCATACAGGCTCCTCTCCTCGCCTTTCGTCCCTCCCTACCTTTCACTTGTCCTCTGGAAGCTTAGTGAAGTAGAGGGTTTGTCATGTGAGGTGAACACGGTCTCCTGTGCCAAGCCTGCAGGCTGGCGCCAGTGCCATCAAGACCAAACAGAACCCCTAAAATACACACTGACACACACACACGCACACACACACACACACACACTTTCTTAAGTGCTACACTAGCACGTGCACTGAGAATTTAAAGTAGTAATCCTTGAGATCCTCTCGTTTTTATTTTGGCAACACGTCTGGTGCTAAGCGGCCATTACCGTGGTGTTTTGGCTCTGTGGCCAGGATCTTTGTGTTTCTAACTACAGTCTGTCCTCTATTCATTCATTTAAAAAAATAAATAGATATTCTTCCCAGTAAGGACATTTGGGTATGGTGTGGCAATGTCAGCTTTGCTAAAAATTAGTTGCAGTGGTCAAAACTGGTACTGCAACTAAATAATTTCACTGAACCCTTAAAGGTGCTACATATGAGATTGGGAGCATTTCTGTGCCTCCACATGGCGTCGGCTAGCTAACATTGCAAACAACGGCAACGATGCAGCTGCGAACACTGATTTTTTGCATCCAATGAACAGAAGTTACCATATTTGGAATGTGGAGGAGTGACGTAGAAACACCGTATACAGCTCTGGTAGGGGCAGCGACCTGTCAATCATAGTAAGCCACGCCCTAAAGCATACTCTGCTTTATGGTCTGTTTGACTCTAAATGGATCATAATTTACTAAATGAACATCATGCTGTATTGAAGAAGACTTGAAACTAGAGATTGAGACATAAACTCATGTTTACAATGTTTACTGAGGGAATAAATCAAGAGAAGTAGAGTCATTTTCTCATAGACTTCTATACAATCTGACTTCTTTTTTCAATCAGAGGAGTCGCCCCCAACTGGCCCGTAGAGAGAATGCAAGTTTTAAGACACTTACACATTGTCTTCACTCAGCAGAACCGGAGGTTGCCGCCTGGCTGAACCCATTGCATTGTCTCTGAAAGGGCCTTAACACAATCTGAGGTGTCTTTTCTTTTATCTCTAGCACTTAAACCCTATATCTCGTTTTATCATTACAATCACCTATAGCAAAGGAAATTATTTAAATTCAGAACCAATGCTATCAGATTTAAAAAATTAAATGGAAGACATTACTTTTGGCTCTTAAATGCTGATAAAACAGAGTTGTATTCTGACATCAAGAATGAGTGTTTGTGTAGGAGACACAAGTTACATTGTTTCAAATTGAACTGGCAGGAGATTTGAAGCATCAATATAAAATTCAATTACTTGTTAAGTTAAAGCAGATCAGGGAGGAGGGAGGCGGTTCCGACATGATAGAGAAACACTGATACAGAAAGGGGAATGGGTGGATAGAGTGAGCGTGGGGGATGAAGGAGGGAATGAGGGAATGAGGGAATGAGGGAACCGACGAGGATGAGCAAGGGAAATCTGGGTTTAAGAGCTTTGCTCCGCTTTAACACGAGTAATTTATTCAGAGCCTGCAAACAATGGAGCCAAGAGAGGAAGAGGACACAGCTGAGATCAACACCATGTAGGAATTAATGAAGTTCTCCGCCAACACACGGCAGAGAGATTTTATAGCCCGGAGGCTGGAGACACTCTACTAATTGTGTTTTGATAAAACACAAATGTCTCATACTTCGTTTTCCAATTATGAATGCCGCACTGATTAAGACAGGATGATTTTTTTTTTCTTCTGTTTGTGCCGATTTGTCACACAATTAACTAAAGTTTAGTAAAAACTTCTGTTCGCAGAGACACCCATTTACACCAGATTGTACTGAATGACAGAAACATTGTAAATAAATATGCCAGCAGTAAGCGAGATAGTTTGAGTTGGTTGAGTTTTTCTCATTTTGTAATGCCGCGAGAACTAGATGTCAAAATGTGTCGACTGTGACTAAAAGTGCATTCAAAATGTTAGTGGTTAGCTGCCAAGGAGATCTATGGTGGGTAACGCGAAAACCCAATGGGTCCTATCTAGAGCCATCGTCTGGTTTGTCCCTTCTGGGCTACTGTAACATGGCGACCAGCTCCGTGAAGAGGACCCTCCCTGTATGTAGATATATAAACGGCTCAATCTAAAGCACTGGTTCTCTTTTTTGAGAGGAAGAAAGATGTTCATGCCCCACCGCCCCAACAGAATTGTAACAAAATGGTCCATGTTGAATTTTTATTGAAATAGCAACATTTTGTGACTCCTCCATCTGTGCTTTTTCAACTAATAGATAAAGAAAATTGCAATCACTTTCTGTTAACTAACTTTTTGTTAGAACAATGCAAATAAAGTTCTATCTGTCCAAAAAATAACTAATATTTGGCAAAACATAGCTTATTGTGGCTGCAATTAACCTGTTTTGCACTGATTATATTTTCAAGATAATAACAATAAAGTGCAACCTGTGAAAAACTAAACAAAACAAGTTCAAATATTTGACAATAAAGAGTTTTACTGAGTTTTACACTGCATATCTTTTCAAAACAACAATAACGTGCAACCTGTGCAAAACCAAACCAGATGAGGTCAGATATGTGAGCCATCAGGTTGTCTCAGTATTAGTGGAGCAGTGAGCTGCTTTCCACTACACATCTTTTTAAAACGGGGTGTCAGACTTGATACGGCCTCTCTCAATCCAGGCTCCATGTAGAGCTCAGATCTTTGTTTGGAGAGAGGCAACAGCAGAGCAGCCGACCTCTCAGAGGTAGTGGTGGAGAAGCTGTGAGCGGCTACGGATGATGTTATGAACCCAGACACGAGGGCGTTTGATGTTCCCACGTTTGTGGGACTTCCACAACACGTACAAAGCAGAAATAGTGGTTATTTATTCCACGGTAGATGGCGGAAATTAACTATTTCTACGTAGATAAGCCACGCCCCCTCTCCGGCGCGTCTGGCGCGATGAAGCGAAATAACCACAAATAGTCCGGCGAGTAAACTCACGAGAGTAAAGCGGCGCGAATATTCGTATTTTGGTGTGAACACAGCAAGTTTTATGTCCGTGTACTTTGTACTTTTGTAATATGTGAAGTTCTCAATAAAGTTCTTGAAATAAAAATATTCTGCATTTCCCCCTGCGCCCCACCTGTCATACCACTGCACCCCACTAGAGGGGCGCACCCCACAGTTTGAGAGACAATGATCTACGGTAACGAAAGCTCAAAGGAAAGAATACTGAACGATATTATATTCCACTTTTTTCCAAAAGATACCCTTAAATGCTTCACATTGCTCCTTTGAAGCTGCACTCATCAATACTTTTATGTCCACAATGAATGAAATGTTTTGCATTGTAAATCGTATCTTCTGTAGTGACAAACCCACAGAGAATTTAGTTCTACTGATCTTTTAGCCTCTTTTAGCTCGTTGTTTTGTTTTGCTTTTACGAAACGCTGCGGCATGAGAGCTACAAACGCTATAAAAATCTGCGGCAAACGCACACAGTTAGCAACTAGTTAGCGAATATAGTGGAGCATTTAGCGGCTAAAGAGCCAAATTTCTCTCAGAGCGTGTGGAGACCCAAACAGAGCTAAAAGGAGAGGGACACTTGACTTCGAATGAATGCTAATGTTGTGCTACATCTGGTCAGCAACTGTTTGACCAATCAACTGTACGAGGTAATCGAATGTCAACATTGTTTTAACAGTTTGACAGTTTACAGTATATTTAGCTTCAAGCGGAGACACCAAAGTAGAACCACAACTTACAATTGGTTTTATTATAGATAACCTGTAAATAATTTTTCCAATATAAAAAGTTAGGTAATATAACATATCTAAATTATATGTTTTGTCTGATCAACACCATGTAACCCAGAGAAACAGTACTTTTTCATTTACAATGAGAAAAACAGAGAGGGATAAAATCTTTGAGTTGACCAGCTAGGGACCATTAACATGTGGTCGTTTTGCTTGATAAATGACTTTTAAATGACGATTAATTCATTATCAAATTGCTATTTATTTCCTGTCAGTTGATTCCCTGATCAGTCTAATAATAATTTCATCACTAAGTTGAAGTAATACAATGTTGTTTTATTGTTACTGTTGCCCCAACACGTGAGCAACATTTAAATGTCGTACCTGGTCGAGCTCATTTGAACCATCCATATGGATCACATTTCATGAGCTAATCAAAAGTGATCAGTGCATCTTATTAGATCATATATTTACTGCATGTGCAATCTTTATCTGCAGAATACAGTGGTAAAATAAATGCACGTGTGCGAAAATAGAATATTTAAAAATTGAACTGCAGAAAAAGAGTATAATATTTTTCTGAAATGTAGAAGAATAAAGTAGAAATATTTAGCAGCATAAAATGTAAATACTTTACTATGGTAAGTACAAGTGCCTCAAAATTCAGCAGTACAGGCACAGTACCTGGGTAAATCAATCAAAGTAAACAATCAGTTTCGTTTCCTGCAACCTTTTCTTTACACAATTAATGCCAATTTACATCAGAAAATATGTCACGCAGATTTGGATCAAGGTGGATCAACTCCGCTAAATAAAGAAAATTAATATAAACCAAGAATAGATGGTTTGTTGTGGAGTGTACCCTCCATGTTGCTCTAATCTGAAGCTAAATCAGGCTCCTCACTCATGACGCTGATGTTTACACTGATGTCTGTCTGCCGGTGACGGTGAGTGTGTAACATGGCAGAGTGTATAACGGCCCTGATAGATCATGTATCGATCTCTCTCTCTCTCTCTCTCTCTCTCTCGCTAACACACACACACACACCACACACCACACACCACACACCACACACACACACACCACACACCACACACCACACACCACACACCACACACACACTCTGTGCCTTTCTGTTCTGCCAGCACCCTGATTAAACTTCTAAAGCAGATTGCATAATACATGCAACAGAAGCGGGGCAGTGGAGATTTAGAACAGTAGCCTCTGTTTCCCTGTCTCTCTCTCTCTGATGAAGGGATTGCGTAAGGAAGCAGAGGGGATGGATTCGGGTCACGGTGGCTCTGGGAGCCCGTGTGAGTGATTAGACCAGACACACTCAGGGAACTCAAGCTCGCTCCCAGTCTGGAGAAGATTCTGGGACGCAGGGAAGTGAAGGAGAGTCAGACAAGAGACCGGCCTTCCAGGCCGTCAACCCATTCCACTTGACTGCTGTTCTATTCCTGACCAGCCCGTGTGCTGTTCCAAAAATAAAACACGACGAAGGGGTGGGCGAACCCTCCTCCCGCAAACACGCACGTCTGCACACTCACTACTCACATTTAGAACGAGCAAACCGGTAGACCTTCTCAGGTGATGAAATGGAAAACTCATCATTAAAGAAAGACAGAAATCTCCAAATGTTCATCTAAGGGATACATTTGTCTGAGGGAAAAAAGTGCAAAAAGAGAAAAAGAACACTTGTTTTTGCAGGTACAACATCGGATCTCTCCTCAGAGTTGTAGTTGGTCTCTTTTAGATTGCCTTGGTTTTATTGAACCTGATTGAATGTCTTATAATTCAAACAAGGGACTTAACCACAGAGAAAGACATTCTCCTAGGTACCCTCCAGCAACTTCACTTATTCAAAGTAGGGTCAGTTGTTACAAACTTGTGCACCAAAATGTATTCTAAATTTTACTCTTTTTTTTAAATATCAAAGTTTTCTATCTTAAACTGAATTTTCGGGAAATGTCTATTAAAAAATGCACAAGACATGGTTCAGCCATAAAACAAAAAAACATGTAATCTCGGATATGTATGTTTCTATCAGGGTAGAATATACAACACTGTCCCAGTATAAAATAAGATTATCTTTTCCATATTTCCAATATGCTGGAGAGTATGCGTGAAGATTACTTTCTTTCCCAGATTGATTAAAGACAATCAATCTCATGTCTGCCTTCAGTATCGAGAGGCGGTGGACCATCGTGGGACCTTATGTCAGAAAATAATATATACGGTACAGGCACCGTAGAGATATAATATATTTTTTTTATCCCAATTGAATTGGGCCATGAACTACACATATGTTTGTCAATGTGAAAGATCATTTTACAGGTAAAAATTATTATCTTTGAAATTGACAGTGTAATTCATGGCACAATTCAAACGAGATCAAAATATTATTTGTCTTTAGCCGTTGCATTGGATTACCATACATATTTTTCCCAGAGTTACGTCCTATTAGGGCCACCGGAAAGGGACGGACTTGACTCTCTGTTGAGTCAAACCTAGCTTAGCCTAGCTTAGCCTAGCTTAGCCTAAAGATGAAGCAGGAGCTAAACGCTAGGCTGCTTCTTTCTAAAGTTCAAAACTACACCAACCAAACCCTAAAGCTCTCTCACTGACAGGCTGTATCTGGTTTATTAAATGTACACATACAGCAATTATTAACCAAAACGTTCTTTTCCTGAAAACATTTGAACATTTCTGCTATAAGTTGTAACACATTACAAAGAGAATGAATGGAATGGAGGGTATGGAAAAGAGAATAACTTAAAAACTAATATCTAATATCTATTACCTAGTACTATAAGCTATAAACAAGTATTGGAGGCTAGCATGGCTAGCTGTTGAGTTATCTTCTCAGTTTAAATTAACAAAAATGTAACAATGACACTTTGTGATGTAAGGAGTGAGTTAAGTGTGTGAACTATTTATTCACATTTTAATTTGTAAGCTTTAGAGGTGCTGGAAGTCGTATGTCTTCACTTTGGACACAGCTAAGCTAGCTCTTTCCCCTTCCTTCCAGTCTTCATCGGTAAGCTAGGCCAAACACGTCCTGACTCTAACTCCACACTGAATGTAAAGACACTCGTTCTTAAAGGCCTCTCAAGTAGACATTAGGGGAAACTGTGTTTTAAGGTGTCGACTGTGGTGTCACATTAGGCTACTTTAACAGATGCTACTTACACACTAGCTGCTCATGTCTAACTTGTAGTTCCAGCTATAAATAGCTGTATTTATACCTTTGACTACAGACGTCTGTACACGCGTGCGCATGTCCTTTAACTGTGTACATGACCTGTGTACACATCCACACACACACACACACACACACACACACACACACACACACACTAATCTCCTCATACCTCCAGTAATCAAGCACATGATGTTCAGCTCCGAGTTAAATGTTTAATGTGAAAAACACTCTGCCGTTATGTAATCTTTGCTGATATTTACTATTCTACTGATTTCCATAACACACAGTCAGCATGGGATCTCATTATGCACACAAAAAAACAACAACTGATGGCACCGATGAAATATTCAGGCACAGTCAATCAAGACCGGTAAACTGCTTCTGGAAAGTGTCACTCGGTTATCTCGGCGCCGCATGACGTGAAAATAAATGAAGGGAGGATTCACCTTCCGCCCTCATCCACCACCAGCCAGTCACCGTTTGGCTGTGAGCAGGGGAACCTGCTGAGTGTGCGTTGTGTGTCCGTGTGTGTGGTTATATGTTGTCCCAGCCGTTTTATTACATAAGCAGCAGTGGAACGGACGTGACCGCGGGCTCAGTAACCGGTTTACAGTGTGAGGTTGTAAAAAGCGTAATCCGGCTGCTGGATGGGAGACAGAAGCTTGCAGTCCATTTGAATAGCTCCCTTTAATGTCTTCATTACATGGTCAATTATCTGGGCCTTACGTAACAGCACTTTCCCAGCAGAGGACAGTAAAACTCCAGCAGCACCAGAACTACTTTCCCTGAACGGGTTCCTGCATTGCGGGGTACTGAGGTTCTGACGGCGGGCCGCTGGGCTCAGCAGTGGTCTGAATGCTGCATGAGTTCATGAGCGAGTACACCAACAGATGGGATGTGAAGTGGAACGAGGTCGCACGCAGCAGCGTGTCACTGGGCTTCAGTGTGGCTGCGAGGCACATTACGTGGGGTCCTTCTGCCCTCTAGTGGAGATGAAGGCTTACTGCATCGTTGATCACATCGTCACCGGGAGGCTGAGAGACAAAGGCCGATAGGAGACGCATCCATTCCTTTTATTTGTGCGTGCTTGTTCTTATTTGGGGTTACAATAGGCCGGAGCATCACCCAGCATGCACTGGGAAGCACCCTGGAAGGCCCAGTCGGTCGCAAGCTTTAATCTATATACTCAAATTTGCCCTGATGGTGGCTTCATATCTGCCCTACACCTCAAAGCAATATGAACATAGAAATGTGTATTCATTATAAAACTAGAGGCTTTTAAAGATAAAGTTGTCAGAGGTGGAAATTTCCCAGACACATTTCTAAAAGAACGTTACTTTTGCTTGAGGTAATCTATGATGGTATGTTGCACAGTTCAGGACACCACGATGATTTGTGCAAAAACAATAAAGTAACAACAACAACCACAAGACAACAATAAAGTGAGGAGTAAAATATTTCTTTGTCATCTTAATGTGTACATAAGTATGCAAAAATAAACTGTTTTAATCGCTTGTATGCTTTTGAAGATATATCAAAAATTCTATTTTAACTCCACTAAACCATACAGGGCTTAAGATTTCAAAATGTATCTCCTCTTACAATGTTTAAACTAAACACTCCAAGCTCCAATATAATACCGTTACCACTTTCACAGGTACTGGATATTAGTTTTTAAGTTATTCTCTTTTCCATACCCTCTATTCATTCTCTTTGTAATTTGTTACAACTTATAGTATAAGAAGTCTAATAAATAAATAAATAAATACAAATTGAATGTGGTACAAACACCATCCCAACATCCGCTATGACTTTCTTCGCCATACCTTACTGTGACTTTCTTTTTACTTTTTTCGACATACTATAATTTACAACTTTTTGTTGACTTTCTTCAACATACTATATTATGACTAGTTTTACTTTTATCGACAGACTATACTATGACTTTCTTTTTACTTTTTTTGACACTGTATGAAATTACTTTTTCGACATTCAATTTTATGACTTTTCTTTTTACATTTTTAAACATATGACTTATTTTCTATTTATATCTTACTATACTGTGACATATTTTACTTCATACTCTTGGTCTGATGAACGGTGGCAGAAATATAATAAGGATGAAATAAGACTTCAGGCATCAACTATGCATGGTGCTCCAACATAGTCAAAGTTGATGGACAATGTTTCCTTGATGTCAATATTCTTATGTTAAGATGCCAGACATATTATCTGTCCAGATAATTGGTTTAGTTGCTGCTGTTTACATTCCTCCTGATGTAAATAAAAGAATGAACTACAGGAATGGATTACAGTTTTTGTTTTGTTTTGTTTGTCGTGTTTTTCATGTCAACGTTACAAATGAGCTTCAGCTGCATTTTCCTTGTGCATGCCTTTCATGGACATTCTGTATCATACTGTGCTATTACTTTTTTCAACATAGTATACTATGACTTTTTTTTTACTTTTTCCATATATTTTACGGTTGCTTTTTTTAAAACTTACTTCCTCATACTATAAAAAATACTTCTTTTTTTTCACATACAAAACGATGAATTTTTGTTGACTTTTTTCGACTTACTATATATACTGTGAATTATTTTTCACATACTCTATCATGGTCCGAAATTATTCCAGCAATCACATTGCTATATTGATGTGTCACAGACTTAATGGTGGTTAATCATCCACTGTAGAATCTATCCATATATAGATACAATTATTTTAATCACTGAGTGAACCGATATGTCATTAGTTTGTATTTCTGCCTCATAAAATGAGATATTTGTGCTCAACAAGAGCAACGTTACAGTATCCAAGCAGTTGGCGATGAGAGAAATAGGCACAGCATGTGCTGTAAATTAAAATGGCACCATAAATTATAATACTGCAGCTGAACATGTTACACACGCAGAGTTTAATTACCTTACAAACCATAACCTTAAGCAAGAGATAATATATCAACAGAATCATTTATGAAGTCTGCGCAGTAAGTTATCACACAGCAAGGAAACAAGTGACACATTAGTGACAAACATTAGCCATAACTGTGAGGTAAGAAGCTTTGTTATTTAATTCAATCCCTCTTCTGAAACTCTACAATCTTACACTAATTGTGCATATTGTGTGTATCACCAGCTGCTGCCCTCCTGCCCATCCACCACTTATATTTGCTTTCCTCCTGGTATTGTTCATGAGCCTGGAAGCTTGTAGCTTTCCCTCAGTGCTCATCCATGTTGAGTTCCTCTGCCAATAATAATAGGAAAACTATAACAAAAGCAATAAAAAAATGCCGTGTTCTTTCGCACAATTATCTTACATCACCCAAACAGCCAAAGACGCCATCATAAGTCGGCTGTAAGTGTTACAGGTACCGGCTGGTACGGGTACAGAGGATAATTCATGCAAATAGGACAAATAAATGAGACAAATAAATGAGACAATTAAATGAGACAACTTCACTCGCGCTCGCTGAGCCTCGCTCAGCAGAATGAGGGGAAACAAGAGCATCGCGACGCGAAGGCCGTACATCAACTCCCCCGTGGTAAAGCCTGTCTGTGGTCCTGAAGCAAAGTATGCACACTCTAAAAACATGTCGGTTACTCATGAAAACAAAATACATCAGCACACATGTGACAACGCATGGTTGGGTGTCACGTAAGCTAACGTAAGCTAATGTTAGCTCGCAACGGACTGTGTGTTTGTGTTTATCTGTGTAGCCTTTTAGTCTCTGACTGACCTCCTAATTGAAAATAAACTCTAGTTCTTTCTGTTGTTTTCCTCCAGCCTCTCTCACTGTACATCTCGCCCTCCATTCGAATTAATGAAGCAGGTAAATAAAGGATGGGGGGGTGGAGGAGGGTCATGATGGGGAGGGCCCTGTTATTAAAGGGGGTAAAGGTAGTGAGTGTGATTGGCCATGATTGTCAGTCTTTGATGCGCCCACCTATAATATAATGACTTCTTTCTGACCCCCACCTCGTGCCCAAGTGTGCCACAGGTGCACCATGGGAGCCCGGCCACAAAAAGTGTGTAAATCCCGACGCTCTTGGCCGAGGCGCACCTGACCAGCCGCGCCGTCGGGTTCATGAAAATAGAGCCCGTCAGATCACGTTAAATTTCATTTGAATTACACAGTGGCTGATTATGATTGGATAAAGGTCCAACATGTTAGATGACGTAGGCTTGGGTATTATCGCCAATGTTCCATATTCACAAAACCTGGACTAGACCAAGTTACCACTTCATCCCCATAAAGTGGTAACACCTGAAGTGTCCTGTCACCAGTGGTGCGGAGGGACACCTTTCACCTTTTCACTGTCACATGTGATCATAGAGAAATGTCGCTCGGTGGCTTTACGTTAAATAATTCCAGAATGGACCAAAATTGTTCCAAGAAACAAAACGACAAAAGCTAAAGTAATTATTGATATAGTGCAAATATTGAAGAAAAAAAAAACTCAACATCTATATGTTACTCTTTAAATAGTTGACAATAACACATATCTTAATCAGATATTTCCTACGCGTCCAGGTTGTTGGGACTTTTCCTGCAGTACGCGTCATAACACTGGACCTCAGCTGACACTTGGGGCCTACTGAATATTTCCAACCTCTTATCAATGGATCTATGTGCTGAACGCCTGGAGCAGCTTCATGTAGACAGACTTGCTTCAACACCAGAGGATGCTGTGGCTCACACAACCTGGTCTGATATACAGAGCCAGGTTAAGCTGCACTGCACTGGAACATGGGCCCGTCCACTGCTCTGCACTGATGAGACCAAATATGAGCTTTATACTCCGTAAGGGCATAAATGGGAGAGAAGGCCCCCTTCCAAACGTTACTTAATTGATCAGCACCAAACAAAAGGCTTCCGATTTGATTAGTAGAGAAATATAAGATTCTCAAACTCAACACTAGAATAATGAGGCCTTTATATGAATGAATCCTTTCATGGCTTTCACCCACACTGATTTGCCTTTTCAGAGAAAGTGTCACTTTTGTCAGGGCATCATGTCGGGGGGGTGAAGTGCCTCACGAGTGTGTTTCGAGGCATTTTCTCAATCATTTCCCCATCCAGAGCACAGCAGCTACCACCTACCGGCTTCAAAACCGGCTGTCAACTGCCCTCCAGATGATATACTGCCATGGGACCCTGCTCATCTCCAGTCAATGCGTGTGAGTGGCTACTGTATCTTTTCAATAGACGTTCCAAATGATATGGCCATAACAGATGCAGGTCATGAATCAGAGGTCCTAAACCACCCAGCTAGCTGATCTGTTCAACAGGTGCCACTGTCCGCTCTCCTCTGGATACACAACGTGGAGCGATGCGCATAGAACAACAGGCAGAGTGTAACCGGCTGTACTGGACCGCCGTGGCCTCTCTACCTGGCGCAGGTCTACAGCCGAGCCGAGCACCGGGACCACACTGACTTCTCCTGCCTTGTGTGAACTGAGCTTGTGAACGCATTGACCCCATCAAATCAGCAAAGCCTGAGAGGAAAGAGAGGAGAAGAAGAAAAGAAAAAAATATGTGAGAGAAAGTTCCGCAGTGCATATCAAAGCATAACTCTTGTACCCTTTTACTTGGCCTGACTCAAATTAGAAAAGCATAAAAGGACTTGAAAAATAAGGATCACACATGTTTCAAATATTCAGAATTTTAATTGATAGTAAATTGTGCTTTTGTGGAACCCAGACTACGCATTGAAGTGGTTAGAGGTGTGTTTTTTTGTTTTTTTAATAGACGTAAAATCAGAGGAGAGGAAAAATAATTGATGGCGTTTGATGTTGTTTTGAGGCTTTTTAGTTTGATAGGTGAACTAGTTCCCTCAGCTGAACTGTTGGTTGCATCTGTGATTGCTATAAAATTCACCAATTGGACTCGATCCAAGCTACATTAGCGGGACAAGAGAGTGAACACGTGTACCACCGAAAACCATGAAGAAACCACCGGTTTCCCCCAAAGTTCCAGTCTGAGGCTAAAAGAGATTCAAATGTGACAGCGTAAGTTTAGTTGTTAAAACCATGAGCCAGGAGCTTGTCTGCGTCCCGCTCGCTCCCTCATTTCCTGGTGTCTCTATCTAATAAATAAAAAAGATTAGTAGGACCAGTAATAAGGAGGAGAAATGAGAGCAGGAAGAATTTATTATATTTTGAAGTTTGAGGATAAAATCTTGTACGTGGTTCGGTTTCTTCTCAAATGTTTGACGTTTATTCTCGAGATTTTCTCCTCATTCTCAAAACAGTATTTCCACTGTATTCTTAACATATCCATTTTATTCTCAAAATGGTATTTTGACTTCATTCTCAACATTTATATTTCTTTTGTAAAATGGTATTGCAACTTTATCTTCAAAATGCCTGGCACTACTGAAAAGCTCGACCTTATTCTTTATTCTCGCAATGTATAATAAATCTTTTTCTTTTCATTTGTTCTCCTTTGCCTGAGGAGGTGAAAACATTAAGTATTCAAAAAAAAAAGATTAGAGAAAGAATTAAAAGAATTTTGCGCAAAAAGCATTTTCCTTCTTTTTTTTTGTTGCCATTATTATTTTAATAATTTCCACCAAAGTATATTCACTAGTAGATGCACAACATCTGTGTATGTGCTTGAATGTATAGCACATATAATGCATCATACTGTAACTTAAAAAACATAATTACTATCATTCCATCTCCAAATCGTGCCACTCGACTTAATGAAGAGATACTACGTGAATTTGAAACTGAATTATTTGACTTACCCCCTCATAATTCTGAATTTATGAGTACACATTTTGACCTGCAGTACTATATCTACTAGTATTTTGATTTTAATCAAATGAATCAATCATGCATACATATTCATAAATCTCTTCCTTTTCCTGGCAGAAATGTGCTTTCATAGGATCGATACATGCGCACTCTACCCCGGGAATCTACACACGAACCATACATTTTGCTTGTGTTATACATCTGTTAATCTATAGCATAGATTAACAGATGTATAACCCCCCAAAAAAACTTATGTAGATGCATATGGCCTGAAGGGACGGCCTTGTCACTTTTCTCCCTGGATGAAGCGACCTTTGGATCTAAAGCGACCTTTGGATCTCAAGCTGGCTCGTTGCCCAACATCACCATCCCGAGCTTTAGAGAATCATTGGGACAGTACTCCGACGGGAGCATGCTAGTTTACCCTCAGTATTCAAATCAGCTGTAGATAATCACAAATACAACCTTCAGCGTGACTCCGTGTATGAACCCTCCCAACCCACTGACCCCAGGAGCTACATTCTGGATACGTAACCGTTAGGGGGAATAAGAAGTGTGTGATTTTGAAATGAATAAACAGCGTTCGTCGAAAAGCGATAAAATGTCTGTTGGTAGTTTTGCGTTGTTGAAGTGAGCCTTGTTTATATGGCTTTCTGATGCGATCCAAGGTGCTGCAGATCTAATATTTCTCTGCTTCAGAGTCTTAACAGCTGCTGGAGTGCAGGTCTGAACTCCCTGGTGGTTTTGCCAGTAAAGGAACACCGCACATGGGCTGATCTCCTGCCTCCCTCCACCGCTCTGGATGGGAGAAACAGAATCTCATCTGGGAAGTGGAACACCCTCGTCGAAGCCCACCAAGGCCTGTTCCCAGTAACCCAGAGACGCCTGCTGGCACGGCATGAAACACATAACTCTTGTTTGGGATTGGATCTGAGGTTTACAGCTTGGGCTCCTTACCCAATTAGACTGGATCACGGAGGCGAAGCAAAACAGGGTGAAGGTTTTACAATGCCACAGGGGTCTTTAGAATGGATGGGTTCTGTTTGGGGTTTTTGAGGGTGGGGTGGGGGTTGGGGGGCTGGGGATTCGCTATTCCCTAGTCTCTTTTATCACAGCCTGTCAGAGTGACCACACAGGTACAAGGAGAGCCGCTCCGTCCTCCACCAGGTACAGAGGCTGAACACGGTCACACAGTCCCTGTGTACCTGGTCCTATACGCTTCAAAAGATGAAGCCACTCAGTCCATGTTATTGAATATAATGCAAAAGTACATTTATATGAACAAAATCCATCAAACAGAATCAATAAAAGGAGACTGATGGGAAAATCCCAAATCTTTATTTTCTCCGCAGAATTATACAAAATCATTTCGGAGGGAGAGCATGAAGTACAAAAACAAGATAAAAGAAAAGCATACATGATAATAAATAGCCCAAAAAAGTAATAGCAAGTAGATGCCAAATAAATGACTGACAAAATGTGGCTGTTAATAAAATATATTACAACTGATCCATTTGGATGAACCAAATCTACCTTGTCGTACTGTATGTGCCATACCCTGCACGGGTATATGGATGCATTTATACAACATGAAAACTGAAAATAAAATAAGGGGTAAATGTATGAAGTAACGAGTGTGATCAGATATCAAAAGTGCCCGCTGGAAATACGGCTGGAAAATAAAACAATCGAAGAAATTTCGACACTTCAACTATGTACATAAAAAATCAAACTCAATCGTGTCTGTTTGGTGCTTCAATACAAAGTCTGCGACCTCCATTTCTGCTGGAGGCAAGAGAGGGCATCGGGGGAGTCGGAGTCGGGGGGATTAAGGCAACAAGAGGATCATGATGGATGTCCCTCGTGTTCACATATATGGTATTTCAATCAACAACACCAATGGCCGTGCCATAACAGACAGGGTCCCTCATCGGGAAGCCTGAAAACGTTCAAAAACAAGAAAGACATCCATTAAATGTAATAAGAATGGTCCTAAAATTCAAAACACGACTGCAGTTAATGCTCAGAAGAGAGCAGCCTGGCGTAGTCTAAGCTAGACTTGATGAACAGGTTCTATCCCCGACCCCGACCCTACAGCGGGCTGTTGGTGATCGCTTTGAGAATGTCACACGTGTTCTTGGAGATGACCTCTCTCAGCTTCCGTAGGCGGCGAGGGCTGGAGGAGCCCACGTAGCTCTCCGGCTGAAGGACGGCCATGCCGTCGCTCACGCTGCCCATGATGATGACCTGTCCCTCGGCGGCGGCGCCCGTGATGTTCGGGCACGGGCAATTCCAGTCCATGTTGAGGAAGGTGACCTCGAGGGGCTCCTTGCCGAAGAAGCGGAGACCCATCTTCTCATCCTTCAGGATCTCCTCCACGGTCACGAGGGCGTGGCCCGAGTCCTTCTCCTCCGTGAGCTCCGTCATGTGGCCCAGGATGACGAAGTCGCTCCGGCAGAAGCTCGTCACCATCTTGCCTCTCGGCTTGCAGGCCTTGCAGTGGTGGTTTTTCGGGTAGGGGCACATCTCCTCACAGGCTTCTTTGGATTCAAAGTTGTTGTCGTTGCCCTCACACCCGCCGTAGATGAAGGACTGACACTGCCGCAGGGTGCCGCTGTAAGCCCAGCGCGGTTCGTAGGCCTTACAGGGCCCCTGCAGGCTGGGGAGCCCGCAGGGGCCCGAAAGCTCGGGACCGCAGCACTGCATACACTCCTCGTACGTCTCGAACACCTTCCCGGGCTGCTGCTCGTCCATGTGGCAGTGGGTGAAGGAGAAGCAGTTGTTGGTCTTGGGCTCGTAGTACCAGCTGACCTTCTCCATCTCGCTCCCACAATCCTCGGGGTTCTCGGGGGGTTTCAGGCACTCTGCGGACAGGCAGCGGGTCACATTGTTGGGCACGGGGGTTTTGGGTGGGTCCGTGGGCAGCACGGTCAGCGGGTGGTCGGCCCGCACCGAGCCAGATGGGTTCCGAGCCGTGCAGGTGTAGACGCCCGAATCATGCGGCTGGACGTTGTAGATGACCAGCTGACCGATGTTAGTGACCACTATGTTGCCCCGCACATGATTAGGCCCTATGGCCACCCACTCCACCTGCTCCACCCCCTCCGGCTGCTGCTTCTCCCAGGTGATCTCAGGCCGGGGGCGACCTGACACGTCGCACAGGAAGCTGGCGGTGTCCCCCACAGTCACAGTCTGGTGAGTGGGGCTGCTGACCACGGTGAGCTTCTCGGGCTCGGTGGGAGGCGGGATGGTCGCCTGAAGAGGAGCGGTGGTTGGGCGAAGAGTGGTCGCCTGGGGCAACGGCGGGCTGGTATTGGGCCAGGTGAGGTGGAAGCGGCACGTGACAACGGCCAGGGCGATGCCCTTGGAGCACGCCTCTGCGTCCATGTAGCACTTGTTGTAGTAGGTCATGCCGTCAGACGCGCAGGTGAAGTGCGGCTCCCTCTCGCAGCGGTCCCGGCACTTACACACCGGCTGGCCGTCCCAGATGTCGCACTCGGACCCCTGCTGGGTGCACATGAAACTGGTGCAGGTGGCGTCCTTGGGCATTCCCATGGGGCCTTTCTTCCCGTCCAGGAAACGGGCCGCCACACAGCTCCGATTCCCACACACATTTTGGCAACACTTCTCAAAGGACTCGCACTCCTGGAAGAGGAGAAGAAAGAGTTACAGATGCAGAAGGCTGCCGGCATCTGGAAGGTATTTCCATCCAGTCAACAATGATAAATAACAGAATGGAGATTCATTACAATCCAGAGCAGAAAATACAAAATTAAAATATATATATATATATATATATATATATATATATATAAATAAATAAATAAATATATATATAAATAAATATATATATATAAATAAATAAATATATATATGTATATATATATATATATATATATATATATATATATATATATATATATATATATAAATATGAATATATATATATATAATAAAATATAATTTCCATTAATACAGAAATGGCATGCAGCACAACGTAAGAAAACTTAATTCTGAAAGTACTTTATTGACATTACCAGATCAGATTCACACTCTCGGGTGCAGGTGCTCATGGCATCCACCCACAGGTTGGGGTTCATGTCGTTGGGGCAGATCCCCGGGTGTGAGTAGGTGACATCGGGCAGGACTCCGTGCTGGTGCTCCATCAACACTGACGCACACGCCAGGAACCAGATCCACCGTGGAAACAGCATCCACCACATCTCCAGCGCGGGACACAACGAGGCGAGGCTGAAGCTTCTTTCTTTCTTTCTTTCTTTCTTTCTTTCTTTCGAAGTTAGTTGATTTCTGAGATTTCCAGCAATCAAGCAAACCTCCACGGCTCTGAAAGTCAAAGTAGGTGAAACGACGACGTAACTCAATGGCGCGTGCCACGCGTGTGAGTGGGATGCGTGTCCGCTGCTTTATCCAGGTTGATGTCCCGCTTTATTTCCGCTGAGGGTCTGCAGCCATCACCGGGGACGAGACTCGCCGAGTTCCTCTCAGCATGACAGTTATGAGTTGCTCCCGAGATGTTGGAAGAAGCTTTTTAAAAAGTCAGCGGTGAGCTTTGGGCTGGGCTGGCGGGGCACCTGCCTGTTAAAGGGATTGCTGGTAACCCCGTTTAACCCTTTGCGGGCTCCAGCGGCGCCGGAGCGCAGCGCGCGCAAAGACGCACGGAGAGAAGAGACCCGCGGGCAATGTGTTGCTTTAAAAAGATTATGTGCACATAGGATATTGTTTGATCATTGCACGAAATGAAAATACAATTGCAACAATAGCGCATGTTTTTCGTTTATAGTTGTAGCGGTTATGACGCCGAGGTGAACTTTGGGTTTAATGTGGACTGATTATGACGGTGTGTAGAAACCACTGAGTATTTTTGATATGCAAATATGTAAATCGATATATATGCTTTCCTGTGTTGAAAGAATAGAAACTCTTCTGACCATCACTCCTGTTTTAAATCATATCCATGTCATAAAATTGAGATTGTTTACATTTTCTAAGTCTCATAATTTCAATAAATTAGTTTTTACTGCAACAAAATACTTGTGTTTTTTTACTGAACCCACCAGAGTCTCCAGGATCATTTTACATGGTGCCCCAAGATCTGTGGAGAAATTATATTGATTATTTTAATGGCTGATATTTCTTTTGTAATCATTAATGAATTTGATCTCTATTACACAAAAGGCTCTTGGAAAATACTATTTATTTTTCATACATGTACTTTTTAATCCCACAGGAAATATAAGAGGAAGTACTTAACAAACATTAGGAGATTAGGAGATTTTTTTTGTGCATGATGTTTTTATGTGCACATTATTATAATGTTGAGAAAAACTCTTTAGCCTGCATAATACATCTGACCAATGGATCAGTCACATAGAAAGGAAATGGGGGAAACGATCCTCTTTTAATTGTGATCACCAATAATTAACGCAATAATAAATGAGTACATTTCTTTCAGGTTTGACAAGATAATATAAAGTGAAATAAGTTAAAATAATGACCTTATTCCCTTCAGTTTGGAGGCAAAAATGTATTAATCTAATTAAAACAGAAAATTTAAATACAGAAGGACCTGATGCATATTCAGAGCTTCCATGTTGCTCTGTCCTGTAGAAAATATTATTGTAATTAACTGAATAACTGCCTGAAACACACTTTAGTTTTCCTTCACGCTTATTTAACTATACTGTACAAAATGTTTTGAATTACTAGTAGTTAATAAACGGTTTAGCTTACAATAAATGAAATATTGCAAACTGAAAGAGGTTCATAACCCTGGAAAACATTCATATACATTCTCAGCATGTGACCCGTGATACGTGACCTCTGCTGCACAACCATTTCCATTCTTTCACCAATCACCGTTCAGCCGGGGACTTAACCCCAACAGTACACATGTACATTCTACAAAGCGTGTCTTTGTACACAGGATTAGTTGTGTCAATGCGACCACTTCGACCAAATCTCAAGAACGCACACATTCCAGAAAAAAACCCCACAGAACTCAGGCCGCTGCAAAAGCAGGCAGCAGGACAGTCCAGTGACACAACGTTACAACAGGTTATCACCCAGAACTCAGCTTTTAATTAATGGGCTTGGCTCCGTAGCTTTGGAACCTAAAATAGCAAACACAACCTTGTGTACACCCACTTTGCCAATCCGTCTCGTATAGGCCAGCAGAGGTGAGGTGAGGTGAGGACAGCAACTCAGAAGATCAGGTGATGTGCTCCACAGTGGGTGTGTGCGTTTGGCAGAGCATTTAATGAATGAAGGTGTAATTGCTCGCTGCTTTCCTGTGTAAACTCCTCCGATTGGTTTCCCCCACAGTTCACCTGAGGACAGCCAGCTATTAGACCGCCTTCTAGTCCAATAACAGTGGACTCACGCTGGGTCCAAGGTTTGTGTGGGAGATGGTTTGTCCTCGATGCAGACATGGTGATTTGTGTGTGTGGTGTGTGGTGTGTGGTGTGTGTGTTGTGTGGTGTGTGGTGTGTGTGTGTGTGTGTGTAGCAAATAAATACAGCCTGTTTATCTCGAGTCTGCCGAACCTCCAGAGCTGCAGGTCTCAATCCAGTAAGAAGGATTATATATTTGCTCTATTTCGCTGCCAAACGACTGCACACATTCTGCATGTATGATTAACTATATCAGCTTATTTGAACAGCCATTTACTGTGTCTGGGTCTTTCCAGTGATTTATGGACCATGTTCATTCTTGTAGTTCTCTTGTTGTCACTTTCTGTTCAACTTAAATCCATGTTGATGTACAAACTTCTCATCAGATATATGTAAAGAGCTCAATATTGCTGAAAAAAAAGAAGAAAAGATATATCCAGACACATCCCGAATACGGGAAGAAGTTGGCTCAACTTACACGGCCCTCACACAGTCTGAACCTGTCATGAAGAAACTTTTCATTTGGAGGCGGAATTAACAACCTCTTGTGAAACCAGGTGAAGATGGATACATCTCGGGGCTACAAATATGCAGGAAATGATAGGCTTATTTTTTTCAGTCAGGAAAAATCAATGAAATAATAAAAGCACAAAATTATAACCTCTCGCCCACTGGCAAGAGGTTATTTGAGGATTCAAGATTCAATAAAAGTAACGGCGACTAGAACAAGTCCTCAACTAGATTCCTGTGTCATTTGGATGAGTGAAGTCCACACCAGTGGATTTAGATACGATATAAGATCAAAGTAAGTTTCAAGTTTCTGGTCTTTGTTCAACAGCTTCTTGAATCCAGCGTCAAACCAAACAGCTTCGGAAACTCAGTTCAGCCGACAGACTATTGAACCTGATAATGAGTTTATACTGTACCATGTATGAATGGAGTACCGGGCACAGGTCCAGAGGCAAAACTGTCAGGGGACCCCCTACCCTCACCTGCAAAATGTAATTCAAAGAGAAATGTACAGACTATAGAGTGATGACACAAAACAACCACAAAGAGACACAAAACAACTCCAGACACAAATCATATAGAAAAGACCCAAAATTACTTCAAAGACAAAACAACCAAAACAGACAAGGCCTGAACTCAAAGAGATGCAAAATGACTACAAAAAATATTAAATGAGCACAAAACACAAAATGACTGCATACAAATTTACAAAAAGACTTTGCCCATGTAGTGTGCATTTCGTGCAGTCATTGGTTTAAATAAAGTGCTTCCCTCCTTTCTTTTAAACAACATACACAGTACAAAAAAAAGCCCTCTGAGGCAAATTTGTAATTTGTGATTTTGGGCTATACAAAAATAAATTGAATTGAATTGAAGTACACACAAAAGGTGTAAAAGTACCCCTCTCCCAGAAAAATGTAGTTGCGTTTGCACTTTAGTTTTTATATGAATTTAACAAATGAGACGTTGGCTAACGTTAGCCGGCTGCTGCTTGTAGCCTCATAGTATTCCGATAAGCTAAATGTGAGGCTACAGCTACACTTAGCTAAGTCAACCATGTGCTCGCTGTAGCTTCGTTAGTCGCTACAGACGTGAGTTGTATAAACCTTCTCATTGAACTCTCATCAGGTAATCACATTTTTAAGATTCTTGTGGTTGCTGCGCCTGCAGGTTCAGACGGCCAGAGACAAACCCGCCCGCCAGGTGACGTAGTCGGGTTTGGCTCGTTGTGGAGACAGAAGACAGCGTGTGTGTTTCAAAGCGTCAGCTTTCGGAGGAAACCGTTGAGAAACGCTAACCGCAGCTTCTCTGTGAAGCCTCGATGTCTGTGGGGAAAGAGACATGAGGCTGCCAGGGATCTGAGGTGAACGCGTCTTCTTAGTTCTGCCGCGGCGCTGTACTGCGTGGCGTCTGAAATGAGGGCTAGAAACCTGCGGACACCTTCAGGGAAACCAGTAAGTGCTGGAGACACTGAGACAAGCTCTTGGTGGGGGGACTGGAGACTTGTGGTGGATCCCTGATTGGCTGTGAGCACCCTCTAGTGGAGGACTGGAATAATTACACTCTCAGTTACAGTTTCTTATTATACTTCAAATATATACCAAGAGGTGTTCCTAATATTTTTGCTCACCCCACTTATGTATATCAATGATGATTTTAGCTACCAGAGCATTCGAATAAAGCAGCCCTGCATTTTCTAGATGTACCTAATAAACTGGCAATTGAGTGAATGTCATCCCACTTACATTAGGACATTTGACAATTAAGTAACCTATAAAAAAATTTATATATATATATATATATATTTATATTTGTGCTGCATTCAAAATTGGGACAATTTTCAGTCCTAATGAGTCGTTGTTCTACTTGGCAATCACCACTATTCTTTAAATCTGATCATTAACCCCTAGATTAGATTTGATTACCTTGAGTTTAAATATCATAACAAAGGAGCACACAAACATTGTTCTTCTTTTTTTTTTTTTTTAATAAAGGCATTGTTATAATTCATATTTTGGTGGTACAGAATTCAAGTTTTAATAGATTTGGTTCACAAAAGAATCACATATTTAACTGAGAAAACTTCCCTAGATGATACAATTATTTAAAAAGTAGCTTAAATAACGGTAAAGTACAAAAATAAGTGGGTTTATCACAAAAATGTATGTTTTTTTTCTTATGAGGAAAGTACAGTGGCACAGTATTTTTCTTTGTAGAAAAAAAATTAAATAAAAAAGTTCCTCCTTTTTTTTTCTCTCGTTGTTTTGCAGCAGATAGCCAATTAGGAAATGATACATTCACTGGCTTTCTTCATCCCACTGGCAGAAGGCACTAAAGGGCAGACTTGGATCAATTAGTATTTGCACATATGGCTTGTTTTTTTCCTATTTAGATGCCAACGAGACCGTGTTTGCCACCCAAGACAATACAGTCAGTGCAGGAAAGTTAAGACAATCACAGAAGAGTACGTAAATGTCCCGATGCGGGTTCAGACCAAACACCACACCTGTATGCAACTGCTAATCCATCCAAGTCCGCAAAGGAGTTCAGGCTTAATTCAAATCCTTCAGCAAGTGTCCTGAAAAAAATACCAAGTGCACATAAAAAAGGTACTCTTCAGTTCCACTGCCAGGTTTAAAATGCAGAGTCAGACCGAACCCTGGTTTGTAACATGAGGGGAAAAGGCGGTTCTACTGTGTGAGCCCTGCATCTTTAGCCATGCCGTAGAAGATGCCTCTCTGTAATAGCAGGTTTGCTGGAGTGTCGAACTCTGCTATCTGTCCCTTGTCCAACACCAGCACTCTGCAAGGAGAGAGGAGACAGGAAGTCATTCACAGAGCCTGGACACTTTTCACAACGATGAAAAAGATAAATGCATCTACAAAGACATTTAAGGGTAAATTCCACCTTGGTATTTATTTGTCACCTACAGTAGACGACAGTCGGAACGTTGCCGGTTTGGAGAAACAGACAAGAGCAACGCAATTTACCGCATGCGGACCGGGGGCAGCAGAAAAATTAATTTCAGCCAAAAGAAAAACCCATCAGTGCATGCCATATTTAGAATATTTGCACCGCTTTACCTTGCCATCAGATTTTTTTTAACTAACTAACCAATCGAGGCAGCGATAGAGCAGAACCTCCCGTGTTCTGCAAAGTAAAAAGTTTGTGTCGAAGGAGTCCGGTGACTTTGAGCATCCATAACGGCTTCAGTTCCACAACGGCTTCAGTTCCTCTGTCGGAAAGGGCTGTCTGAGGTAATGAGGTGGAAATATTCTAAATATGGCGCATATGGATATTTTAGGGGTCTAAAATACATTTAGCTGCTGCCCCCCCGCCCACAGCAGTACATTGCTTTGCTCCTGTGCTGGTTCGCCTGTCTGCTCCTCCAAACTCTGTCTCCCAGTAGATGGAGAAGAACCTCATACAAGCCCACTTCAAACAATCCAAACTGTCCGTTTAAAGGAAGAACAACGGCCTCTGTTCTCACTGGGTTTACAGGCTTCACTGCTGATGGATTTAAAAGTATTTGTCGATGGAGGGGGCCTTTGTTTTAATACTTAGGGTTAACCCTAGATCAGTGTTGGTTTTTAAAAAGGTGCATTTTTCTTTCGAAGCAAGTATTCATGTCTGTTGGACCTTGTGTAATCCAGGATTGTGTTGAGTCGGTGAGCGATGGTGAAGACGGTGCAGTCTTCAAACTGAGTCCGGATGGTCGACTGGATGAGATCATCCGTCTCCAGGTCGACCGCAGCCGTGGCTTCATCCAGGATGAGGATCCTCGTCTTCCTCAGGAGAGCTCGAGCCAAACACACCAGCTGCCTCTGGCCCACACTGTAGACACAGTTAACAGTTAGCTCAGCGCTACAGAGAGCCTCCGGTCAGCCTGCCAACTAAAACTATTCATTCAAACGCTGGTTTACTGAATCTCTCCCGCTCTGAGCCAACCTGAGGTTCTCTCCGCCCTCGGAGCACTCCAGATCCAGCTTTGCCGGCTGGTTGCTGACAAACTTGTGGAGGTGGGACTGTTGCAGAGCTCTCCACAACTCTTCGTCGCTGTACTTCTCAAAGGGGTCCAGGTTCATCTTCAGTGTGCCTGAGAAGAGCACGGGCTCCTGTGGCAGACAAGGAAACGTGGAAGAAAAACAGGTGCAAATCCAGCAAGAGACATTCTGCAATTTCATTTGTGATTCTGGTGGCTTTTCAGTAGCTTTTAAACAAAAGCATTCACACTACATTATACATATTCTGTCTGAAAATAGTTTAAAATGCTCATCTGAAGTTCCCAGAGCACGAGGTGAATTACTGGATTTATCTAAGCACCAGTCCAAACCCACAAATATTCATTTTATAATGATATAAAGAATCTGGAAGCATACATGTATTTTGCTTGTCCTTTTCTGTTGATTGACTTCTCCAAGGAATAGTTATTTGCTCTTTTGAGAGATGACATTTCTCCTATCTCCTATCTGTGCACTAAATATGAAACATAGCTCAGCATGAAGACCGAAACAGGGGGAAACAGACAGCCTTTGCTGTGTGTAGACTAGCCATCTAAAACAATTTGTGGTTTCACAGCGGAGCAGTTTCCTGTCCAGGCAAATGTCTTTACCGCTGGTGGATCGAACGCCTCATGAGGAGGACAATTAACCAGGAAGTCACTCCCAACCAAGAAACAGTTCCAGGTCGTAACTCCCAGTGAAAACCACACTTGTAGTAATGACCAATGGATTTGGCTACCGGCTGAACAAACTCAGCAGAAATGCTGCCGTCAAGAACGATATTATTTGGAGAACTGTGATAAAGAGCAATAGCACTAAATGGCGCCGTCGTAGGCTCCAGGTCAGCACTGGGCTTTGAAGTCTGATATCGTTCAAGCTAAAGTATTTCTCTCTCATTGGTGTGTTGTGTACCTGTGGAATGATGGTGAGTCTGGACCTCAGGTCGTGCAGCCCTATGTCAGAGATCTTCAGCCCGTCGATGGTGATCTCTCCCGCTGCAGCTTCCAGCAGTCGGAAGAGGCAGAGTGTCATGGAGGACTTGCCGGCCCCCGTGCGACCCACGATACCGATCTGTCCAGAGACACAACACACAGCGGTGAGGAGTGAACCCCGGTGACCCAAATGTTTTGCCCCCTGATGGCCTCGCCACGCCGTCCCCACCTTCTCTCCTCCTTTGACGCTCAGCGTGAGGTTCTTCAGGACGAGATCCAGCCCCTCTCGGTACCGAACGCTGTAGTCGTGGAACTCCACGTTCCCCTCCATGGGCCATTCAGGTGGGGGCTTCTTGTCCTCCACCTCCCAGGGGGCCTGTCAACACAAAAGCAGCATTTCTCACTAGGAAAACTTTCTGAACAACTCATCAGCCTGTTTGGCTTTCAGCAGAACAGATTTGTTTATCACTCAAAGAAAAACCTCAGCGAGTCAGTGAGGGCTGCCAAACATTTATTTCACCTCTGAGACACACTGGATGCTCCAAACTAAAGTGTTCACTAACAACTATAGCAGCTCTAGACGGGGCACTCACTGTGACGGCTGCTGAAAGAGTACACGGTCTACAGTACAAATGCCCTGCTTGTCTCGTGTAACAGAGGGCCCTGTTGGCTCCAGGTAACCTGACAGTTCTGGATCTAGTTAGAGTTTATAGGTCCTGTGTTGTTTGAGAACTCGACTTGGCAGCAAGACACTTTTTTTGGAATGTGAGTAAATGCACACACACACACACACACACACACACACACACACACACACACACACACACACACACACACACACACACACACACACACACACACACACACACACACACACACACCTCTGTCTTGGTCTCAGAGTACTCCTTCACTCTCTCCACTGCTACTATGTTGCTCTCCAGATCTGAAGTCATTCGCACCATCCAGTTCAGCGACATGGTCACCTGCAACAACAAAAGAGGCGAGTGTTGTTTAAAGTGACGTATACAGTGATTCAGTGAGACCTAGGAGGTACTTCTGATGTTGCCCGCGGATACCTGAAAAGATTGTGGAGCAGCTGAACTCATTTGAGACTAGACTTACCGCCTCCAGGTCGAATGCCTCAGACAAGCATTCAAGCTGCAGTTTACATCATGTCTGTCCAAAATGTCAGTTTCAGAATTATTTTGTCCTATTAGACAATTGTGTGAAATTGTCAAAACTTGCATTTTAACTGTTTTGTGAGGTTATGGGGACCTTTGACCCCAAACATCTCATCAGGTTATACAGATGTGAACCCCTCCAGGCGTCCCGAGACGTACGCTCAGACAAGCCCTCCGGTGCGGAGGCATAACTACTTAAATTGCGATTCAATTGAAAATATATCCACATATTGAATCAGCTCTCACACCTGAACAATTGAGAACGTATGAAAAAGTTATCAAGTGGAGCAGTGAGATCTCAGTTAGCTAAAATGAATAGATAAACAGTAGAAATAGTTAGCTAACAATGAAAGATGAGTAGCTTTTTCACCATTCATCATCTTTTAGCTAAACGCAATAGATAAATGGTATACATAGTTAGTTAACCATAAAATATTATTAGCTGACATTGTTAGCTAAAAAGCTACAATTGGTGGATAAATGGTTGAAATAGTGAAAGGTAGATGAAAGACTAAAAGTCTTCTCACCGAGTTGACCTGCCAAATTGGTAAAAAAAAAAAAAAAACTTTATTTAATGATTATTTTATTTATTTAATGATTATTTTATTCCTTATGAAATATTAAAAGTTATTTGTAACATCAACATGTAGAACGACATGGGTAATATTTAATTAATGCAACCCATTTTACAATAAAAGTAATTATTGGTGAGATAGACACCATACATTGACCTAACTTACCGATAGATCCGAGGACTTTTAAACATTTCTCCCCTCAGCTGCTGATTTTGACATAACTTATGTAAACAGTTCGATGCTACAGACGGATGGTAGGACCGTGGATCGCTGCAGCGTACCTGCAGAGCATAGGACACCGACAGACCCACGAGGCCGGGGTTCAGATGCTCCTTTCCTGTCACGGCAAACAGAGCCGCAAACAACACCATGCAGTTCCCGATGAACTCGATTCGCACTCCCAGCCACCTGTGTGACAGAGTGTTGCAGCAGGGTTAGGGTCAGAGGTCACAGCAGCGCAGTGTATGGTCAGTGAACACTGTAGCGAGTGAATGAGAGTATTCCTCGTATTGCCCACAGCGGCGAGCCCTTGAAACTCTGGTGTATTTTTGCTTGGTGAAACATCTGGCAGCAGCTGTGTTCCAGTGTTGAAACGGTTACATTTCTGTCTTCACTGCCCGGTTTACTTCGGCGAGGGCTGCAGCTTTAGTTTTGTTCCGATATTGAATACAGACAAGTCAGCGTTTCACATCCCCCACAGGATGGATGTGATGGAGTTTGCTTGTTTACTTACCACATGTGTTGGATAAGTGATTAGCGAGCCTGCATAATGCTGCTGAATGCCAGCATCTGTGGAAACTCCGTCCAGAGAAAGCTGGACTCGTCAACATTCAGCCTTTCGCCTCTCTCCCCCTCATGGGGAATCGATCAGTTGGTTGATAAACATGCTAAATCAAACAGCTGTCATATCAACATGACACATTTCAAATAAGCCACGTAACAACTGGATTGAGAGTTTTGTTGAGGAAACTTCAAAATTCAAAAGGGGGACTGCATGTCATTGGAGCAAAGGTGAAAACACCAACGCTGCTGTGGCTTTTAAAGCGTTCCATGTCGTCTGTTTAATCCTCACAAACACGCGAGTGGAAATGAAAAGCTGTGGCTTTTGTCTGGGGGTCAAATATTCCTGCGAGCGGACCAGAAAATAGTCCCGCAACGCTGGAACACAGCTGCTGGAGGCTGAGCAGAAACGGGACACTCACCTGTTGGACACGATACCCGGGTAGTAACTCTTTTGGTTCTCGTCCACTTTCATATCGCTCATCAGAACGAAGGCAGAGTGTCTGCCGTAGGCTCGGATTACACTGCTGCCGGTGACGGTCTCGGAGAAATGGGAGTATATGGGCGAGCGGCTGACCGACTCCAGGCGCTTTAGCTGCCGAGATGTGGCGACATAAAATCTCTACAGGGTTCGAGGGGGGGTGGGGGGTGGTGGGTGGGGGGTGGGGGGGACACAAACACAACATTACAACTGAACGAGCTATCACAGGTGCTCAGATATTCAAAAACAATTATGATGCACACAGACAAGCCCAAGCACACGCACACGCACACGCACACACACACACGCACACACATACAGGGTAATAAAGAAAGCCTGTGGGAGCAAAACACCTGCAGTGCTCGTTTAACATTCCAGTTTACATGTTGTTGGCAGGATGCCAGCTGAGGTTACATAAGTCTACGCTGCAGGTCGGCTCTCCTGCATTCACTTTAAGAATGTCTGGTCTGCAGGTCCACGGACCAATCACGTTACATACGTTGCCGGGGGAACGAGAAATATCACCTGTTGCATAATAACTTGGTACAGTAAGTAGCATGGGTTAAACTGCAGGTGTTTTGTTTTCCACATATTTTTAAATGATACAATCATAGTCCAATAACAAAATACAATTACTTTGGCATTTGTAAAAGCGTAGTAGTTTGGCTTAGTATCTCTACGTGCCGTCATATTTGTGCCGAGAGCGGTTCGGCTTTCATTTGCCGAATTTGGACATGTATCATTCAAGCAGAAGCTAAGATTAGAGACAAACGAGAAAGCAAAGACGCAGGCCATGCAGGATGGATAGATTGCCATGACAACGCCACAGGAATGATATGAGCTTGTGTTAGTACAGCAGATTTGGGTTATTTGGAGGTAAGGGTTAGGGTAAAGGCACACAGACCTGAAACACCCCGTGAATCTCTCCTCGAAGATAATTTTAGTGTCTACCTGTTGTCTACTTTTCTTACGGATTTGTGACTGGTGAATTAAAATGAAACAGATAGGAAATGCTTTAAAGATATATTGACATATAAAATAGATATTTTTTTTCCTCCTAAGCCTGCAGAGATATCCTGACTGTTATTCCCCAGTATGGGTCAAGCTCCAAAAGCACTGGAAATATCAATACAGTCTTTCTGGTAAAAAAGTCTCAGCCCTGATGACATCATCTAGGGTATTTAATGTTTGTTTCAAAGTCTGGAAAGCTCCCTACAGAACCCCACAGAAAACATTACACAACTGTTTTCACAGGCCAATAAGTAATCATGTGACAAGTGAACTAAACTTTAAAAATGATGCAGTGCCCCTTTAACGTAATAGCAGAGATATGCCATGTCTGTGTCATCTTTACGAGATAGTAAAATGGCCATTAAAATACTACACTATACTATCTCTTAATCTCAACCTCAACAGAGAACAATATGAACACAATGCAGAGCCACGCCCTGTTTGCCTTTTACCTTGTGACAATCAAATATTCTAATTACATTAATATTTGCATGCCACAAGCAATTACTTTGCAAAGAATTAGTTTGGATGAATTAGTACAGAAGCTCTGAATGAAAGTGAGAAGAAGAAGTTCTGGTTATCCATTTTGTCTGATCTAGTGTTTATGACTTTACAACAGGTGAAAAGGGTTTTGGGGGTTATTTTTTTTAATCAGGATCATTTTTGAGTGTTTCTTGTTGTAATACTACTTTTGCCCACAAGTGGCTGAAGTGCAGGTGAGATTTAATTTCCATAATCTTGTGTGTACACAAGGTATGCTCACACTTACAAAAATGATCCCGGGAAAAATAAAACACAAGAGAAAAAGCTATTTAGATCAGACTTAGAAAATAGATCACCAGAATTGTTTTTTCACTCACTTGCCGCTCAGGGCTTCCTTAAATTTGCCTTATTAATGTTTACAAAAATGAAATCACTACTGCAGCCATCAAAACTAACCAAACCACCATCAACAACTGCTGTTCTCCAGCTACCATAGTTCACCCGGTTCCGACAGCCCGGACCCCGACAGACAGACAGAGATGCTCCTGCGGCAGGAATAACCTTCTTTAAAGCTCAGAGGGCCGAAGCCACTGCAGCAGAGCGGGGAGGAGACGACTGGAGGAGGAAACCAGCTCACACAGAATCTTCTTTCTGTTGAGTCACGGTTGAGTAGTTGAGTTGAGCTTAGTTCTGTACGAACACTGTGAAGTACAACTAGTGGGATCATCTCTGCCTCCAGAGCAGCTCTGCCTCTGAATACAAATGTTATAGAACTTAAATTTAAATTTGCCAAAAGAAATAAAAAAAATCATCTGAATTCATAATATAACTTAGGTGTAGCCAACTGAACCAGGTGGTGGTGCTGCTGACGACAGCCTCCGCAGTCTTTAAAACTACGCTGGGCCATTAATGCCCCAGCCAGCCTTGAGTACTGGACTAGGGGAGACCAGACTACACTGCACCTACAGCACTAGGACAGCAGTGACGCCTCAACCACATGCAACGGTCTACCAGCACACACACACACACTCTCTCTCTCTTTCTCTCTCTTTCTCTCTCTCTCTCTCAGACATGCATGTTGTATTAATGAATGAGCACTCGTTTCCTATTTACCTGAACCCACCAATAGAACACCATTAACGGGGCTATGACTATGAGGAACATTGGGGTGAGAAAGGAGCATATGAGCAGCACATTCAGTGTGTACCAGAAAGTGCGCATCCATATGTCAATATTTTCTGGGATGTGGGAGTCTATAGCATCCACGTCTTTACTGAAGCGGTTCAGTAACCGCCCAGTGGGGGTGCTCTCGAAGAAGGCCTGCGGAGCTCGCAGGACCCCCTGGAGCATGTCGCGGTGCGTGATCTTGGCTGCCCGCAGCATACTGTAGGCCCGGCACAACAGGCAGTTAGCCAACAACAGCACACCTGCGAGAAGGGGGGGAGGGGAAAAGGGGGGGTGGAGGGGTCAAGTGTGACAACACAACAACAGCTGCGTTAAATGGATTAGGACCTGTTCCTAATGCCTGATGAAAACGTGTGCCGCACACAAACATGGATTAGGACCTGTTCCTATTGCCTGATGAAAACGTGTGCCGCAGACAAACATCATCACTTCTTGTGCGCCACCTCAGGGGGGGGACAGGTACTTCTCCTCCCACCAACATCTGCCTAATCACTTGTGACTTCACATGGCCGTACATTGGGACTCTTTACAGCAACGCTGCTTTTAAAGCCGATGAGTCATACAGGCGACCGCTTTCCCTTCACATATGCATTTGTCCTCATAAGGGCCACGCCAAACCAACGGTTACTCTTCATTTCACACCGATTCCGATACCTCAACGTCTGAAACATATTACAAACATCACTGTGGAATGTAACGTGAGGCCAACTCGTCTGCAGCTTAAAGGAATCCTACTGATGCGGATCGGTCACATCGGGGCTTGGTGCCTTCTGATCACGAACGTGACGGATGCCGAGTGTTTAGAACAGAAAATGATGAATCTCACTGATGACTGACGAGCGGCTAAAAGCTAAACCCAAACTGTGTGTGACACAGTGGTTTACAACATTTCTCCAAGTGTTGGTGGTTTCACCTAAATGTAACAGGAGACCGGCTCATTTCCAATGAATCATCGTTTATTTATTGTTAACTATGTAGTATGTGTATTTACTCTCCATCTCTGCCTAATTTAGATATCACCAGATCTGAAGAATGTACGCGTCACCGCCTAAAGTTACAGTAGTCATCAAAGCGAACTCTTACTGACCTCGGACTAAAACCCTTCTGTTTTTGAAAATTATGAGGAAGATGTTGTTGTTGTTTTAAGATCCGCAGATACTCACACACAAACTACCTTTTATCTGACCAGACAACAACTCTGCTACTTTACAACAACTGTACTGTGCTCCATATTTTTTTTTTTTTTTTATGACCGCAAAATAAATGAATAAAAAGACGTGACATAGGCTACACATTACAATCCCATGCTAAAAAAAAAAAATCCAGACACATTGCTGGCCCACAATAAAGACCCATTATATGAAGTGGCTCCAGTTGCATTAACACTGGTCCACCACTAGATGGAGGTCACGACCCACTAAAGGCCTAGTAATGGTACTTTTGGGGAAGTCAACTTCAGTCTCGTGTGCACATTCCCTGGGGCCCTGGCCGCACTGCTCGACCCGATGTGTGCGGTCTTTTCGGAGTGTGGGGAAGCATCACCGACAACACCACAGGCCACGGGAGGGACAAAGGCTGAAACTAGAAAGGTTAATAAAGCTGCTGCTCCAACATGCATGCAGCATGCCACTCCAGGAAGAGGACATTTGCGAAAAAGAAAAAAAAGAGGAGGAGGAGAGAGGCTCATCTGGCACACAAGCATTACTTCCCCCCTCGAGTACCTGCACAAAGATGTATACAAGAGCCAGCGGCGCTATGACAACGGCAAAGATGGGTGTGCTGGAAACGATAACTATCATGGTGGAGAGAGAGACGAAGAAGGTGGCCAGGAACATGAGCACGGTGGACGGAAGAGCCTCGTCTATGATGTAGATGTCCTTGGAGAAGCGGTTGATGACGCGTCCTAAAGGCGTGGTGTCAAAGAAAGACTGGGGCGTGTGAAATTTGTTGGTGAGCAGGTTATAGTGCAGCTTCCGCGCCGCGCCGATGTTCCCCATGGCTAGTGTGAAGGAAGAGATCATGACCAGGATACCTGGGATGGGGTTGAATCAGGGGAGTAGGAATGGAGGGGGGGAAAGATATTGGAGAGGGAAGGGTTTTTACTGCGGAATGACAAAGTAATGGAATTACTGGCAGACACAGTCAGCGTCTGTCAACTACACATCCGCAGCCACTTGAATGTCCTCCGGCCCAAAGCGTCTCTCCGGTGGGCTTATTGCAGAAAAAAAAAAAAGAAGTACTTTCAACTGGCTGCAAGGCAAATACATTCGGTTTATTTCAACGCAGTCTGCAACCAGATGCTGGTGTGGGTGGAAGCGGGATTTGGCACCATGGAGTTAAAGCAGCTGTTCATAAATAATGTCCGCACCATGACATAAAACCTGAAAACACAATGGTCGGATCTCCGGAACACGATCAGCAATGCAAAAATAATATATATCCATCTTGCTGCCGGTGAACTAACGCCACAACCCAAATATAAATGTTAGCAGGTAACTGTCTGTGTGTGTAGCTATGTACGAACAGAAATAATTGATAACACAAAACCAATCCTGCAAAGCTCGGATGAAATGCATAAAAATCCATACAGATTTTGAATTCTTCTCTCCCTCATCTTTTCTTTTCGCCTTCTAATCTTTACTTTTAAATAAAAAGTGGTTGCCTTTGCATCGGTCAGTATGTCCTAACTGTCTACATATCCATGCGCAAATTGGTGAATAATGGAGAGAAAAAATAAATAAATGTATGTTGGATTAATTAAATATAAAAATCTAATTCATAATGAAGGCAATCCAGTGAACATTTAGAAGAAAAAAAACAACATAAAAACCTCAGCTTCTGTAGAAATGCATAAACTTTGTGCTTCTTATAATGCCCATTATGACAAATGAAGTGTTTCTTACCTTGTGCAATGCCCAGTGCGGCGTACACCCCGACCCTCATCTTCATGTTCTCCTGGGTCTGATTTGTCGCGGCGTCATTGGTCCACTGGCTGAGCCAGATGTTTCCTCCGATGGCCGCTGCACTCTGGCAGCCGTACAGGAAGCAGATTAACACCGACAGCAGAAGTCCCACCGCCTTGGCGTACTCCAGGTACACCTTCGTTTTCACCTGGTGAGGAGGGACAGCGGTGAGTCCAGGGCGGCTCAGACAAAGGTTTTAAAAATGACAATGATGAGTAATGGCTTCCTCCTGGGAGGTTATGCTAATCACGGAGAGGTCACCTCCGGAGGGAAGCAGCCGTGGCGGAGGTCTGCGCTCTCCGTGTGCCCTTCTAGATATGTATATAATTCTATATATAAGAGTTTGTAATAGCAATAAGGTGATATTGCCACGTTATGGTCATGGAGAGGATTTGAGGATATGATGACAAAGAAGTACAGATTTAGTACAAACTGAACTTTGTAAATGAGCTATTTTGAAGCGAATATTTAACTATTATAAGAACTATCACTTTGATGAGATCGGACCTGGTGCTTTCTCTGGGATAATTATTATAAACGGTGCACTCAGGTAGATTTGATCTGTCTACAGCCTGATGCGTCTATGATCTGAAATGATTAGATGGCAAATATTATGGATGTAAGTGCTGTGAATATTTCTATTATATCGTACTAGGGGTAATGCCTCTGGATATAATGAATAAAGCAGATTAATATTTACTCATTATAGCTCATTCCTGACACGCCTCCACAGCTTGGCATTTGATTTAGATCTCTCTTCTCAGTCAGTTAGTATCAGATCCCATCGGAGTCAAACTAAATTTGCCAAAACTTTGCCCTTAAAATGAAAAGCTACAGGCCTCAGCAAAAGGTCTACCTGTACGTCTGTAAAATAGACGTGACCGATTAAAGAAATCTACATGAGAAAAGACCGACCCTGCCTGTTTCCGCCGTCTCCGCCTGGATGAGTTTCTGCATCTCGTGTGGTTTCTTCTCCTGTTGATCGGAGTGTTTCCTCTGGCTGCAGACGTGTCTCCTCACCGAGCGGCCTTTGGGGTTCTCCCCGTCTCCTGAGATGATGCTGATCTGCCTGTGAAGGGAGCAAAGATTACCTCCCTGTAACGGCCACAATCAGTTGAATTGCAGTTTGCTGTCCAAAATGTCGTCATTTTACCCCATTAAAACATTTTGTGATACCGTCATGATTAGCATAGGAATTATTGAGTGATGTCCAAAAATCTGTTTTGTGCTGTCACGGTGACCTTTGAATCGGTCCATCCTTGGATGCGTGTGCCAGTTTGTCCTTTATCTGCAAGTGAACCTTTGCAGCCAAATAAGAAGAAATTCCCTCAAGCTGCTCCCGAGATATCGCATTTATGAGAACTGACCGGACAGACGTGAGGTCACAGTGACCTTGACTTTTGAAACACCAAAATCTGGTGGACCGGGTGGACGTTTGTGCCAAATTTGAAGAAAGTCTCTGCAGGAGTTCCTGAGCTGTTCACGAGAACGGAGCAGACAGACGGACAACTCGAAAAACACACAAATGTACCAGAGGAGTATTCAAGAACACGTCTCCTGTATGTGTGTTGTATGAGCAAATAATAATATCCCATCATGTCCAGCATTTATTCATTGATCTCATTCAAGAGAAAAGGGCAGAATGTATGAAAAGAATATGTATCCTTGTAGGTGGTTGGAAAAAAATAGTTCCTCTACCTTCTGAAATTCCTCTTGGCCTCATTGATCACCGGCTCGTTGTCCACCATGTCTGTGTGGTTGCTAAGGGCGTCTTCAGGGAACAGTTCCTCTTCTTCAATCGAATCCTCTGTGGAAAGCATCGTTAGCAGTATGTTATGGAGCTTTTTTGCTTTTTCAATTAAGCTCAACCCTAAAATATGAGGTAATATAGGAGCGAAAAGAAAGTGATGCTCTACCAGTGGCCTCCTCCTCCTCTACGATGTCCTCCAGGGCGTAGTTCCTGAGAAACTCTGCGAAGGCTCCGTTCTGATTGAGCAGCTCCTGGTAGGAGCCCATCTCCGACACCCGGCCCTCCACCATCACCATGATGTTATCCACCTGAGGCAGGAAGCTGATGCCATGTGTCACTAGAATACGTGTCTGGGGTCAAACAACAAAGGAAACATTGGTTGTTGTTTTTTCTTTGATGTAATAAACTACTACACACGTCATATAACAGACAAACACAGGCACACTTTTTATTACTAGGTCAACTTCAATTACATATTTATTGACATAATATTTGCACTTTCCAGCAGACCCCAGTCAAACAGGAAGTCAACCAGCGCTTATCAGAAATGTGTGTCATTTATATGTAATAAACTGATAAAAGGTACCAGTTCCTCTCTGATAAAAAAGACACGCACAACTTCCTCTATTGAAACGAGAGTCATGACAGCAGTCCTCTGAGGCTGCGTCATATATTTACGACCCATTCAGTACATTGTAGGTCCTTCACCTCTGCCGTGTTGTTTACGTGGGCTTTTTATATCACAAACTGATGAAAGTACCAGACTCTCCTAACCTTGCCCTTTAGAACCCCGTCTGGACCGATGAGGTTGTCAAAGATGTGTTTGGCCACGTGGGCGTCCACGGCCGACAGCGGGTCATCCAGGAGGTAGACGTCAGTGTCGCTGTACAGGGCTCGGGCCAGACTCACCCTCTGTCTCTGCCCCCCGGAGAGGTTGATGCCCTGCGGGATCGAGACGCGTCAGCAGAATCCACCATGAGATTTTTTTCAAAGCGTTTACTGAATAAGAGAACGGGAAAAAAATGGAAGCGTCTCTCTTTTGTACCTTCTCGCCTATCTCAGTCATATCTCCTCCAGGCAGCACTTCCAGGTCAGGAGTCAGGGCACAGGCCTCCAGAACGCAGCAGTACTTCGGCTCATTGTAGGGCCTCCCAAACAGGATGTTGTCCCGCAGGGTGGCATTCTGTATCCAGGCCTGCTGGGGTACGTATGCCACCGATCCCTGAGGAGAGGCCCACCAACTAGTGATTAGCAACCGCCCAGAATACATCTATATCTATATACATACGGACATATTGTATTTACATGGATTTGAACAACCAGGGTCAGAGCCATTTGTTTTTTGGTACAGCGTTCACATTCTTGCCGAGGGTAAGATGAGAAGATCGATACCACTCTCGTGTGCGTCTGTTAAATATGAAGCTTAATGCAGACAGGTGATTAGCTTAGCTTAGCATAAAGACTCAAAGTAAGGGGAAACGGCTAGCATGGCTTAGTCCAAAGATCAAACATTCTCAGGGCCCCTGAAATTCAATAACTGACACAATGTACTATGTAGATTTCTCTGTACAAAAAACAACAAGCCAGGTTAGCCGTTCTTCATGCTAAGCTAATCATCGTGAGTGGAATCGATCTTCTCATCGAACTCTGAAAGAAAGCAAATCATTTCCCTAAATGTTTCCTCTCAACATTGTCAGCAACATCATAGATCGATAAACATCAATAATTTAAATGCTTGCTTAATTTAAATGTTTGCTTTGTCAGTGACATTCACAGTGAATCCCTTCACTGACCCTTCTGCTCAACATGTGTGCTAAGCAGTGCATACAGAGCGATATGAACAAAGTCCATGATCACCATCTCTTTTTCTGTCTTTTGTGAATGTACGCACACGAGCTGGTACTCTCACATGATTAGTACGTATATGATAAAAAACTTTTGTTCATATAAACGTGGGCGACATATCTGGAGGTGGTGTGAATGAACAAAGAGTTGAGGCGCTAAAATGTTCCTCGGAGTCGGGTGAGAATTGTCTGTGGGTTCATCGATCCACTTTTAAAAAAAGGTGCGATGCGTAAGATCTGGCCGCATGCTCCAAACAAGTAGGGAAGAGTATTTCCCCTCCACTACTGGCTCCATACAATCTAAATTCACAGTCATCAGTTATTTGAAAAAAAGCCAACTAGTAGCTAACAGCAGGAGAAGACTCCTGCAAAATACAAGTTGTTTTCACGTTTCTGTCACTTTTGATTTGATCAACTATCAAAACATCCACCTGTCCCGTACCGTCAGCCCGTCCTCTCGCGTTGGACCGAGGACAGACTGGACGCTACAGCGACTCTCTATCGCCTCTGGAGGTACAAGCGGTATTACAAGACAGGACTTGGCCGGGGGCTAGCTGGTTAGCATAGCTCATTTCAGTAGAAATCTCTGCAACACAATACATAGACGTCTTTGACCTAACGTCAACTCTGTAACCTCTTCCCATCCGGTTGATGGCGTTGGTTCATATTCTGACCAGACCTTAAACATTGCACCTTCAACGTGAAAATATTGATTGGTGCAGCTTTAAAAAAGGAGGGACGGGGGAAACGAAAGGAGCTCAATGAACCCAGAAAATGATAATGAAAAGAAGTCCTACCCGAATAGAAACCTCTCCCTCCAGTTTCTCCATTTCACCGAGCAGCGCAGAGATCAGGGAGGACTTCCCACAGCCGACGTGGCCCACCACTGCCAGCAGGGAGCCATGCGGCACCATCACGTTGATACTGCACACAGATGGGACATGTTTACATGTTTGAGTTTCATATATGGTAACATAGAGACACACGACAGGGGCAAACGTGTAGCTTTTCATGACATACTTGTGCAGGACAGGAGGATCTTCTTTAGCCCAGGTGAACTTCCCGTTGACGACCGTCACCGAAAACTCTGTTGAGTAAGCAAAGTTGTGAATTTCTTTTCATCTTTGGTGACGGCGAGATGTGGTCTGACTGAGCTGAAGACTGGACTGGACTGCATTCTTTTCCAGTGTTCAGTCATTCAAAAGCTCTTCAGGCTCTGAAGTGGGGAAGTGGGTTTGTAAGTGGGAAGCAGTGACTCTGTTCTCAAGCACTGAATCTAAAAGAGGTTGTTGAGTTCACACGCCGGAATGATGACACTTAATGACAGTGCACATTTTCACCGGGTATTGTGACCATTAAAGTTTGTTAAAGCATGTGCAATAAAAAAAAAAAGTCTGAACTAAATAGTTTCTCTTTTTTTATTTTTTTAAAAAATCAGAAATGCAAAAAAAAAAAAAAAAAAATCTGACTGAAGCTGGGCACGGTGGGAGAAGAAAAAGAAGAAAAAAAAGAGACAACACGTTAGAACCTTAATCAAAGGAGGCGAAGTGTCTCATTTCACCTGTGGCGTTGTTCTTTCTGTCCACTGAACTCGGGTCCAGCTCGTCGTGACTCAGGAAGCGTTGGATTCGCTTCAGTGAGACGCTGGCCTGCGACGCAGAACAAACACACGGGCACTCGATGAAAACCTGGAGCAACAAGTGCGCGGCGGAAAAGGAGAGGAGAACAAAGGGGGGAAACGAAGCTCCTACCTGCACCAGGCTGCTGATGACTTGGGGAAGCATGTTGAGAGGAAACCTGAGGATGTTGAAGAGCGAGAGCGACACGAAGGCCCTCTCCGCGTCCAGGATGTTGTTCTCATCCACGCTCACATACACAGCAAACGTCGTCAGGGCAACCTGGGAACAAATCGGCGGACAGGCCAGGTCCGTCAGCTTACCGTCGAGACGCTACACACACACACTCGCACATTAAGCCGAGTCAACCGGTGACTCAGCAGCAGCGACCTCATTATCAACAGATGGTGACGTTCACCACATTACAGAGTTCATCACCGACATACACCGGCTTTCCACTGGTAAAGTGTCATTTATCTGATTAATAAACCATCCACGAACCCAAAAGATCAATCAACCGATAGCTTCATTAAATGCTGTCATGTGATGCAGATAACTGGGGTAGACGCAGTTATCATACCTTCTGCTGTTTATCATATGTACTCATCATACAGCTCCAATAGTATTCCCCTGGTTGTCATGGCATACACGCAGACATTTCTCTGCTTTACTTTGACAAAACTATTATCCCTCATCGTTATGATTTGGGTCAGCAAACAGGCTGATGAGCAGCGCAGTGGAACGCTGCACCGCCAGCAGAACTTAAGCGTGTCCCGCTTGGCTTTGCAGTAAATGATTAAATTAGTTAAATTTGACTTCGCACATGAAGAAGGTACAAATAAAGATTTGAAAAACGTATCGCTGCTTTTTATTTCAAACAGATTATACTGTCACTCTTTTTGCTGGTCGTTCAAAGCTGTCAATTGAAGGAATTCAACTTATTCAGGACTGTGCTGCTATACTTTTAACCAAAATAACGAAGAGAGAGATAAGAGGGTGTGATACCCCGGTTTTAGCTACTCTTCACCGGCTCCCACTTTCTTTTACTCCCTACTGTACGAGCTCACAGATCTTCTACCGCTGGGTTTTTAATACAAATAATTAACAATTCTGTCTCCAAAATGATAGGATATCCTACTAAGAGCTATAAGAGAGTATCTGTTACCTAACATTATCTAACCATCCTTTTCTGCCACCAGGTCATGTCATGTAAATGTTGATTAAGCTCAAGAATTGCTGCTCTACTGGCACTTATAAATAGTATGTCCCCCAAACACCACTTCCCATAAACTGGTTCTCACTGACGCATGCTTATGATGAAAAGTTTTCCATTTTGCAACAGCGCCATTTAGGAAATGTAAAAAAAATACTAAATAAATACAAAATCTGACTGTTTTGGCAGGTAATATTTAGATATGTGGCTAAAAACTTGGAAACTTCAGTTTCTAAAGAAATGAGCTCCTAACTAGCTTCTAATAAAACTCCTCTGTAAGTTCTGACTACAGACTGGGTGATCTAAACACTTGATTGTGTTCATGGCTGTCAAACATGATTTTTGGGCTGATGTAGTCTGCCTTGAGGCAACAAGACTTCCTCTAACGAGCCCTAACTGGGAAACAACAGTGCAGATTCTCATGTTGTCATCTTCAGAAAATACAAACTATGAAGACATTTTTACTCGTGAGAAGCCTGTTTGGATTTGCTCCGTCTCATGTTCAACTTTCACTTCACACAACGAAACGGGGTGAAGAAGGCCACTGCTTATCACAACATTCACCGAATGCCTATTTCCTGACCAATCTGCTTCACAAAGCGGTCTCTTCCAGACACCTGGACTGAGCTCCTACCAGGAAGGGGGCACTGGTCCAGGCCATGGTGGACAGCGCTCCCAGGTAGGCCGTCTTGCGCAGCACGTTGAGCTCCTTCTGCCGAATGGCGAGGACCTTGTCTTTGAAGGAGTTCTCCCAGGCGTACAGCTTCAGGACTTTGATGCCGTTCAGGATCTCGTTCATCAGCTTGATGCGAGCGTCCTTGTACTGCATCTGCTCCACCTGGGAGGGTGGAGGAACGGAGGAAGAAGACAAGGAGGCAAACTGTTCTTTATCTGGGAAGTCGTAGACTAACCAAGCACCAAAGAAACAGAGGAAGGTGGACACGGACGGACGGCTCATACCTGGTAGGCTCGCGTCTTCATGGCGATGACGGCATTAAAGGGGATCAGCATGATCATGACAGCCACCCCAGCCAGGACAGACGGGCCGAGGTTCTGTAAAATACCGCAGAGTCAGTGAATCACTGCATATTAACAATAAATAAGTGTGCATGTAAACAAACTGTAGAGGGGAAATGCCGAGTCATGACCATCTTCAGTCGCCCGACGTGGAATCTGTGCTGCGCGTACCTGCCAGAGGAAATATAGTGCCAGCATAATCTGAAGAGGGGCGGACCACAGCAAGTTGAGGAAGGTGGTGAGGTCCATGAACCTCTGTGCGTCCACCGACATCAGGTTGACTACCTCTCCGACCGTAGATGAACGCTTGGCAGCGTTAGTTATCACCAGCGCCTGCAGAACAACAATGTGGGGGGAGAGAGAGAGAGAGAGCGAGAGAGACAACTGTACCGATCACTGAAGTAAATGCATTTACTGTGAAGCATATTGTATCTCCTCGAGAATAAAAATGTGTTATATGAAGAAACTTTTCCCCGGCTTTGAGGTTTCTTTTATAAAGTGCGTGCATTTGTGTATGTGAGACGTTCAGAATGACCGCACACCTTCCTGTAGATAGCTCCTATGACGGCCGTGCGTATGTTCATGCCTGTGACGAAACAGTACTGAAAGTGACGGTGGAGGATGAGGGTCTGCAAGATGGCCGTGAAGAACATGAGGAAGGCCAGCGAGTAACCCCACCAATCGGGAGCGCCCTTCTGCTTTGTGAACGAGATCAGCATCCTTTGAGAGTGAGGAGGGGGGGTGGGAGGGGCATGGTTTTAGATCACAATACTGAACTTATCCGTAAAGAGCTGTGCAGAGATACGAGATACCAGTTACACTACTCTCCACACACACTTGCAAATACTTATGCTACAATAATGGCCCCGTACAGAACACTGCAGCGAGGGTTTACACAAAAAACTACAGAATTAGATCCCAGATGAAACACCTTTTCTACTCTTTTTTTTTTTTATGCCCTCCCTGTAACCTTTCCGCAAGATCTTAAAATATGACTTCCGAGATACCCCAATACCACTTTAAAATTTAAGCCATCCATTCACTAGACAATGCAACTCGTCCCAGATTAATTATTTAGAATGTTACACATTAGCAGAGACTTTAACAGCCTTTTTGCCACCGTGCCGTGAGAGGGTCATTACACCTCCATTTACGTGCTCTCCCAGGACCTCATCTCATCTGTGGCTCATCTGAAACAGGCTGATTGTTATCAATATCAAACATGTTATGTATTTGCATCACCCATCTGCGAGCGCGTAACAGTGTACTGTTACAGTCATGAAACGCAATATGTTAATCTGACAAAATATGATCTGTGGCTAAAAGTCTCAAGGGAACCAAACCTGTGTAAATACACTGGTCTTTAGCATTTATTTTTTAGGTTTCTACGTGTCTTTTAAGGGATTGTCTGCTCTTTTTCAAAGCTCTTAATGTTGTTGGTTGCTAAGGTGAGGTAGCTGAGGAGGAATGTTCAGCATTAGTTAGCTTAGCGTGCTAGCTATCTCAACATATTTTGCTTGCTTGGTTTATTCAGTGGCTCAGGCAGAATTCCATAGGAACAGTCTTCCATTTTAGATTGCCACATTTTACTGTGTATTCATGAATATCGTATGGAAAGGTGATGAATGTTTACTTAAAAAGTTTGTATTTAAAAAAAAGAAAAAAAACAGATGCTGAAGCTATCAATAATACTGCATTAATAACAATGTGACTGAAAGTTTCATGAATTAATTTGCTCTGATAATTCTGAACTTTGACGTATTTGACCAAATTGTGAACATGGAGGATAATTACTTGACAAGTCCTCTGCAATGTGTCCGACACACTTCAACTCTGATTAGAGGCTGGATGTTTTGCTCCTGTAGTCAGGTTTTCAAGGTTTAAGGTTTAAATGGATGAAAGGTCAAATTTACTCTCAGAAAGAATCACTAAAATCCAAGACATGTATAAGTATCTCTGTAAAGTTCTACAAAAAATAAATAACAAAAAAACTGGTACAAAAGGGAACCTCCCAGTCTCAAATTAATCAAGTATAAAACAGTATAGCAAATCATGAGCTATTTGTTTTTTATGAATACGAACGACATTAGTAAGAGCAAAAGCATATAGTAGTGATATAATATCAAAATAAGTTCTGTGAAAGAAAATTATCTGACAGATAAAGGAGAATTTTACATAAGAATTACGCTAAATGTGGCCTTATTCAACCATCTATTCATCCATTTCTGATACCGTATCTCTTATCTCTATATAGAGATACGGCTTCCATAGAATAGCTGCTATCACTAAATTCCCACCGAGTCCATTAGAAGATCAAATGAAACATACTTTATTTACAAAATGACTTTGCATCCTAAACAAGGACAGTATGCAGTTTAAAAAAAAACGCAAGCTAGCATGCAAAAACAAGCACACAGTATTCAAAAAGGCGTCATGGAAATAGTATTAGGGAACTCCGAAACAATGGTAGCTTATTGGTGTTCCAAACTTGCAAATATGGTGTAGTAAAAGGAACATTTAACCTCTTCCTCTACCTGAGCAGCTGAGGGTTGACGAAGGTGACGACATCCTGCAGTAGCTTGTAGCACGAGCCGATCAGAAAGTACGGTCCAAAGGCTTTGATGAGGGCACGTAGGAAAGACGGCTGGCGGGACGCGGCCTTCTGATTGGACAGCAGCACCTCGACTTCCTCCGGGCTGCTTTCTCCTCCACCTGCTCCGATGTGGTTGGTGGTGGACGGCGGCGGCTTGGAGTACACAGCCTGGCTGGACAGATTCTTTTCACTGTGGGAAGAGATGGAGGGAATCGTCAAACTGTGGGGCGTGCAGACCGCCCTCTGCTGTAGGTAAATACACTGACTATGGATAAGTACCGAATACACTTCAAAACATTCAAACTATCCCTTTAAGTGATGGCTGAATTACGCTCAGGCTGCAACTAATACCTGTTTTCACCATTGATGAATGGATTAACTTTTAAAGCTCCTAATTATACAGAGTAAAACACATTCCATACTTCATAATCAGTTATGATAAATCCCCTCGACAAAGCTGGATTATTGCATTACAAGTAGTAACGCAAACAGAGAAAAAAACACTTCATGTTGCAGCGCGTTCCTCGTCCCGTTTGTTAAGTAGAATGTTCATTTGGTCAGAAAGAGGTCAGGCAGTGACACGTAATGCCAGACATGGCCTATGTTTTCAGTGAAAGGAATGTTTTGCAAACTTCACAAAATCGATTCTAATACCGGCTTAAAGCACAGGAGTCGGATTCCAGCAGTGAACTAATTGGCGACCGCAGTTCAACGGGACTGTGACGGAGTTCAGCTTAACGCCCAACGGGTTTCCAGATGACGACTAGTGAAAAGGCTTAATCGAGCTTTTCCATATCGTTTTACAAGTTGTTCTCAGCAAGAGGGCACAGCAAGACTCTCGACAGGAAGACTGAGGCACGGGGAGAGAGAGAGAGAGAGACACACACACACACACACACACACACACACACACACACACACACACACACACACACACACACACACACACACACACACACACACACACACACACACACACACACACAGAGACAGAGAGAGCGAGAGAGCCCTGCCCTAAAAGTCAACATCCTCTCCCCCCTCTTCTCCGACAAATAAAAGAGGACACATGGCTCTGCCTTACCTTCCACTTGACTAAAATTTTCAGAGCGAGTATAATCAGAGGACACGTTTCTGAGACCACAGATCTGAAGTCTCATACAGTGGGCTTACATGCGCTTAAGTAACCTGGCTGGTGTCCCATTTCTGCATTAACCGGATTTCTGAACGTCGTTTGAAAAAGAAACCTGGTTAACGCTGATTGAATTCTGCTGGAGAAACCCGATTTCTTTTCTCCTATTTTTCTTATTGTCAAAAACCAACAATTAATTGATCCTACTGCAGTAAAATGTAGCCTGATGTGTCTTCTTCCTCTGTGACACAGAGCTCCATTGTTGTCCAAAAACTATTTAAAGAAAAACACTGTTGGACTGGCAGACATGTTCCTTCAATTTTTCCTAATCAAACTATAAAATTGTGACCCGTTTTCAAAGATGACTGTTGGGGCCTGACAAATACTTCAGACAGGAAAAGTGTGTTACGGGCAGATGAAAGGAAACATCAAGGTAATTGAACCCAAAGTTCTACTAAAACTGAACTCAATAAGGACAAATATGCCCCTACAGCAGACTGCATAGAAATGCACAAACCTAAAGGAAACGCTGTGTTCCCACTACAGAGCCTGGTCTCTCACTCCGCCAGCGAGGGGAAAACTTAACAAAATAAAACTCTCTTGAAGCTCCAGCATCATATGTCAGTAATACTGTTACAATAAGACAGCCCTGGTTACAAAAAAAGAATATGGTACGGGATAAATGTGATTATTGACCAGCTGTGCATGTTGTAGTATCCAGGTTACAGCAGTTCTCCGGTTTCCTGCTTTAACCTGATTTCTCCCAATAACCTGCTGTCTTTGTCAGTAAACATAGTGTCTGCTTTCATGCACTGTGGCACCACGTACAGCTTTTATGTGAGGAACACAGACCTACTGGGAAAACCTGAAGCTTGTACTGTGTATTTCAGAAATGGAGAATGCATCCCTCGTTCATCCATCTCCCCCTCTTCTTCTTACTTCTCTCTACAAACATACCTCTTGGCTTTGGCCAGCTCCTTCTCCCACTCTTGGAGGAGTTTGGGCACCATGACCTTGGAGCTGTCGCGCTGGTTCAGAGACCAAAGGTCTTTGTTCTCCAGAGGCATTTTGTAGCCTTGAATAGCCATTCTGAGAGAAAGGGGAAACAACAGTTTAATTTAATCTGATGTAATTAGCCATTCTTAAACTGAAATCCTTTAACTGAGACAACTTTGAGATACTGAGACAACTTCATAAGAATTCTCTCCACAAAGACACGTATTTGGAGTTTCCTGGATCTGCTAATCATCATTATGTACTAGTGGATCGGATTTCACCGGAAATTGGCTCGATGCCTTTTTCCGGAATGAGTGGTTGGCTGACAGGAAATGGAAAGAATATGCTGTATATCCATTTAAACATTTTTTTCAAAGCATTATCTTGTTTGTTGCAAGATATATAAATATGGTCTCACTTGTTTACAGAAATTACCAAAGCATAATCCTGTAATTATTCTGTATCTTGATATTTAAAAATGTTACAAAGCCTCCTCGGCAATGAAAACTACATTAATGTGATTTACAATAACATACTGCAGTGTTCAAGTGTTTAATTGTAAATAAATAAATATCACATATTGTGATTCTAGAAATGTTCCTCAGAGAATGGATCAAAAAGACAGAAATTATGCTCAAGCTAGCTAACACTGCTAACAGGGGCGCTTCACTTTGAGGAACAATCCAAGCTCGCAACCTAGTTAGGCGTTAGGTAGGTAACATGTGCAGCCTTGTTAAGCTAAACAAAAGGAGAGGTTAGTTACTGTGTCTGTTTAATACAGCAGCAGCTTCTAGCTGGTTATTTCAGAATTACTTTGGCATTGTTGCTCTAGCTAACAAGAGCTAAATTTGCTAGCCCTTGAGTGCTGCAGGAAGGAGTCCTAAAACAAGCTGAAACAAGGTCTGTGGTTGACATGAGCTTTTTAGACTAGGGATTTCAATGTTTTGTTCTACAACCTAAAATATGTCAGTAAATACTCCACACTTGAATTTTGAAGCTTTTACATGTCTTTAAAAAAAGGCGGTGCGGTTGCTAACAAGTGGCTAAATGAGACTACTAAACGTCATCACGCCAAACACTAGTCCGCCTTTAGTGGTGGTGACGTGAAGTTGTGCGACCATGGTGTAGATTGTTTATAGCCTAACGTTATCTTTTTAAAAGTTACATTTAAAAAGCGTATTTTGAAAAAGAAAATCCATATTATTTGTTTCATAATACATTTTTTAATCTAATATTGAACTTACTTTGTAATCCTTACATATTTACAATAGAGTGTGGGTCTATGGATGATGCAGTGGGTGGCAGAGAGCAAAGTGAACCCACCTTGTAAACCACCAGAACGTCATGGTGGAGAGAAATCCTGCTGTGGCTTCAGGGCAGGGATTCTGAGAAAAATGGGAAAATGTCCAGACAAATAGGCCAGAGAGGTTAAACAAGAATAAGGACGACATACTTCTGGGAGCAGCCAGTAACAAGCGTGTTCGCTGTGTGCGTGAATGGTATGTGACCTGCTTGAACAAGCACGGAGCGGCCCCAAAGCGCCCACTCCAGACTTTCAACCACTAAGGACGCTGAATACACAGTGTCGGCAGGAATAAAAGATGTTCTCACGAATAACATACAGACACACACATGCGTCATGCCGAGCGGACGCCGCAGCGGGACGCATAACTCACAGGGTCTGTGACAACATTGGAGAAGAGAGGAGGTTTCTCATTAAAGCAGCAGAGGATCAGCTCACAGACCGCCAGGCCGAAGTAGAAGTAGAACGTGGTGAATCGCAGCTTGTCGGTCACTTCGTTCTGAAAAAAACAACACAGGCACACAGGCACACACACACACACACACACACACACACACACACACACACACGAAGAAGTGAGTTAGGACATTCAGTTGTAAGCATCCTTTTTCAAACAGTGCATTTACATGCAGGCAAATTAGGCCAATCAAGTGCTGAAATGTTGTTGTGGATTTCTTTTTTGTCACGCTGCCGTATGAATGTTCTTTTTGAAAGTGAAGGGAAGATCGTGACATCAAGACAACAAAAAAGACATTCAGACTGAAAAATATTCATGGCGGCACAAATAGTCCTCGTAAAGTGGAAGCCATTGTCCGTTATGAGCGTTGTCGTTACTACCGCATTGCATCGTGGTATATTTATGCTGGCGTAGTGACAACGCCAATTTGCATACTGTAATATTTCACCGAACACAGTATGCAATTTGCATATTAAGGTGTCACACATACATTGCATTTCTTGTTCCGTTTTAGTCATACTGTAGAAAATATGGACCGAGTCTCTGTGACGTAACCCGCAGGTTTCTGAAGAACCAAAGTGAAGCTCAAAGAGGGCGGCTCCAGCCGTCGCCATCTTGGCAGTGACGACGCAACATAGGTGGAACGTAGATTGAGTCAACATGTACCAAAGGTCAACTTCCATCATTTATTTGAGTTCTCACAACAACAACCACCACCGCCACCGCCACCACCACCACCACCACCGCCACCACCACCACCACCCACACACAGACACACACACACACAACGTGATTACAGCAGCAGTTGTGCGGTAGCCTGAGCTGACCTCAACACATGGCCGCTCGAGGCTCTGCCTCCACGTCTGGCTGCTGCATGACTATCTGGGGTTGGTCCGACTTTTATTACTATAACAGCTACAAAACGTTTTCGAGACGACTTTTAAACATGACTTCTCATTTACCTCTTATTTGGGGTTTGAGGTATTTATTCGGGGCATGAACAAAGAAAGCTAAAAGTTTTGAGGGAAAAAGCCAAATGCCATCCATCATGTGGAACAAAAGGGCGAAAACAAAAAAAGCAACTAATCTGTGACACAGTCGGAGGAAAAATGTTGCACTCTGACACACACCTGCAGGCTGAATAGGAGTTTCTGAGTGAGCGGATAAAAGAAGTTTCTCCCACACATGGACAGCGTATGACTTGATGAACAAAGATCTTACAGCCAGCTGTAGTTTTAGCCTCACTGTGTGGCGTGATCATGATGACTGCATTTCTCCTACATCTGGTCTCGTGGATATCTGTTCGCCACTTTTTTTTTTAACATGCTCTTGCTCTCACTTTGTTGAGGTCACCGTAGCAACTCATGGTGGCTTTAGCCATACATCAGATTATCCTCCACACATCAAAACATAAATATGAACCAAGAGTAAGCAGCATCACTCAGATAATGACCACAATCCAGTGATTGCGCGCATGTTAACACCGCCGCTAACATTTTCACAATACCGACGAACAAGTGTCCCTATTGGAGCAAAGACCCAACAGAGTTGTGCTGTCAAGATGGAACAAACAATGGTGCAACAAGCGGTTTGCTCTTATAATTAGGACGTTGTAATTGTATACGAGAGCACTACGCAAGAAGGCTGCCATCCTTATGAAAACATCCACATCCGAGTTGAAATCCTTCACCGTTCCCGTTTGTTCGGAATAAGCGTCACAAATTCTGCAAAGAAGGCAACAAGTACTAGCCAGAGTAGGGCGGCTCATTTGGCAAGCGGATGAGAGGGCACTTCAAGATTTCCAAATAAGTTGCACATTTTTAACCACAATTGCTATTGCATTAGTAAAGTTAGAAAAGTCTTAACCGGCTCCACCGTTACCCAAAAATGACTGTCTTCCATTTGGTGCTGGACCGTAAAGTGTACAGCGGGTTTCGAGGCTTTTCATTGAAAACGGTTGGAGACAACACTGATGAGAGCAGAGAGACGGATCCAGAACCGCACGGTGTAAAAGAAAAACAATGAGCAGAAAGACGCCACAATGCTCAGGGAGCTCATCACTACACGTGATCCCTTTTACATACAAGTAGTCACGGGATCCATTGGTGAGATAAAAAAAAATTATAATAAATAAATAAAAAAAAAAAATATATATATATATATATATATATATATATATATATATATTGATTACAGCAGCTGAACGTTAACTTTTTCTTTCTTGAAAACAACACTCTTCAGCCTTATAGCAGAAATGTTTAATAGGTCACCAATTAGGAGTCCTGTAGTTCTAGTAGATTAGAGCTTTACAGTTCTGGTAGCCAGAATTCCCAACACCGAGCCAAGAATCAGCTGGGTCAGAGGTATTCATCAACAACTCCAATCAACCCCCATGGAAATGTTAATGTTGTATTTTGGGGCCGCTCCCGATACATCTTTCACATTTCTTTCCTTGTTCTTCCACGTTGCCTGCTGCAGCTGCAGCTGCTGTGCATATCTTCTCCAGCCTCTCACTACACACCATCTTGTCTCCTGTCGGGGTTTGTTTGCAGCGTGCTGCAGCTCCGTTGGTGAGCTGCGCAGCACTAGAGATGAGATAAGTACGCTACTGCAGTGAAACAACAGGCCTACTATTCCCTCTCTCCGCTTAGCGGTGCCCTGGGCTGACCCCTGCAAAACATCCACTCACTGTAAGCTTCATACCAACTCAGGAGACAGAGCTTACTGAGGAAGTCGTCTTTAAACCTCAAGGACACTGAGGAGTAGAAGTGACAGACAACTGGGAAGAAGAACAAGAGCAAAGTACAAAAAGTACATGTAGGTAAGGAGACAAGAAAATCTGGGCTGAGAATCGAGGGGGATGGGGGGGTGAAAGGGCGATGACAGACAGGTGAAGAGGTTTCTAGGCGTGTTCTCACCTGGCTGGAGGCCTGTAGGATCTTGGAGCGGAAAGGCACGACGGCACACAGCACAGACAGGAACCAGAAGATGAAGAGGACCCCTGAGGACTGGACCCCGTGTAACCTCTCAAACTGGATCAGAAACGTGGCCAACAGCTGAGAGAGAGGAGGGAGGGAGGAGAGGGGGAAGGGAGGGGATGGGGGGGGGGGTGAATGGGTGGCCAGAAGGGAGAGGCTGAGTTAGATTAGCCGGGACAGAATCACGGAGGGCATGTAAGGTAACCCGCGGTCTGACTGGGTCAGGGTTTCACGCTGACTGCAGCTCCCCCGTCAAACGCCGGGTTAGACGAGCTTATCTGTTGTTGGTTCTTTTTAACCCGACGTAGCCCTCAGGAGAACTACGGACAAGCTCTCCTCAAGTGTATGAAGAAATAAAATCAGCACCACCACAACTGTCTGCCTGGCATGCAGCCAGGGAGCGGGGGCCTCTCAATTAAGTTTTAACGACAAAATAACTTTGCTTGTTTATTTTGTATTGCGCGGGTATGTAGATCTTTTCAAATACATAAAATAAACATACCGACACAAGCAATTATTTTTTCGACAGCCCTAATACGCCTACACATTTGCTACCTACAAAGGAAATGGAGAAGATGCTCGCGGCTGGAAACAAATATAATGCATTGTGGGTGGTGGTGAGACGGCTCCAGAGAGATCAAAGAAGATCTCTTTGTAAAGTTTAAGTGGCAGTCATATTCCAAATGTCCTATTAAAAAATGGTATGTATAACCATTTTTGGGCATTTTAACTGCTTAATCAGTAAACTATGATGTTTAGTACATAGTGTATAGAATTAGCTATTGTGAAGACTTGACAACTTAATTGAAAAAAATAACCAATAGATCCATTTATGAAAAAAAAAAAAAAAAAAACATTGCAGCCCTGAATTTTTCGTAGTGGCTTGAATACATAATTTAAAGTAATACTCAGTAACTCCTATATTTTATACCATTTGTATGCAAACATTGTTTGTATAGTTTCCAAGGCCTCCAAGCAACGACATACTCAAAAACTATTCTTAAAAAAGGTGTGAAATATTAATATAACAGGAGCATTCGATTATAAAAACAGAAGCGCACATCTTCTTACGAAACCTAAAAAGAAGCAATTGTTTTATGGATGGACATGTCCCTCACCATGGTGATGCCCAGGACCAGCGGGGTGACGAAGTAGATGGGCGGCTGGGTGTGACCCTGCCGAAGCTCATGGAATGTGTAGAAGAGATCGGTCCAACACACGATCCACAACAACAAGCCAAACACCTGAGAGCAGACGGAGGGTGGGAGGAGAGAAGATCAGAAACAGACAGTAAACACTGGAAGAAGGAAGTAAGGAAGATGATTAACTGGCTAGTTGAAGTTTCTTCAACTTGCATTCTCTCTACTGACCAGTAGGGGGCGACTCCTACGGTTGCAAAAATAACTGGTTGCATACAAGTCTATGAGAAAATGACTCTACTTCTCACTTGATTTATTCCCTCAGTAAATATTGTAAACATGAGTTTATGTCTTAATCTCTAGTTTCAAGTCTTCTTCACTACAGCATGATGTTCATTTTGTAAATTATGGTTCATTTAGAGTCAAAAAGTGGGCAAAGAGGTGGTTCGTCCGTGGAGCGGAGGAGTGCTCGCCGGGGTGACGCAGCAGAGGAGACGGCACCCACTGGTCACTCAACACTATAATAACTTTATAGTGGTCTTAAAATCGCTGACCCTATACAACCAGTACTAAGCTTCTTTTTTTTTGTAAACTGCAAATCATGCATAGCTGCAGCATCATTATAATTTCAAGTGAGGAGAATTCCAATCTCGGTTCAGGGTTAAAGTCAAACTAACCGTTTTGGAGCCAGGCCAATGAAGTGCCCATCAACCAACTGTACTCGTGACACAAGTGGACAGCGCCGAGTGACCGGTATCAACCACACGTGTTAAAATATACAAGATCATCTCACCGTTTTGAATCTGTTCATGATGGACATCATAATGTAGCCTCTGTTGTTCCTCTTGAGATAGAAGAGGTAGATGGGGCAGACGGCCCACAGGTAGACGCACGGCAGCCATGACAGGACAGAGAGCTGGAAACACTCCGGGAGGTCGGGCCGATCTGTGTGGAACGTCTGGTTGGCTTCCTGCGGAGACACACAACATGGGGAGCGGCACATTAGCTTACATGCTATCTGACCAGCAGACAACATGACTCAGACTCGCACTTTAACCGATGCATCAGCGCTCCTCCAACACCACTTCATCAGACCGGATGTTTTCCTTGAGGTGAAATCTGTAAACACTTTGACAGTATTTACCCGTCTCTATAGCAAAGGGGGGAACTGGATTTTCCTCCCGTTTGCGAGATCTCAATAACTTGAAATTCAGAGACGACCAGCTTTACATGCAACCTCAGTGAAGCAAGTTAAACAGCCCGTCAACAAAATTTTTTTTGCGGGGGTTTAAATTAAAATCGGATTCGGAGGCTGCAGCAGTGGCCCCAGTGTGGAGGAAACACCAAATACTAGACGTAAAATTCCAAAAGCGCTCATGTTTTCCGCACCAGAGTCACCTTTCGAAGACCTTTTATTTCACTGCGGCAGAGTCTGACGGTCTGCCCCGCACAGCCCTGGTTCTGGTTCTCCCACGGCCTGGGTCTCCAGCAGAGTGGGGGTGTCGGTGTTGGCCGAAGGAGAGGTCGAGAGGGTCCCGAATCGAGCGCAGGTTTGTCTGCGATTGGCCCAGGGGGAAGGGGAACCAGGCGCGTGGCCTAACTTGAGCACTTTAATCAATCTAGGTCACCTCTGCTGCTTCCGCACTCACAAAATAGAAACAAAAGCACGCAGGGAGCAGAAAACACGGTCTTGGGGGTTCACCAAGGTTAAAACAACTTGTGTAAGAGGAGCTCTACGTGCAATGATATGCTAGTGTCAAACTTCTCCACGACATTGTACGAAAACAGTGCGATTCATTTATTTTGCTGCAGCGGGACAATGACCGAGTGATCCAGAGGACATCCGGAGGAGGAAGGTAAAGTAAACATGCATCGCAGTGACACGGTGGTATCCCGTGCTCCCCTGGACAAACGCTGATGTGGGCCCACCCACAGATGGAACTAAGATAAACACAGCTGCTCGATACACCGCCACACCCACCTGCGTGAATCATGGCGCGTCAGGGCCGAGTGTGTGAGGGAAAGTGTTGCAGCTGCAAGGAGGTGATGGGTAATTGCTCGTTGCTGGTGTGTGTGTGTAGTGCGGTGTGGAGAGCAGATAATTGAATAAACACTGAGATCAGACTAATACATGGATTGGATCCCCCCTCCCTCTCTCATCCCCCCATTTTTAGCAAGTGCTTATGCTTCCACATGGTACATTTAACTGCCACACAAACTAGTTCCCATGTAGAGAATGGATGAGTTGTTGCTAAATATTAATAGAGTAATAGCTGACTGACTGATCTGGTACACATATTAGTCAAGTGTGACTTATATGTGTCACTTTATAAAATGCTGTTTGTTAAGGAGGTAAACTGGGGAGATTTTAAAATTACATTCCACAAACATAACACCACATATCTTACACTTTAAACAATTATGCAAATAGCTTTTGACTCGATGACTGAATAATGTCAGCCAGGTTAGTGAGATAAAATAAGGGTGCTGCACTATCGGTCAAGGAGCCTTGGTGGTGGTGATGTTGAGGTAAAAAAAATAAAAATAATCAGGTGCTCATTGAAGTAAATAGTCTTGAAGCAAGTAGTCAGATAAGAATAAAAAAAACAATGCCCGTCCAGCTTTCTTATTAGTTGACGTTCATGGTAATGGTCGGCAGTCTGAAAAGCATCCTAAGTATTCTTTTTTTTCAAATGGGAGAATTGGCCTTATTCAATATTCTGGTGCTTCGTTAGGTGCTCTGGTGCTCTGGGACACTCCGATGGGCATTTGTCACTGTTTTCTGGTGCTTAAGAGACTAAACGCATAACCGACTGATCCAGTAAATACCTGTCAAGAGCACCAGACTGGAGCCAAATAGGACATACTCCTTTTGCCTCTGCTGTGTATTCGTTTGAAGTAATGCAGTGTTTTCATTGCAAATGTGCTTCACAAAATATATGTCCTCCATTTTAATTTTTTTCTTCCCTCCTTGCCTCATGCCAGCCTGAGTAGCAGGAGAGCAGCCAAGCCGACGGCACTTTATTGGGCTTTGTACTGTGTCAACCACCAGGGTTCATAAGCAAATGTTCATGAGCAACTTTCTCAGAAACGGGAGGTAGGACCTGAAAAAGCTGGCTTGTGTCTTCACATGTATAGGCAGGACTATTTCTTGGCACCCGAAACGGCCCCTCGTTCGACGACGGACGAGAGGGAAGCACTGGGTGTCATATTCATCACCGGGGGGAGGGAGGGATGGGGGGGGCCTGTGATGGGGTTGACAGTTGATTCGCACCTAAGCAGCAGCAGCCTGGAGCTTAGCTCCTTTAGCATGGCTAGCCAGCGCTGCCTCTCCCACATTTTACTACACAGTCCGCGCCTTAAGAGATGAAAAAAGCACGAGCTGCAGCTCAGGTCGGACTCAGGCCATTAAAGTTTTGTTTGACAAATGTAGATTTTTTTCCAGTTGATCTTAACTGAACCACATGTGCATTATTATACAGGTATTTGTGAGGCAAATGTCCACGACTTCTTCACAACTATCTGGGTTTGTTTATTTTTCTCCAGGCCTGGAAATTGATTTTTTTTATTCCGTGACTTCTCCAGGTTTTCCATGATCGTATACGAACCCTGTACCAAACGCATTCCAATCTCTCCCTGCATGGAAAAGTAAATGTCAAATTTGAAAGCATTCAGATATCTTCCCCCTGCACACTGGGGAGAAAAGGCAGCGAGGAGCTTTTTATTTTATTTCTTATCTGAGTGACAAAGAGCACTTGAATGTACACAAGAGATGGTTTAATTAGTTCCTGCTATGGCGGCTCGCCTCTCAGCCGGAGCGTTCTTGTGAGAATACGCGACAGCGGGGGAGCTTTTCAAACATTTGCCGGCGGATATTCTGAAAGTGAAAACGGGAGATTGTTTCCATGGATGAGGGGAGGAAATAAAGGCAGTGATTTGTGAGCTTCTTTGGTTGCTATGATGATTTAAATGATTCACCCGATACGGTACGATACTAAAATTATTAAGACTTTGTTACTGCACATAAGAACTTGTGGAGGCGTGACAAAGTTAACGATCAATTTCAATTCACACAATTATTGATAATGAATTATATTTAAGTCAAACGCATTTCATAAGCATTAATAGTCAAGAGCTCTCCGTGAGGAGCGTATCAAATGAAAGCTATTAAAATGTCAACTAGCGGTTTTACAAAAGGCACCGGAAATGACCAGCAAAACGGACTTCTGCTGATGATAATCATGAAAAAGAAGAGAAACGCTGCTCTTAACACTCTCACGACATGCATAATGGCTGCCCTTCATTCCATTTCACAGGCTTTCAGGCGGTTATCACTGCACTTGAAACCTGAAACCCGAAACTTCAACAAAAGGTGAGATAAAAAAAAAAGAAAAGAAAAAAGGGGAGAGGTGCTTTGCTATTACAGCTTGCCGGCTGTGACGGGAAGATTACTCCAGTCGGCCGGGTGGAGACCCGACGGTGAGAGAACAGGGAGTCTGAAACAAATCCTCTAGGTGATGAAACAGAGAGCTAACCTCGTGAGTGTCATCACTCGTGGGATTGTTGCATAGCACCTCGCTGTTATCAAAGGATGGTTTCAGAGCCCCGGGAGCTATCGCTAACGCAGACTTCATAAACACACATGAACGGAATCAATGTTCATAGGAGTTAGGCTTTGGGATCGGGTAGCATGCGATTAGATTCACATCAATCAATCCATAACGGTATTTCTGTGTATGTATGTATGTTTATAGGGATATTTAAAGATGTACAGTATTCGTGTAGATTGAAATGTGTCTCATATTGATACTACCTAACCCCCTCACTCACCCATTAACCGGATCACACATAAGATGGACGAACGGACACACGCCTTAATCTCCGTCTCTCACTTTCATAATCTTCAGTCTAAAACTATGTTATTCTCCTCAGTTTGCTTTTGTCCTCTTTGTTGCTGTTGTTTTTTGTCCCTTTGTATAATTTCTTGGGTCGTTCATGTGTTCATGTACTTGTCTGCAGTTGTTTTGTACTCACTTTTCAACACAATAAAAAATTATAATAATCTAATTGATAACGTACAAATACTGAAAAAATGGTTTCAAAGTTTTCCCTGTAATATCAAATATATAACAATCAATGTCAAATTTAAAAGGGTACTTTTAGAAATTTAGCATTGCAATAAATTTGCTCAACTCTACAATCTAACTATAGACCCAATGTATCGCCCTTTGTCTGGAAGGGGGGGTGAATCTTTCGGTAACTCACGATTTGATTCAAAACATGTCCAGATCAAAAAAATGAATTCTCGATTCATAAACATGGAGGGGCGAATTTCAGAAACTACTCCAGTCTGCTGTGCTCCAATAAAGGTAGTGTGGCATATCATGGCATGAAATCAGAGTGGAGGTGTGTGTAAGATTATGGAGTTTATCTATAATGCACGTAACTTGTGTTACAAACAACTTTTGATGGACTGCACTGTCTGTGGAGTCTCCTGCATGAACAAAGTCATTCTAACGCAAAGCCTTAGGATGAGGAGCTTCACAGTTGCCCCCTCCTCAAAAACAGGACCTTATTTTGGAAAATATTTGCTTTCTAGCTGTGAGTTGGATGAGAAGATCGATAAATCTCTCAGCTTTGTACGGTAAAGCTAAGCTAACTGCTAGCAGTCAATGAGCTTAGCTTAGCATAGACTGGACACATGGAAGCAGGTAGCCTGATTGTCATTATTATGAAAACATAACGTGTTCATTTGTGTGCTTTAGGAGATGCTGGAAGGATTACGTTACCTTTTTTTTTTCCAGCTAACAAAATTCAAACGTAACAGGCAGAAATCTCTTGCGTCTGTTTTAGGGCTGGGCGGTATGGCCAAAAATTCATATCACGGTATTTTGTAAGATTCTGGCGGTTTCACGGTATATCACGGTATTTTTTTTCCGAGTAAACACATTCATTCATTGACGCCGAAAAGGACCGCCGGCCAACTGAACAGCCGCTCGCCGATCGCGTGGCTCTTCCGTTCTGTCTCTTCCTGTTTGTTTCACCTACATTCCCCTGGGTCCTAAGTCTGTACCCAGCATGCAGTTCGGTAGTGTAATTTTATAGATGTACAATTATTAGTGTTACAAATTGTTTATGTGTCACAAACTGTTGTGTCGTGGTGTTTTCCTGTTAAAGAGCGTTAGTTGTGGGTTATTAATTGTTGTTATAAAGTTATAACCATGACTCCATCTCAATATCCGTAAGACAAGTAGCTCCGCCCGCTGCGCCCTCAGCGGTGAGCGGTGAACAATATATGTTGCTGCCTGCCGAAGAGCGACAACAGTTGTAACGGCTATGCACCGGGATAACGGTATATGAAAAATTCATACTGTATGGAAATTTGAAACCGGTATACCGGTTTATCCGGTATAAAAAAAATGGTTTCAAAGTGCGGTATACCGGTTTATCCAGTATACCGCACAGCCCTAGTCTTGTTTTCTCTCTCCGTTTTGTGACGATCAAATACATTTCATTATCAGGCCAGGCCCACGATGAAGCTATTTTAAAGCCACTGCTTGATGAAGCCAAAGCCTGGCTCCATTGCTCCATCACAAAAGGGAGAGAAAACAAAGAGGAAAGGTTTCTCTGTCCCTTACGCTTTTAAATGAACCTGCAGTAGAGCATTCGTCTGGACACGAACCAGCCAGAGACGCCAGATTTATCTCGAGCTAAATTAACAGGACATTTCAGCTGGGGAGACACTGGCGAGACATTATAACATAACGTTATGGAGCTTTGGGGATATGTCAAGTCAGAGCGGTGTTAAGTCAATCAGGTCTTCACAACAGAAACTTCCTTGAGCAATACCTAATCATATATCAATACAAATTATTTATGGAGCACCTTTCATTCAAAAGATGTAGTTCAACGGCTTCACAAAAGAAGACATTTGCAAGAGAGCAAATATACATTTAAAAAAGACAGTAGATGCTAAAATAACTAAGTGAAATCTGACCATTAAAAAGAATAATAAATGAGAGAATTAGTTGCCTGCTTCCCCAATGTCCACTTATTATTTTATTGCAGTTAAAGCATTGTTTTTTTTGTTTTTTTAAATACCTTTATTTTGCAAGATTGTGACATATAACTAAGGTAAATAGAAAAGAAAGAAAAGTAACAGCATTGTACAAGAAGACAAGCAAATAAGTCTTTTTTTAATTTTTTTATAAAATGCTGTAACAGAATAGTCGTTAGTTGCAGACCTAGTAGGCTCATATTTACAGTAGTGATATCAATCTTCTTATCTAATGCTTGGCAACAATAATAAAAATCCTAAAATGTGGATATCAGTGTGGTTATCCCCTGCTATGTTGCTGCGTACTTAGTGCAAGCCTAACTAAGTAAGTGGAAAAGAGGTATTCCATTTGTAAATGTAAACTGTGAGGATCATTTTGTGGATCTAGTGGAACATTTTAAATCCCATGGAATAATTTTTTACTGAAAACGGTTTTGTTGGTTAATGGACCCATGGTAGATTATTTCAAAACAACAAGGTACTTGGACACCGCACCGGTGTTGGCACTGGGACTGACCTTCGCTATAGCCCCCCCCCCCCAGCTGCTACTCTGCCAAGCTGTCAGAGTGACCATGGAGCCCATACTGTTACAAACTGCACTCTCTGAATAAAAAAAACTATCTAATCTTTTGTGAAAACACCATTTCAAAAGAGAAGCAGACAGAAGGCTCCACGATGTGCGTTTGAAGGACATGTCCAGGATGTTAAACATGACGATTGCGTCCTCTGCTCGGAAAGGAAAGGAGCAACAGTCCCGCCGTGAAAAGGGCTGTGTGGAAGGGGACTTGCACCAGATACACGAAACCAGCCTGAAAATGAAGAAAACCGGTAAACGACAGTGCGAGAGTCTGTGGAGCACTGCTGGATGGTTGTCTCTTAAAACATATGTTCTCATGTTCTCATGTTCTAATGTCTCTTAAAACATATGTTTTAAGAGACATGAGACGTCCTTTCCTCGAAAGCGTCACGTGAAGCGACGTCTGTTTCTGATGACGGAGGATCAGCTGATCACAGCTGGATCAGCTGTCAGTCGCTTTAACAGCTGGAGAGACTTTTAACGGAGTTCGTGTCTGAACACATGATCAGTCTCACGGACAGTTTTTAGCTCACATTCCAATAACAATCCACTTAAAATATTAATAAAAATGATTGTATGATGTTTTCAGTTAATTTAATGGTGTTAAACTACTACTTATACTAATAAAGACACCGTTATTACCACTAACAGAGTGGATATGTTTTCTCTCTCTAGTCTGTTACCTGTTTAACAAACGGCATTGAGTATTTATACACAGTGTTTGTGGTATTTATACTGTGTTCTGTGTCCTGCTTATACGCGCACGGCCGATTTCTACCGGCGAAATGCGTTTGTTTTATTTATGAATTATTTGCATCTATGTTTTGCAATTATGGCGATTATGGTTTCTCTTGAACACTGGAATTAATTTATTAGCCTCAATGTTTCAGGTTAAACTTAAATGATATAACTCATAAAAACCCAACACTCAGAAAACAAATCAAATATATAGAGTTTAATCTGTGATCTGTCTTCACTCTGGTATGAAACTCCAGCGATCAGTCCAACCAATCAGATAACTGATGAACAGAGAGGGGGCGTGTCCAGCGTTAAAACACTTCCTGGAAGCCTGTTCTCTCGCTTCCTCGCTCATGGCTCCTCCGAGATGCCTCCTCGATCCTCGATCCTCGCTCCTCAGACAGAAATAAGAGCTTTGGGACATCCTTCAATATGGCGGCACAGAACAACTTCCGGTTCAGGCGAGGAGCGAGGAGCGAGGAAACGACAATTAAGAGACTTGGGATGTACCCAAAGTCAGTTACAGTCGACCAGCACACCTCTAAAGTAGTGCAGGTGGTGTGGGGCTGAAAATAAATTGCCGCGGGCTGTCCATCTGTTCCCTGTTACACTGGAAAGCTGTCGGGTGAAGGCCGACGACAGTAAAGACTGCAGCAGGACAGGAATGGCCGCTGTTCGCCTCCACGCCGACATGGAAAACATTAGCGGTGTTATTCACAGGTCCATGTTCTTCACAGTGTACGGGACACCCCCGGATTCCTTGAATGTGGATTGTTGAATAGACATTCCTTCCTGCTTTAGAGGGAATTTGCTGTCTTACTTGGAAATGAAACGCAATAAAACTGTTGCAGAACACACAGGAAGGGCCTCAGAGGGGAAGGATAATAAATCACAGATTAGCCTGCAGTCAGATATGGATAACATGAAGGAGAGTTTGTTTGAGAGGCCTTATTCTACAAATCTAACATTAAGTTTTTGAAAAGCAGATTGCTACTTTGCCAATATGTAGTTCACATACACTAGCACTTTTCTTTTTTTTTTGCAACATTTAGTCATATGGCTGGGGAACCCTTCTACATTCTCAATTCCTGTTTTGTTTTTGTTCTTTTTGCCAGGTTAGCATTTTTTCAGTTTTAGGAAATAGACACTACATTTAGGGATTTGCTGTGAGAATATAAAATGTTACAATACTGTTGGAGCAGCTGGAGGGGGGCATGAGTGCCAGGGTTTTTTTTAGGCTACTTTTTTATTTAATTGGACGGATAAAAATCATCTTGCTTTCGCGTTAGATTTGGCGACTTTTAAGCAACAAATTTTGCAACTTTTTGGGCGACTTTTTAACTCACGATCACTTCGCAATAAATGTGCTCTCAATGTTGCCAGACTGGACTGACAATAAGTGGTCCATTCACAGCGTAGAACACGCCCACTGGTCAAAAAGCAAGCTTGGTAAATATATAAATAAAATAAAAAGATAGCGTTATACTAAACATTGTCAATCTCAATCATACTACTTAGAAGAGGGGCAGATTTAGTGGAATATAACATAACTTTTTGTCGGTGGACACCATAGAAATGATTTGCCCAAAACAGAAGTGTGAGTGAGCTGTGAACGTGAGGACCTAACAACCAATCACAGATCCCCCTCTCTTCATGACACTGCAGTTCCACAGCCGACATGAAATGTGTTATAACTTGGTGGTAGATTTAAAAGTTATGAGAAGGACAACTTGAACAATACGTATAGCTAATGATACAGTTACAGTCAATTATGTGAAGCTGGATTTCTTTCTTTTCACTTTCATTTGGCATTTAACTCTTTGACATCTTTGGTAGAGCGTTAAGATTGACGCGTTGATGAAAGTTTACCAGATAACAGCCAGCAGTTGTATTTTGTAGTTTAACCAACTCATAAAAATAATTTTGATATAGCTTATAAAATGTAACAATGAGAAGCCTGCTAACAGCTTTGATTCTGCACACAAAATTTGGCGGGAGGTCGGGGGGGGTCAATTGACCCTTGGTTAAGACCAAACCAGACCCTCCCTACCATGGAGCCCACACGGTCACTAACTCACGCCATGGATTAACATTATCATTTTTTGGGGGAAAAACAAAAAAGCGATAGAGAAGCAGACAGAAGGGTCTACAATATGCGTTAGAAGGATATATCCAGGATGTCAAGCGTATTATAATATATGTAACAGGTTACAAAGATAAAGATAGAAGCTAAAGCCGACAGATCACTGTGTAAAAGTGAACCACCACGTCACAATGAAATTAAGGAACACCACTGTTTCTGTAAAGCCGAGTAGATCTTTTTTCACTGTTACAATCATTAAAAAGCCGAAGCAGCATGTGTAGAAATTCAGTATATCATCAGTAGCTAGCATAGCATATAGGTGCCAACGCTAGCTGCCAATGTTAGCTCCCTAGGTTTTTACGTAGAAACGTAATGTTTTAGAAACGTACATCTCCTTCCGACCTTTCCGGGTAACGAGTATCGATATTACACAACGTTTAACCGCAATCAGAGCAGAGCCAGATAGTTGTCGGACCGGAGCCAGTACTACACTATGAATGGCCAGTCTGCGTTCGGGGGTGGAACTAATAGTGACGGGAGGTTGTATTGACGGAACATTTAATATTTAAAAAGAAATGGTCATTGTCCCAATGGTGCACTCTGGTTTAAACCCTGCAGGGGTTTTGTCTAATTATCTCAAGAAAAATGTAATGAAGGAAGTTCATTATATTTTAGATGACATTTACATTTATGGTAAATTAATGTATGTACCAGTGGAAGGCAAATATTCGGATGCAATATTATTATATCAGAGACAAAATTTGGGATCAAAGAAATGACTCATCAAGCCAAACGTAGATAAGAAAATGCTTAATTTCCTACTACATTACATGATGGAGTCATTACCAATACTATTATAATTTCCTTGCAGTCAGATTGTTTGTTTAAAGTGCGGAAAAACCTCAACAAATGCACTCTAACTACTGGAAAGCATTGAACTTTCCCACCAAGCCCCCCTCCCTCCCTTGTCATCGTGACTTGGACTTCTTTAATCACAACCTTCCTCTTTTCCACTTTCCATTCAGCCTCAGCCTCACCCTACAGCAGCAAAACCTGAAAATCCATCCAGACTTATGCAACACCTTATAGCTTACGCTGCCGCGCTTTCCATCAACGCGACGGCAACCCAAGCTGCCGTCGACGGATTGAATTGTGGGTATTAACTGCTGCTGATGAATGGGTTTGGGGTCAGCCCGTTTCATGTCTGTGCCGCTTGCCGCACATTCGGTCCGCTTCTGCTACGCCTCCTCGTGAATACACTGCTCACAGCTTTTGTAATTGGAGCACACAGGCAATTCATGCGTTTGTTCCTTCAAATGAATGGGTGAGTTCACACCAAATCAGCGTAATAGTTATTACATACCAGTGTGTTTGAACCACGAGTGCTTTAGAGAGTTTTTTTTTCCTCAGCTGAATGAATTATTGGGGCCAATGCTGAACAGGACTTGGGGATACTATTTCACCAAAAAGGTCCATTGGAAGCTCTTCGGGACCATTTGATTATATCACATGATCTTCCTAAGCAAATTAAATTTGCCCAATTGTCATCGAACTGTGGATGTTCAATCTTCATTTTTGTGTTTTCTTTTTCAGAAAAACATTTTAACCACATAAAAAATAATCATTATCAGTTTAACTGCGCGCTATATTCAGAATATCTTCTCCACTTTACCGTACCGTGAGACAGCCATACGGTCTTTGTTTCCAACAATGAACTGATGTGCAACCAGACTCCATTGAAAAAAGAAATACAGTAATTTTACCTCGCAGAACATGGGGAGTTTGTTACTCTAGCGCTGCCTCGATGCTTTAGTTGGTGAGTTTTATTGTGTGACTTTGATGAATATGAACGAACCAAAGTCACATAATAATCACGCAAACAGAACGGACTAATCAAGGCAGCGGTAGACCTAGCAACGTCCGTGCTCTTGGAGTTAAAAAAAGTTTGTTTCTGGCAGTCGATATTGCTGCTGTTAGTTAGTAGTTGGGTCTGTTTGTTTTTCTTTTTACAAGTGACGACTGTAAATTTAGATTGTAGAGAGAAGCAGAGATGGACAGAAGGTTATGTAGAAATGCTCAGTTACAACAGTGAACAGTTATTATTGGGCTTTGTAGTGGGATCGTTTTACCAACTGCTGTTTGCAAACGTCAAGAATGAACTTTCAAATCACAATATTTTGGACCTCCGTGAGCCGGCACAGTCGGACAGGGAGCACAGCTCAAGCAACATGCAAATCAGTAGTCACACGCCAGTGACACACTCCAACATTTGCATGCCATCCACGCCACGGTTTACGGTTGTGGCTCTAATGAGTGACACATTAACCCACCTTGGACAACAAGTGCATCAGCGATGCCGGCTCACACAATCTCCGAACCGTTGACATGAGACGATTGTGAAAAATAATACGCGTGTTCGTTATCAACGCCTGATGATGGCCTCTGAGCGAGGCTATCAGCGTTACCGTGGTTTTGCACTTGGGTGCTCGAGTTGGAAAGGGAGGGAGTGAGTGGAGGGGTATTCAGTTGGTTGCTATTTGCAACCACGCCGCTAAAAAAAAAACAACCACTGTAAACCTTATATTTGGGGATTTTGGAAACCAAACAATTAATTGATTCATCCTGAACATAATCAGATCTAGCAATGTTGCAGTCCTAATCTGGTAGCCTATTAGAAAGGGTTTGAAATTCAATTGGAACATATTTTGATTTCGTTGTACAGGAAGCAACGTTTTCATTTATATTTGCAGCAAAAAAAAAAAAAAAAAAAATTCCAAACTGATACTACCACATAATTAACACACTGCAGGTTTTCTCTTCATCATGAAGCACTCGCGTGGGAAACACTGATTTACAACGGCAACAGTGCTGAAACAGACTTCCCCAGATTAGTGACACACAGGCACAAAAGTCAAATTCAACCATTTTCAAGTTCTTGTCTGGCAAGAGTGGTCTCAACTTGGGTATGCTTTTGGGATCAAATCTAAGAGATCTTGATCTTTTGAAGGCGACACATAAAGATGACTAGCTAACCATGTTAGCAGATACGCAGGACTTTCAAAGCCCCCTTTTTCATGAAGATTGTGTCCAGGCTATCGCTTGAAAGCTTGTTAACAAATCTTCCCTTCAAAGCAAGTAGCGATTGCAGCGCTGACTTTACAAACGTAAATCTTGTTTGAGCTTGAGCTTTTATCAAGTCGAGATAAAAGGTACCGGTTGTATCCGACATATTTAGCAAACAATGAGATTGCAAATGAAGTCCTTGGTCTTAAGCCTTAGTGTTTAAGCCGACTCGCACCGAACATGCATTTTTGAGTGCTTGGGGGATTACAACTGCCTCCAGTTTGTTTGAAGTGGACGTAAACAGCAGCAACTAGTTTAGAACACCTCAGATGACCTCCACAACAGACCGGCCCTCGGTGTAATATCCAGCGGGAGGAAAATCAGGTGCACATTCTTAACCCTTTTTGAAACAAGAAAGAGCCTCAAAGCTCCCGGGTTTGGCTTCTTCATGGATACGCAAGATTGTTTGACGAGATTTGCACCGAGCAAACAGTGTAGTAGTGGCCCCTCAGCCGGGGCTCCAACAAGCACAACGGTTTGTGGCGTTATACTGATAAGCCTCCAAAAAAAAAAAAAGAACTGTCAAAAGCAATATGGCACAAAGCAAGGAAGTGCCACAGGTGTACTGTGAAGCCGCAGCAGAGATGTGACATAGTTTACAACCAAAACGTAAAGTGGCTGACTGAGGGTGTGTGTTTTTTTTTTTTTTTCGAAGATGCATCAGCTATTAATGTCGTAAATGTTATACGTTCGTATCTGATGTTAAAGTTAAAAGTTACGCTTCTACTGATTCTTTCACTACGCAGACACACAATGTGTACACTGGCAGCGCAAACAATTGAAGACACACTCAAACGGCACACTTTTTCTTTTTTTTTCTAAAACCCACAATATCACACCCAGCCCTAAATCAGAACACTGATTTACCATGCCAACCGGTCTATAAACAGACTTCCCCATAGACACACTGGCACAGGCATCGAATTCAAAGACTCCTTGATGATGCAGATCTGCATCAGACGTCGATGTGAACCAGTGGTAAGATTTGTGGCTGTGGGGAATACGCAATTGCAACAGTTTGCCACGTTTGTAACATGTACAGGATTGAACCCACACTTTTATTATTTGCGTGGGTTAAAAAAAGAAATACATTTTTAAAAAAGACACTCTGCATGACCCCAGTTTCCCCGAACAGAGCATCATCATCATCCAGTTCTCTAAGGAAAAGTGGTGTATGGAAAGCTTCCATAATATTCCCATTGGGATTTAACCTGTCTGTGTGTGTGTGGTACTACCTTATCCAAATACCCTACTACGGTACTTCTCATCTCTTGTTATACTCATAGTACTTACTGATAGGGTGTGGTGACTAACTTAATTTAGTCTACAATGGTTCGTGTATAAAGTGACTATTCTACTCGATGTGACTTGTACCACCTGTATATCCCCAATGAGACTCAGTGTGTCTTTGATGTGCTCTCCGTCACACGGCTCATACTTTGTGGTGTTGTAATCTCTGCTGTGCTATCACACACCTGGAGGGACGCAGCTACTGTACACCGACTCAGAGATAAAGTTCCTTATCGCGCGGACGGTGTACACTAAACAGAAACATTCATATTTAGCTATGTCATTTGACAGCTCGTCCTCGAGCAGTGTCCTGCCTCTCTACAGCAAACTCGGCATTAATTGGGAGCTCGTTAACACACTAAATGCTATTAAGTGGGCTATTTACAGTTAGCTACGACCGTTGCCGTACTTCTAAATGGCTAACCGGAAAAGAAAAGCATGGCATAACATTGCTCAACCTTGCCTGGTAGTACGCACGCACGCACACGGCCAATGGAGTTAGAGTATCTCGTAACACACGCACGCGCCGGTCGTGGAGAGCGGACTCACCCAGAAGGGCAGCTCCGGTCCGCACAGCCGCTCCATCGCTCTGTGTGTCGGGCGGGAGACCCGGGAACCGACGCAGAGCTCTTTAACCCCGCAGCCCTCTTCTCTCGCCGAACAGCTTCCCTGTTCCTTCTCGTGGGGGAACAGAAAGAAAGAAAAAGAAAGCGAGCCGCTCGCTGACTGTCACATGCCCCGCGGACAGGTACGGGGTGCGGGGGCGCTTCGGTTTCCGTGGACAGCCTGAGAGACGGAAAAGACGAGTCGACCCAGAACCAGAGAGGAGTTGGTTGAATGGGAGGTGGTGGTGATGCAGGGCAGGGTGTCAGCTTGCTAGGCCCCGCCCCCTCTCTCTTCCCTCCCCCCCCCCCCACGCTTACATACGGACACACGTAACACACATGACTCAACAGCTTGAAATCCGTCTTCTTTCTCTTTTTGCTGAGTCACGTCAGCAAAGGTTTGAGAAGTGAGGTTTGCAGGCAGGTTAGAACCGGTCCCGAGGCAGGTTTTGGTGGTCCCTCGCGTTCATTGAGGAACAGGTCCGGGCAGGACCAGGACCAGGTCCAGGCAGGACCAGGACCTGGTCCGGGCAGGACGTAGAGGGGTCAGGGTGACGCGGGTTAGATAAACGTGTATTAGGTTCGGGGTTATTTCTAGTCCTCTATGTGTGTGAGAGGTGACAGCAACAGGTCCTCGGCCCCACCCATTCACTGTCTGTCTGAATACCTCACGGACATTTGGGAATGTAAAGCCTTTATTTTCTGTATTTTAATTATATATATTAAGACAATTGGTTTTAGAAAGACACAGGTTTTTTTTATTCTATGTACAAGCAAATGACGTATCGTCTTAATAAATCTATCTCAATTAGCATACATCTCCAGAACTGAAACCTGAAGATCGGATACAGCCAGGTTCAAAGTTAAGTTAATGTCATAGGTTGTTACAGAGGGGATGTAGGATATAGGATATTTCAAAATACAGTCAACAGTCATTTAAAAATAATAATGAATCCATTTTGCCATGTTTTAGGAAATAAATGTTGTATACATCAGGCTACGAATTATATGTATTAACAAACCCCACAGTGAAATCCTTCAGAATATAGATAGGAATGAAACTAGAAAATGTGGCGTTTGCAAATGCTGTTTAAGTGCAGAGAGGATATTGTAAAATTACAAACATTTTGAAGACACTGCAGGTGAATGGGGTGAAAAAATATCAAATAGATATCATCGGGAAAATTCCTCAGTTGATTTATTACATTAAGACAATCATTTTTTGAGTTTTCTGAAATTTCTAAAATGTTATGTTTGAATATGCCGACTTGTCCCTGAATAAACAAGAAGGACAGGACTCAATGACGATAGACATGCCCTAAAGTCCCAACTCAGGACCATCATTCCTTGTCTATACGTATGCTCGTCTCACACTCCAGCGCCTGGACTCCTTGGGAATCTGAGGCGCAGGATCCTGTTTGTGGACCTCAGCTCTGCCTCAAACGCCATCTATCCGTCTCTGCTGTAGGACAAGCTCTCCCCTGGATCGCATACTTCCTGTCTGACAGGAAGCTGCACGTGAAAGGTGGGGGGGAAACATGTTTCCAACCACCGGTTCCCCCCTCAAGGTCCTCTCCCCTCTCTCTGATCTTTCTCCCCCGTACATCAACAGCTGCACCTCCAGCCACTGGTCCGTCAAGACGTTGGACTCATCTCTGGTGGGGAGGAGTCCGCCTACAGGTGGGAGATTGACGGACAAAACAACTTGGAGCTCAGAGCTCTGAAGACGGTGGGGATGGTTTGGGATTTTAGGAAGAATGTGGGCTCCCCTTCCCCTGTTGACGCTGTGGAGGGCCTCCGCTCCCTGGGCTCCAATCGCCACCCTGAGGGGCCTCGAGTGCGCACTCTCATCAACATCAACAGCAGATGTAGTTCCAGAGGCCACTGAAGAAGTTCAACCTGCCAAAGTGAAAACGATGGTCCTCTTCTACGTAACCATTATCAAGTCCATCCTCACTTCTCCTCCATCGGCATCTGGTACGGCACTGCCACATCGCCAAGAACGAGGGCGGACCGGCAGCGTGTATCATTCCCTCTTCGGAGAGGGCGATGGGCCGCGATCTACCAGTCCCCTTCAGGACCTGTATATGCCTCCAGGACCTGAATACGCCTCCAGGACCTGAATACGCCTCCAGGACCGTTTACCCAAGTATTCATTAGACAAAACCAATTATTTATATTTGTTTTTTTTTACTGTTGAAATGAAAGCAAGCAATAGAATTGTTTTTACATTTTGATTTGATTTCATTATTTGCATCATCAACTGAGATTTCCCTGTCAAAAGGTCTTCCTATATGGCGTTCAGCAGCCTTTGCCAGGTAAGTATACACTCAACCATTGGAGAGTTCTCATCCCGTCACATACACAGAAATGAAAAATCTCGCCCTTGGCGTCTGGAATACCAGTATGCACAGTATTACTGGTCGATTAGGCCTAATTGTCTTTGCATGAATGAGTACAGGAACACTACATTTTAACCACAAGAAGGTGCCAGGTTTATACTCAAGTCAAAGACATCATGGAATAGCCATTACAATCTGTATGCTAATTCATTATTATAACAAGGCTACAACTACGACAACATCTTTATAACTTTAGACATAATTTTTGCTAAACTTAAATGAGCCCCTGAGGATGCAAGAAATTACGCTCACAGCCAAACCGGAAAGAAAAGTATTATCAGTAAAAACAGAACTGTGGCTCCAGAAAGCATCTTCGAAATACTCACGGCATGTGGCTCGTCGCCTCCCAGAAGAAAACAGATGCATGTCTCTGTTCGCTGGCCCCCGCGGTCCCCGTGGTCCCCGTAGCCCCCGGATCGATCACTAAAGACGCATTATAACCTTGATTCACAGTAGTCTTCTCACCCTTTTTCTGTGAGAAAGGTCAGAGATGACCGTGCACTTGAGAGTGGGATTCAGTAAGACCTCTGGGATCAGGGTGGATATCCCACATTTGAGGATGTAAGTGGGAAACAGCCGACAGCCCAGAGAAAGGCCTAGTGAAACATATCGCTTCACAGGTACAACGCCGGGTTCTTCCCTTGCAAGTGAAACTCCCAACTCCTTTTTTTTTATTCAAATCCCTGCAGTTTGACATTTCCTAAAACACATTTTCCAGAGGACATACTGAGAACCATACCGAGTCCTTGTGGTTCTTGTGTGCTGGACTTGTGTTTCCTTTTGAACCTCAAGGTTACATCCGCCTGAGATAAAGAGTTCTCGGTAGTCTTTTGAGTTGTGGCGGTGGTTTATCATCAGTTTTGACAAAAAAACATCAGATAAAAGCGTAATACTTCAAGGCCTGTTCTGCATGCAAGTCAATTCAGGTCAAACCGTAGAGGAAAAACCGAGTTAAGAATCACACAGTGCATTGCTTTGTATTTGGTTTGAGATGCAGAATATCTACATTTGTTGGTGGAGAGAGGGAACCTTATTTTCAGTAGAGACATTGTCAGAGTGAAACGGCCTTGACTTCAAGTTATATGGTGGTGGAATTCCGGCTGTGTGGAGCCGTGAGGCTTTATTAAGTCCCCGGGACTCCTGCTGCAAGTGTCACTCCTCCTCCTCGTCCGACATGGGGGAATGTGATTACCGGACGTTAAGTCCCCTCTGACCTCGGTGTTCCGAGAAGAGCCGCCCTTGGCCCACAGGCAGACGCTCCAGCGATTAGTTGGATCTCCTTTCCCATGCGGCACAAGTAAACCAGGTAAAGCCAGCCGGCAGGGGGGACCTGCCCGAGGTGAACTCACCTGCCCGAGGTGAACTCACATGCAAGGGGAAGCCAGTGTTGTGTTTACTCCTGCGAGAGGTGTCACAGGTAACCCGGTATTAGCCGTGTCAAGTTATGCAAGAAGGACCTGTAAATCTCCTTTTTTATCTCTCTATGCATGCTAGGAGGGATTTACCTCTGCCCCGCCTCCCCCCAATAGATGTTGCTTCACATCTATTGGGGGAATGAGTCTACTGTAAACACCTTAATCAAACTACATCAATAATGCCGTGCGTTAACAACATGGTCGAGATGCGTTGCACTCTACATGCAAATGTACCAAAGGTCAACTTCCATCATTCATTTGAGTTCTCACAACAACAACAATACCACATACACACACGCACACACACACACACACACACACGCACACACACACACACGCACACACACACACACACACACACACACGCACACACACACACACACACACACACACACGCACACACACACACACACACACACACGTACACACTGGCTGATGTTTGATCTGTACAGGTGACCCATAAAGCTAAGTCAGGTTACAATAAACACAAATAAATGTATGAAAGTTGGACAGTATAAGTCAGTACAGTGCTGGGAAGTCTTGAGGATGACTTCATAGAAAAACACTGCCTTTGAAAAATATGACAAAATGTATAAAAACAAATGTCAAAATCCACTGTTGAATTGAATAGTGTTCCTGTAAAGTTTAAACAACGTCCAGGCCTCCTGTAAACGGTTCAGTGGGTCACCAGGTGCTTCAGCTGTTTGCAGGGCTGAGCTCACCATCTAGTGGTCAACTGGTGGCACACGTACACGCGGCTTCAGGATCAGGCCTATGTTGATTGTTGACATTATTAACTCCAATCAGCTTATGAGTCGGAGCAGCAGTAGCAGCAGGGGGAGTTGCATCAATGTTAGATGAAGTATTAGCATCAGATTTAGCATTATTATTGCCAAGATTGCCCATTACAGTATTAGTAGCCTCATGTTAGCAGTAATGTTATTATATTCTGTATCAGTGTTAGCATCGGTAATCCTGGTAGCAGTGGATGTATCATAGGATTAGGATCAAATCAGATTGGCATTACCTACTTAGCTATGATAAGTACTTGAATCCTTTACTTGAGTTGAGTAAAGTAGCAATACTGTATGAAATCAAAAGTCCCATGGACAAACTTTAACTTAAAGGGGGTGATACATACCGTAGGAAGTGATTCACATTGAGGCGGTGCAGGTTTTACTGTAGAGTTGTTTCTATTTATGTTATTTATATATTTATATGCCATGGGCTGAGTGAATACTCAATTCTAATTGGCTGCAGGGTGTCCTTTAATTCCCAATAAAGGACACCTTAACAAGTTGTTCCAGTGGAACTGCCTTTACATTGTTTTCAATGAATGCACTGGTTACAATAAATAGATAAATGTATATTTTAAATTAAATTAAATATAAAAATAATAATTTGATTTGATCTGATTTACAAAAATCTGATAAATCTATCAGTGCGTGGCATGACTGGATAGCTAGCTTGTTTTGTGGTTGAACAAAACTATCAAATTAAATCCAGGTTACTATTTGTCAGCCATACACAATGTTATACTTTGAATCTTGCTAGTTTAACGTTAGCTTGCTAGCTCGTAGCACAGCTAAAGGGTTCTATGTGCTGAGCGGACTAGAAATATCTCCGTGTTGCATCTCAAGGCTCGTCCTATTTACTGGAGTAGTGAACTATGTTTCCATTGCACAAAGAACATTATCTTTATTTTTTATTTTTCTTTGGCAAGTGACCATTGTATAAGTGGGATATTGGACCATGCAGAGGCAACCATGGCGTCCACATCGTTCATTAATTCCAGATAATAGACAGCTCAGGCTGGTATTCACATTCAGAGATTTGGACTCGAGTCACAGTGACTTGGGCCCGAGTTGATCCGAGTCACTGTTTTGCAACTTGACAGAAAATAAATGACTCGACTTGAACTCGGAAGTTAAAGGCTGACTTGGGACAGGATGAGTCGAATTACAAATAACTTAGTTATATTTATATATGCGAGGGACTATTTCTTTCAGATTGATAAGAAATCAAGGAATACAGTTTTTGTAAATATTTGTTTGATTACATGTATTTGTGACTTGACTTGACCAATAAAGAAATTACTTGGTTGATGAGCTGGCTTGGCAGGAGCGCGTGCATTATCTTTTCTATTGACAGTGTTGATGTTAGTGAGGTTGTGGAAGTTTGCAGCTTTGTAAGTAATGTGGCCAGGAGCTATAAGTCATAAAAAAAAAAACCTATTGATATTTGTACTCACGCTGAGGTTAGACATGTGATAACATACATTTATAGTAAAACAGTAAGCTCGTTACTTTTAGGCTGTAAGTTCAGATCTGTGCGCAGCCAGAAGATGGAGTCATGAACGCAGCAGCGGTTGGTCCTTTGGTTCATTCGGTTCGTGGTGGAGAGGAGGACCGCGTCATGCTGCTTTCAGTTCAACCCCACACATCCAAGAGTTTTCCTCACTGCCGACATATGAGTTAATTGGCTTTAGAATGGAGAGAGATAAATAAAAACACAGCCTGAAGCGCATTCTCCTGTGAGGATTTTATTTTGAAAGTTTTAGCATGGGTGGGCGGGTGTGTGCGCGCGCTTGGCATCTCCAAGCAGTTGCGCTGTCGACGCACATCTGGAGAGCGGGTTCGATCTGAGTTTGAACCCAAACTGCCTCCTCCAGCCGCGCGCAGAGTGAATAATAATAATAATTATTATTATTATAATAATAATACTAATACTAATACTTATATGAAGTGTTCAGATTGGACCCGCTCTCACCGGACGTGTCAGCGTCGCAGAGACAGTGTGAAGTGAAGCCGCACCCTGGGGGCCACGCGCCGCCGTTGCACCGAGCAGCAGCTCCAGCAGCTGGATGGGGGCTGAAACATCTGCGGCGCCTGTGCGTAAAATGAAGCGGCTGTGACGCCTGTCCTGGATGAAAACACCCCCTGGAATGACGCGAAGCGACCCGCGCGCATCACAAGCCGACGGGACGCGGTGATGGTAACCGTTTAGTCCTCGCGCGTGACATTATCTGGATCTGGAAGAGTTAAAGTCGAGCAGGAGCACCCGAGTCCGCCGGACGGGAATGAATCAGACGAAGTTTTCCTCCTCCGAGCTGCGTTCTCTCCCGCCGAGCCCACCGGGTTTACCCGCAGCTTCACCCAAGAGACGGTTCGTCCAGTTGGGGAGGAAGACAAGTGATGGATCCCAGCAGTGAGTAACGATGGGTGCTTTCACTCCTTGTACAAATGAATTGTGAGAGAGAGGTTTATGATGTTAAAAGTCTTATCTGTCACTTTTTTTTGTCTCTCCTTGTGCTCTTAAAAATACATATTTTTTAAAGGTACCTCTGAAGGAGAAGGGCTTTAATTGGTTAAAGGGGAGACTGGAGAATGATTTGATGGAATAAAGACGAAAGGTAAAACAAACAAAAAAAAAGAAGAAAGAAAAAAACCCACTAAACTCATAAAAGCACATTGGAAATCACATATTTTTCAATCAATGCATCTCTTTTTCATCCAGCCTGCACAACAACGAAAATACCATTAAAGCAAGTTTATTTTGAAGCACATTTCAGCAAACAAAGGCCATTCAAAGGGTTTTCACATTAGACATTAAAAGCATTGAGACAAAGAGCAAAAAGAAACACATTACATCCCTTGACATTAAAGAGCCGAGAGAATAGAATGTGAAGTCTTTTGAGTCTTGACCTAAAATAAAAAGAGTTTTAGTGTGTTCCAGATAAAAGAACGCTGGTTTCTCCAGGTTTAAATGAAGCACTGCACTTCTCATCGACCTCAAAGCTGTTTCATGTGTCACAATCACTAACCCGCTGACAGGCTGCTCACGTGCAGCCTTGTTCCATCACTGCGCCGCCTGTTGTCCGGTACCGCCCGTTGAGTCAGAAACCCTGAACCTTTACCCAAAGGGTGGCGTAAGTGCAGAGAACCTTCGAACCGCGGCGATAAGAAGCTTACACGAGCTTTGGTCCGAAGTGAAACAACACTCCATTATTTCATGAATGAGAGCAGAGAGCTGAGGGAGGCTTGGTGAGAGGGGACTGGTGCCGCTGTGCTGAGAGACAGACACGTATGTATGCGCTGTGATGAGATTGTGTTGCAGGATGTTTGGTGCACATTTTCTGCTACTCGTGCTTTTTATTGCCCTTCTACTTCTAAGTAATTTCTTCAAGCCAACATTATATTTTGTCTTATTCATCACTTTGCTTTTTCTTTTTTGCTGTTGCATAAATTGCACTTCTGAATTCTGTTCTTCTATCCTCTGTTTTCCTCTAGTTCTCATCATCCCTCTTTCATTTCTCTCCTTTAAAGAAACAACAACAAAAATAATGTAATTCCCCTTCCCCCATCCCTCTGCTCACACGATGGAGTGGAACTCTGCGGGGATGACACATTTTTACAGGCCAACCCGGGATGTTAGCATCGCATTGGTTCCCTCGACAAAAAAGCCAATGGGATTTTTCCATTGGATTTTTGCGGAAAAACAAGCTCTTTGGCAAACAAACGTTTATGATACTTAGTGGTCCATGATTTTTGAAGCGCGAATTCAGTGGAAGTAAAAAGAAAGCCAAGGTTATGGCTACGAACGAACCACAACGCGGTCATCGTGACCTCACGCCGCCACCGCGAAGCTAAAGGTCGACCGGTCGTGTTTAGCCGCTAGGCCCTAGCCTAAGACGCGCCAAAGCTTCAAAATTCACGTGAGGGGTATTTCCCCAACACATTTCATATTGTACAGAACAAAACATGAACATCTCTTGAGCTTGTGTTAACCACAGACCTTACTTCAGCCATCTAACCAAAAACCCATAAAAAAAACCCATTGAATTAAAGTTGAGGGAGCCAGAAGTGCAAAAATGCTCATTTTGGGGTGTTAGGACTAATTCCGTCAGCACCCTACAGGGAACCTTGCTTCTCTCTCACTGCCCTTCCACAGGCAGTCCAAGCCAGAGAGGTACAGTACAAATCAGCTGGAAGGGATTCAGCGTCTTGATCACGGACCCGACCCTCTCCTCTCTTCATCAGATCCGCTTCATCCGCTGGCAGTTCTTCCACCAGCAGGTCAGCGGAGGCCGTCCGACCGCCCGGCAGGAGCCGCATCCGGCACCAAACTAACCGCCTCTCGGGCGTCTTCCTCCGTGGCCCCGCCTCCACCTCGGGCTCCATGGCGCTGACGGCAGGAATCAGGGCCTCGCTGTCCATCCAAGCCAGGAAGGGGAGCAGTACGTCACCACGAGTTAACACTTTCTCCCTGCATGTGGATTTCTGTTGTGATTATATATATTGATATATATATATATATATATAGTGCCACCCTTTCTGCTGATAAAGGCACCGGTTTACTAGTCACAGCTGTATAATGTCTTCTGTGGCTCTGTACAAGCTTCTCTAAGGGACCCCGATGATGTCATCAGGGTTATTTCAGCTCCGGTGTGTAGAGACTACAAGTTTACTACAAACAGCCTCCATTATTGAACGGGGATGTGGACTTGGACGCGGACGTTTAACCGGCACGGAGGGTCTAACAAAAAAATGCAATCAATTGCATTATGGGAAACATAGGATCCAGCATTGGGCTTTTAATTGGGCTAAACAAACAAAACCAGATGGCAGTCACTATCACCGCTTTTCTTTATTGTATTGAGGTAAAAAAGAGACTTAAATCATAGTCGAAACAAAAAATACATACAAATGCCAAAATTCATACTCAAATTGCAAGATTTTGTTATGTGATTTTGAATGACGTTGCTGCGTATGATAAATGGAGGAACCAGCTCAACTGACACATATAATTTCCTGCTCGTATAGATCACAGATATATTTACTCACAAGTGCGTATGTTATGATTGTGCCTATGATAAATGGTAAATCTGCCATCAATACAAAGGAACCACAACTAAAAACCCGCCATCAAATCGTCACCCCTTTGTTGTCCCGTCTCGTTGCCAGTGAGCCCTGCGGATGCCTTCAGAGCGGACGACCCGTCCGAGCTGTCCAATCAGATCACTGCCCCGGGGATCCTGAAGATCTTTGGAAACGAGATCTGCGAGGGAGCTCACTACAAGAGCGTCCTGGCCACCACGCACTCCAGTGCGAAGGAGCTCGTCAAAGAGGCCCTCGAACGGTAAGACCACGTGTCATCTGTGCACGTGTGTGTGTGTGTGTGTGTGTGTGTGTGTGTGTGTGTGTGTGTGCGTGTGCGTGTGCGTGTGCGTGTGTGTGTGTGCGCGCGTCTGCCTGCCATATGTGTCTGCTTTCGTACGTGGGTCCTTGTGTGAGTTATATTAAGTCCAGCCACGCGTGTCTGTAATACACCTTTGCGCTGCATCATTTGTCTATAAAAAGCAGTCGGAACAGTCCTCGACACACACAGCGTTGGCGGGTTGATGAAAGGAGCGCGTGTTCATGCTGTTGTGATTAGTATATTTCAGATGAAGGTTGACCTTGACCCGTTGTTCTGTTTGTTGTAATTGCAGTGCGGTGCACACAGCGTGTGTGTGTGTGTGTGTGTGTGTGTGTATGTGTGTTTGTGTGTGTGTGTATGTGTGTGTGTGTGTGTGTGTGTGTGTGTGTGTGTGTGTGCCAAATAGTTTATTTAGTAGTTATGAAAAGGTCTAGAACAAATCACAGATTTGTGTGAGAGACAGCCAGTGTCGGGCCAGGGCTCTGAAGGCCTCTCTGGAGAGTGAATGTCTGTCAGCCTTTGTTTACATTTCAGCCCAAAACATAATGGAATGATTAATACGAGTGGTAATCAGCCTAGAGGGAAGAGAAAATCAGTTTTCCTTTCCCTCTGTGAGAATTTACACTGCAGCAGTGACATTTAGCTGCATCGTTACTACATGACTTATTCAGTAATGGGTTAGCAAATACATTAAGCACTCTGGCAAGATTAGGACTCTTGATAAGTTCACTTCTGTGCTGCATGCAGGTCCAACGGTTGGTCCATGGTACGGATATGATGAGGACTGGTTCAGGGAAACTGCTAAAAAAATAACCCTCTATCAGTCAGCATATTTGCATATTGAAGTATTTCACATTGAAGTTGCTCTAATTGACACGTTTAGATTCATAATGGATCAAATGACTATCGTGAAAGGAGTCGCGTGTAGTGACGAAGCCACAGGTTATCACCCGACTCTAGTGGAGCATATAGCTGCTAAAGAGCCAGACATTTCCTGTCAGGAGTTGGTTAATTAAGACCAAACTGAAGGTAAGAGTAAAGTGAATGTTGCAACATTGGTGTGGCGCATGTCTGCTGGATGTGTAAATAATTTCAGCGGATCAACTTGGTGGCAATATGTCAATTTTCAAATCCTACATAAAGACATTGTTTTCAATTGTGCTTTACGATGCAAGAACCCAGTTTCCAAAAGCACTCTTTTGGAGCGCTAAATTCATTTTGTTGCGTTCGTTTTTTTTGTCATCATGATGCTGATGTCTGTCTTGACAATGTCGTCCAGATATGGCCTGGACAAGGAGGAGGCAGAGTCCTACGTTCTGTGCGACACCATCGGCTCCACCGGAGACTACCGGTGGAGGACGGAGGGCTTCCGCGTCGTGAGCGACAACGAGAGGCCCCTCATCCTGCAGTCGCTATGGAAACCCAGAGAAGGCCTGGCGCGGCGGTTCGAAATCCAGAGGAGGAGCTCGATAGAGGAGAAGACGTCCAGAGACAAAGACACCGTCACGGCCGGTACAGTGTCCGACTGCAGCCCACTCAGGGCGCCTTCGTCGTTTCACAGCCAAACCGCGTCTGACATTCAGGGTGTCGGCATGTCCTGGAATAACAGCTTGTGCCATTAAATGAAGTATTGTCAGAGTCAAATCCAGTTTTAGAGTTCTCACAGTAAAAATGTGGTTTGTTGGCACGTCGTTTTTCCAGTAAAAAATCAGCCAAGCCACACAGACCAAACTATATTTCAATAGCTCCCAATTTCTTTCTTTTTTTCCCTTGTTTCAATTTGCTACACATTTTGGCTTTGATTTCATTCTTACTGCCATTAAAAACGTCAGAGAATTGAATTGATTTAATAAAGAATTGATTCAACTTCTTCCGGTAGCACACCCTTTCTTAAACGCTTCACAGCTTTAACGCAAGTGTTGTAAAAGCTTTACGCAGCAAATGATCTTATCCACTGATGGTTACAAAGCACGATGCAGCGGAGTAATACTTTCCGTGGGCGCTGGACACCACGGCAGGGTGAACCGCTCACTATCAGCCCCCCGGGCTGTGGTTGACACAGCTGTGGCCTGCGATGTACGACTTTGCGTCCTGTTTTGTGTTTTGCTTTTATGAATGGCGCAGCTTGTGATAGCTCCCTATCAGTGTCAGCTTGTGGACGCCTGCTGAGTGGGTGAACTTTATTTTATTTCCATGAGCTCTTTCTTTCTTTCCACTGAGGTCTGTTTCCTGTGTGGGGCTTCTCCGTGTTGACTCTGGCATATACACGCAACGTACAAATGGCCGAACACGCGCAGGCTCACACATACACGCACACGCACACGCACACGCAGACACACACACTTTACCTTATTTGAGGGGAAAAAAAGCTGGTGTTGCCCTATCGCTACATGCCATTACTCATGGGCCTAATGTATTTATACAGCAGCTCAGTTTGCACACGTTTGTGCTGCAGGGTTCAATCAAATTCCCAACGGTTTCATTTGTTTATTCATCCCCCCGTTAGGTATCAACGCCCAGGCTCGAAAGCTGCAGAAGAGCCGCTCCCGAGTGACCTCCACCCTCATAGAGAGGACCACGGGACGAGGCCACAAACTGTGGAGGAGCAAAAGTGAGATGGACCTCTTAGATTCTGACACAGAGGCCAAACAGGACGGCGATCGTGACACATGTCGCAAGGATCGAAGCGAGAGTCTGAATCAAACCTCGGCGCAGAGCTCCGAGAGCCCGGGAACAAGCCCGGAACAGAATCGCATTCACAGCCCGGCAGTCCTCTCCGAGGGGGACGGCGGGTCGCAGCCCAAAACAGAGGGCCTCTGTCCGCCGAGGCCGAGGGGCGAGCGGGAAGGAGAGGAGTCGGAGAGGGAGGAGACGGAGAGCAGCGACGATAACACCACACAGTACTCCATTCACCCTCCTCACGACTGTCCGTACCTGCTGTTGCTGCAGGGCTGCAGCCCGGCACAGGTATCTCATTCAGACATACAACAGTGTTGGGGGGGTTGGAGGAGCTATTTTGGTCGTCTCCTTGGTTCTGACAGTAAAAGTCACAGTTTTGAGCTCTTCTATGGCTTCCGATTGGCATGAAACTCCCGGTTAAATCATTAGTCACAGTTTTTTGAATTGCACGCTAAGTGTAGGCGCTAAAGCCAAGCACCATGATAGGCGCCAACATCAGTGACTGTAACATTAATGGGTGGCAAGCTTTCGAGTTTCTTTGACCATTCTATGTCTCTTAACTTGTAAGGGGTCGACATCATTAACTCACATAAATGTTGTATTATATTGCTCTTTTGCCTCTGTTGAGAGCTTAGAGAATTTGTCTTTGACATATACTTCTCTGATGATGAACAATTGACAGATGACAGATAATGACAGATAGTACAGCAGGAGTGAGGCCTAAAACCCAGAAATGAGCATTTTTTTTATGGGATTTTGGTTAGAAGCTTGAAATAAGGTCTGTGGTTAACACAAGCTTAAGAGATTCTAACGTTGTGTTCTTTGCTAAAAGTTGTCAGTACCCCTTTTTGTGAGTTTGGAAGCTTTTATCGTGTCTTAGAAAAGGCAGTTGCTAACAAGCGGCTAAATAACACTAAAAAAAGTTGCCATCACAGATTCGTTGTGAATAGTCACGCGACCGCGATGTAGTTCGTTCATTAGCATAACGTTAGTATTTTACTTTTGACGATCGCATTCACGCTTCAAAAATCCTAAAAGTGGTGTTCATTTGTGAAGATTATCTAGCTTACCATAAGTACCATAAACTTGTTTTTGCCACAGAGCCCATTTTCTGAAATAACCCATCACCTCTCTTTGAAAGATACCGTAGCTACATAAGCTATCCTCCAAAGATGGTGGAACCTTTTCAATACCAAAAATACAACAGCAAAAGCAGTAGTAAGGAATGTTTTTTAAACAGCGTGTTTATCTGCACCAACGTATAGCTAACTTGCTTACCTATAACCCAGCATTACTTCCAAGGCCACGGAGCACATTATTAACCAATTACAGATTAGTTTGAATGATTACAGGTTATGGTAAAAAAGAAAAAGCCCCATTCAGGACTAGCAAGAACAGCATTTTCTACGTGTAGTATTTTCCGACTGTGTGAAAGCTGGTCCTGGATGCTACCAGAGTGAGTTAACATTAACAGCTCCTGCTCTTTATCAGATTTGAGAAGTCCACACTTCAGCAACCCTAGCCAACGTTAGCTGAGATAAAAATTTTCACCAAACACATTGGAACACATCAGCCCTCATCCTAAAAGACCCTTTACTGAAAATACGAACAGCTAAGCTAAGTGGCCAAACAGGGTAAAAACAAAATTTTTATAGTTATAAACGAGTCCGGAGATGGCTTTATTAACCAATTCATTGGGGTAACTTTAGTTTAATTAGCTTAATTAGCTTTTTGTCTCAAATGATACCCATTGTTTCAGAAATTGCCCAGAATCTGCCTTTGTTATTGTAAACTGCATACGCTTGACAGGCGTGCTACAGTAACTAAAGGGGTTACTGTTGACATGTTGACATGTGCACTGTATTACATTTAAATTGATCAGTGGAGTGCCCTTTAGTCAGTGTAAAGTGCTCTAACAGCATGTTTTCTCTCGGTAAAGAGAGAGACAGACGGAGAATCATTATAGGAAAGGTCAGCAAACAGTACGCAGAAAAAAAAGTGTCAAAACACTGATCAGGAAACAGAAAAAGACAACCCTGGCACTGCTTCCTGGCTGATTACACATGGTGTTAACGGCGAGCAACGGCCACACACAGAGGCTCTGCGTCACAGTTGTTTTCCCAAAAGACCCGTCGTAAGAATATAATCATCAACCATTGAGAAACACTATTGTGAACAAGGTTTAGGGAGTTTATCTGTGAATTAATTTAGCTGGCTAAATCTGTGCTGTTGGAAAAGACAGGCATCACAAGGGGAATGCCAAGCATAGTAATCCCTGCGAATTGTGCTTGCCACTCTGATTAATAGAAGACTGTGTGTCTAATCAGGCTTGGATTTTAATATTCTAATACCTCCACATGGTCAGACTGCTTGGGTTGAGAGAGACTGTTGTTATGTTTCCGGTGGTGGACGTAACGCGAAAGGAGCAGAGCTAAAAGGAGGGTGAATATTGGACTTCGGTTCGTCAGGTGGCCAGAAACATGACGTCCAATGAACGGCGATGTCGCTCCGTGTCTGGTGGGTGTGGGGGAAAAGGAAACAGTTTGCTAACACGGCCATACAAACTGCAGAGGCCGTATCACCATAACAAGGTGAAACAGATAGAGAGGTGAGCTGGCTAGTTGGTATAAGCACGTCTGATCAGACGTAGAAGAAAAGAACGGCACCGGCAGGAACATATCGATAGAAAATCTAAATTTGAATAAACAGTGCAATAATGAGTTTGAAACCAAAATCAAAAGAATAGAGAAGGTCCACTCAATTGTTGCAGATTGTGTGGTAAATCTTTAATTTTTGTTCTGCACTCAGGACTTTGTCATCTACCTACTGGCTGGGCCAAACCTTGCATTCGGTCGGCAAAGCGGTCATGACGACAGCACAAAGCCGGACACCCTTCTCTTTGCCACCGACATCCTTCCGAGGCACTGCCATTTCCATCGGCATGGCGCCGGCGGCCCCACCGTGCTCTGCCCCTGTCAGAACGCCGCGGTCACGAGGAATGGCGAAGCGCTCACAAAAGAAGTGCAGCTTAACCCCGGTGACGTCATCGGGATGGGACAGCGCTACCTGTTTCTGTTCAAGGATCCCTTCGCCTCGGCACACAAGGTGAGAGTGTGACGCAGAAGTTAAGATCTTCATTTTCCCAAGTTCCTTGAGTGAGAACATATGAAACTATAAATCATGCTTCATTATTCTTGTTTCTTTCTTGGAAATGAAGGAAGAGGACAATGCTGCTCCTGACCCCGGCATAAGTGCTGTCCCCTGGTCGATGGGTCACACTTCCTCTGCCACTACAACGAGCCATACCAGAAAAACAGTCTTCTGCGACACCTGCATCACAACCTCCGCCGACCTCCAGAGCCCTCAGAACAGCTTTCCCTTTGTAGAATCACCCGAACGCCACAGCCCGACTCTGGAGTACGAGAGCCAGGATGAGGAGCGCATTGTCAAGGAGATAGTTGCTATGGGAAGGACCAGCGTCAAAGACGGACCTCCGCTGACCGTTGCCTTTTTGCTGTGTCTCTGCGTGCAGTATTCGTCCACATGTCTTCACACGTCAGATCTGCGTCGGCTGCTGCTGCTTATTGCGAGCGGAGTTCAGAGTGCCATGTGGGTGAGTTGTGGGGAAAAAAGATGTTACGCAAGATAATGTTCCTACCAATATCCAGGTCCCTAGCAGTAATTTGGATTTAAAAAAATATACATACATAATCACTGTTGTCTAAATTAGGAGGAGCCATCCTTATACTGAGAGTTATGTCCACGCCAATACGGGACAAATCACGTTTCATATTGATTCAGTAGGTTTTGGTTTTCCACCTCCGATGAGGCGCAGGGTCCCGACCCGAGACATCGCCGTGGAAGCGCAACGCCCACCTTCGTATTGCCCCTGTTGCGGTTGTTTGCACTGTTAGTGCTGTTAGTCGCTAGCTGCTAGCCACGCTGAGAGCCGTGCGGAGGCAATCCCTCAACATCGATATGCCCCAATTTTGGAATTTAGCACCTTCCTGTGGTCTACTAGATTTTTAAGGCACATTTTATGCCTTTTTTTCTTACTTTACTGCCATCTGTAATTTTATCGGTTACATTGATATTATATTTTCATGCTCTCATTGCAAAGCCTTTTTTGTTGTTGTTGTCCCACAGGAGCACACTAAGGACCTAGCTGCAATTCAACCTGAAGTGTAAGCGCAGTTTACGTTTTTTCTTCAGCCATCACTCGTATCACAGTTCACAGACTAACTGCAGATCTCCCCCTCTGTATTGCAATCTCAGCGGGGAAGGCTCAAACCCGGAGGGCCTCCAAGCTCTCGGCCAGCCCGAGGCAATCTCAGGACTGCGCCCCCTGGCGGTGTGGATGTCCAACAGTCTGGAACTTCTGCAGTTCATCCAGTGCCAGCTGCCTCTTATTCTGGAGTGGAGAACCCGAAAAGAGCAGGGACAGGAAGAGGATGAAGGAGGAACGGACGATGACAAGAGCAGGGAGGTGGAGAACTTGGGTTAGTCACCTATTGAGCTCGGAATTTGATGCAGTGATCATGTGACCATGTGAAGAATTAAAGCTGCTCTAGGTTTACCTAGGTTATTCTAGGTAAGTGAAATGTTTCCTGTATTATCAAATCAAATCAGGTTTATGGGTTAGTTGCGAACGTCTTTGCCTGCAAGAAGAAATGAATACTTCATCTTCAGTGGTTCAATAGGAACTGCTGACATATTTGAATATTTCTGGGAAAAAAAAGAAAAAAAGACACTGACAAAAGGGTTTAAAGTTGCCCATGTGAAACTAAAACACGCATTCAATATGTCACTGGATCTCTGAGCTACAACTGTGTCATTTGATAATGCGTGTGATTTCCAGCTCTGTTGGCGCTACGTCTGTCCGGTGTCCGTACAGCTAGTGAGGAGACGATGGCGGTCCTGGAGGAGGTCATCATGCTCGCCTTCCAGCAGTGTGTGTACTACATCACCAAGGTAAGAGGATGACCAAGCACATAGCTAAAGCATGCGCAGAATTGAAATAGATGCACCATATATGTACTTGAATAGTACTCCGGTGTCTTGAATGGGAAGATTAAACATCTACCTTCCACCGTTTGTCGACAAGGATCTTTTCTTGGCCAAAGGAGAGGAGTCAATGCAGGCCTGTGTGGCGGCTCCGTCGCAGATGATTATGATGTGTCGTTTAAGAAGAAGGAAAATAATCAGAGACGGGCTGGGAATAAAGAGCCCAGTTAGCTACACTGACAGCTCACTAATAGAGCAACCAGCCACACTGCCAGACCACACTTGTGGCATTCTGACATGGGAGAGAGACAGGACACCAAGGGCCCTTTGTGTGTGTGTGTGTGTGTGTGTGTGTGTGTGTGTGTGTGTGTGTGTGTGTGTGTGTGTGTGTTTGTGTGTGTGTGTGCGCGCGTGTGTGTGTTGGGGGAAGATGAAGGAATCAAGCCAGGGATCTCCAGGCGCTGCCAAGGAAGTTTTACATTGCAACCTATAATATTTCAGCACAGGACATGTTCAACCTTATAAAAAGGCTGAGAGACAAAGACATGCGTTCCCTGTGTAACATGCTGAAAGACACAAGTAACCAGGAACAGTTGCTCCTCAGTGAGCAACAGCTGCACAGGGCATAATCTTAAAGCTGCCACTCATTTGTATTTTCATTTTACTTCTAACAATGGATCCAGTGATTACTTGTGAGGGGTCGTAACTATACCGTTAGAGAAAGATCCCTCGACTCCGCAGCTCTACAGAGCCTTTCAACAACGTTACTGGTTTCATTCAGTCTCGCCGCTCTCATCGCCCTCTTTTCAACACAAAAACAAACAAACAGATAAACCCACTGCACGCTTTGCTGCCCAGCAGCAAACAGCAGACACACAAAGTTAGCGACTCACTGGTCAACACAGCGGAGCATTTAGCAGCGAACACAACTCGAAAAGGACGCTAATGCTCCCATGCCTGCTCCATGTGTCATGAGAGAATCGATTGCTAACACATTAGCAATACCAACTAAAACGTCAAGATTGCGTGTGCAAGTTGTTCCAAAATGTGGCTAAAAATGATCATTAATACCGCTTTTATTTTTGTACCCGATTTGCTGATAAACATTTTTTTTCTTGGTCACTTACAATAATTATTCTTGGTTAAAGCTGGGTAGGCAGGTTTTTTTAATAACACAAATGCCAACAACCTTTCAGCATATTGTGAATTGAGTGGCCATGTTTTTAAATACACTCCTCCTTCCGCAGAACTCCCCTCTCTGTCATAACCAGGCAGCAACCTCCGGTTCAGCCGAGGCAGAAGTGTCTTAAAACTTGCATTCTCTCTACTGACCATCAGGGGGCGACTCCTCCGGTTGCAAAAATAAGTCTGATTGTATAGAAGTCTATGAGAAAATGACTCTACTTCTCTCTTGATTTATTCCCTCAGTAAACATTGTAAACATGAGTTTATGGTCTCAATCTCTACTTTCAAGTCTTCTTTAATACAGCATGATGTTCATTTAGTAAATTATGGTCCATTTAGAGTCAAACAGACCATAAAGCAGGGGATGCTATTAGGGCGGGGCTTACTGTGCCAGGTCGCGAGACGTATACGGCGTCTCTATGTCACTCCTCAGCATTCCAAATATGGTAACTTCCGTTCATAGGTGGCAAAAATTACAACATGGTGACGGACGTAATTCGAGATGGTGACAGCGAAATCGCAGAACTCGAGGCTTCAAAACATCAGTCCATAAACCAACGGGTGACGTCACGACGACTACGTCCACTTCTTATATACAGTCTATGGTCCTAAGCCCCTCCCACCAGACAGGCTTCATACAGTAACCTGGACGAGTCCTCCTCGTTAATTTCAAACATCGTCCCTCGAGACTCTAGCGAGCGTTCACAGATGGAGAGATAATGCTGCTGATAGCCGAGCCTTCTGCTGACCCGTAGCCGTCACCAGAAGGCAACGTTTTGTTGCTCTTGATCTCTGAAACGCTTCATTGATATTGTCAGACAATATCTTTTTGACAAGTCTGCCTTCCTTTTTTTGGGGGTTGCTTTGCTCGGCAGTTGTAGCCAATGCTGGAAAAGCAGCTCCCCCAGCAGGATTTATATTCCACTGTTGAATCAGGCTTTCACCACCTAAATCTCCCGTCACGGACTAGTTTTTCTAAAGCCTGGAAACAGAGCCAAGAGGATGTGCAGAAGTCTAGTTTTCTCTCAGAGCACTTGAATAACGAGGTGCCCGAAAAGGTTATTATAAAAATGTTGCCGAATGATGCCAAAAAATACATTGCCGATACCCCAAACTTTATTGGGAAGTGATGAATAAAGCATTTAGATCAAAACTCTCCGAAACACGTCCCTCTATTATTTTTCGTATTTATCTCATCACCCCGCTAATAAGAAAATTATTTCGGCTCACAGTCTCACTGACGCTGCCGCTTTAAACCATCTGTCTGATTGCATAAAGTTTGTATCGAGCTCTATTCTCATGGAGTGTTACTTGGAAAAGAAGAGCATTTCATTGTCGTCCCAATTCAGTTGTGTGCAGTTTTGAAGCACCACACCCATCACATTACATGGAAGCGTGCCGGGAAAGTTTCAGCCAAATTTCCAGTTGAACCGTTTGTGGTTGTGTGTATAAAAAAAAAAGAAAAACACCATCAAAAAAAAACTAATGATGAGACTGGCCTTTTTACAGAACTCCTCCTCAGTCAGTAGCTGAACTAGTTATCATAACTGACAGCTGAGCTGCATGAGCACACAGATTCTCTCCTGCACAGACCCTCCAGTGACCTGGATGCTTCTTCTGCATCGGTTTCCCATGCAGGAAGGACGTCAGTGATAGGACATTGTATCTCTGAAGAGAATACTAAAGGAATTCCTGAATAGTTGCTGTCCTGCAAGATTTTAGGTAGCCCTTTTTTTCTTTTTTTTTGTTCAGTGCAAGAGGATGTGGTTATCTAACTACCTGCTCCAGACGTATTTCTCTCAGCAAGTCTGCCTGATGAACCAAATGATTTCCAGATGGCGTTTGTCAGTAAATCCATAAATAATCCATAACATATAACACACTATGTTCATGAAGTTTGAACTTGCAGGATGTGATTTAAATTGGACGTCTGAGTTTCCTGACAACTTAAAACGTTTGCCAAGGAGACGTGGGCCGGGTACAAGGTCATTTGTCTTGTAATATTAACTCTATTAAAAGTACGCTTTTATTTTAACTTTGCAGAAAAACCTTTCAAAAAAATGAAGGCCTTGCATGCATATTACAGCAAGCAAGAGTTTGGCCCTGGTTCACATGTTATATCTCGTTTATCTGGAAGCCAAAGATCATTCGAGAACTGGTGTTCTCCCTCTGGCTATTAATGTTGGGAGATTCTAAAATATTCAAGTAGAAACAATCTGTGTGAGTCGTGAGTTTTGGAGAGTGGAGAGTGTGTCTTGGTTTCTTTTTTTATCGTACATATCGTCACCTTCCTAAAATAATGGTCATTTAGTCATTCAATAAAGTCATTTTTTGACAAAAATTATTTTGTTGACGAAATCATCTCCTCATGATGCTGGCCACCTCTGGTAAAACCGCCTAAATCCTCAGTTAAACAGATCATGTAATTCTACCCCTGTAGTATTATGTCCAAAGTGTGACTTAGGCCGTTTTATTTTTTGTTTTCTGAAAAACCTTAAAAAATGAATTAGGGCATTATTTTAGGAAGGTGACGATATGATGATTTGAGAATCAATTTTGCATGAAATAACTCAACAACAACAAAATAAATATTCTCTTGTACAGATGTGTGGTTTTACTTCTGCACATTTTTGGGACTTAAAAAGTGCATGCACAGGATTCTGGAGTGCTTTGAGCTAAATGCTAACGTTGCCATGCCAACATTCTCACAGTGACCATGCTAACATGCTGATGTTCAGCATAATCACACATAATCAGGTAATGTTAAAGCTACTATGAGGAACTTTCACTTTGTGTTGATTTTGGCGGTCCCTGTGGACAAACGCGGTAGTGTTTTCCAAGCACCAGACTCCCTTTAGAAAACCTCTCATTTTGCTGCAGCGGGGTCTGACAGTCTGCTCTGTGCGGTCCTGGTTCTGGGTCTCCCGTGCCTCACTTCCCTCCAGCGGGCCCATCAATACTGCCTGTGCCTCCAGCAGCGTGGTGTCGGCTCCCGGCGGGGAGGCGGAGCTCTGCTCCTGGTCGGAGCTCAGACTGCGAGTCAAAGCCAGTGGGCTGGTCGCTGCTGGAGGCTGAGTTGAAGGAGTTTCTGGTAAACCTGCATGATTTTATCTTAATACTTTGCGGAATCCGACCCGGTGGCAACAATGACAAACATTAGGAATAACTATATAGAAAGGAGGAGGAATTCAGTGTGTCACTTCAGAGTGGATGGAGATCTCTACAACAATGCACAGGGTTTTTTTATGGGGTAAAAACAAAAAAAAATTATTTAGCTGGCACAGTGTCGACATGGTCTCAGTTTTTCTTGTTCTCGCCAGTTAATCCGGGCGTGTCGTGTCATCCATCATGACTGTCACTTCACAGCGGGCTCCCGTCCACGTCTCCCCCTGGACTGACAGGCCACATTTTGTGAGGAATGTGGTGAAGTCACCGGTGTCACGCTGAGGAGTAATCTGGCTAAGGCCCTAATGATTTACTCTAGAATGTATCCTTTCCCCTTCACCAGTGCAGCGAGTTGACATAGTGATTTATGCCAGCGTGTGACCCAGGGTTGAGTTTCTGCAGGGCAGATTTTAATGTTCCAGAGTGAAAACAAGGCAAACAAGAGAAGACTGAGCTCATCAGAATCGCATTAGAAAAGCTGTTTCGAACCGCAAAATTAACTGTGCAAAAAAAGTTTTTACACTTCTTTTCAAATGTTGTTTTTGCCTTTGTTCAAAAAAAGTTGATGTGCTAAATTGCACATGGAAGCACTTTGGCCGAATAAGTTCTGACAAAGCAAACATTTGACTCACACGACTGATCAGCTGGAGGCGTCTTTTATGATATTCCCACAACATGTGAACGCTTGTCTGAAACATGGCCAATAGCAGCTGACACGAAAGAACAATTAAAAATTGCCCAATTGAAACAAATTCCGGAAGACCTCCCTCCATTTTTCCCTCGTAGATGGCTAAATGGTTACGGTGACTTGTTTTGTTTCCAGCTCGCTACTCGCTACTCCTTCTTCCACTCCGTTTACTGATGGATTACAGCCATGTGTAGCCTATTAGCGCCAACTTCTGACCAAACTATGCTGTAGACGGCTTTATTCACTCCAATCCAGTCGATGGAAACGCAGCTTAGTCGCATTACTTTTTTGCGACGCCACAAAAGTTGAAACAGTTGAACGGGAACACGGATGTGCTGCGTGGCGACATTTTCTTTAATCTCTGTTTATTCATCCGACACGCGGGGTAATTGCTGCGTGAATGTCAAAACAAGAGGCGCCACTGCTGAGCAGCTTCTGCAACTGAAGACACGTCACGGTGAATACTGAGCCCTTTAACGGGCCTGTGGGCAGACTGTGTGTTTGCTCGTCCATCACAATGAATGCACAAACAAGCAGACAACACTTTGTTATTTATTTTTGGACTGTGGAACAATGCGTGCCAGGGATGCATGTGGTGATCCCAGAATGAATGAATCCCCTCTGGCTTGGCTCCGCTGAGTGACATTTTCCAACCAGAAACACTGTAAGATCATTCGGCTTAATAAGTCGCCCTTTTTCCATTGTCTCATGTGTGACGGGAGCCGTGGTTCTGCTGTTCATGTTCGGCCTGCTCTGGCTCGCAGGGGCCTTACACTAGATGTAAACCGATCTGCTCGGGGTGGATTCCTTCAGAACCCTTCACTCAGCAGTCCTGTTGCAGCGGCATGCCAAGCCCACATGAGCCATATTCAGCTTTTTTAGGAATGTGGATCTACGGCGGCCGCTGGCCTCGGAAGCTTGGTGGGTGTAAGAGTGAGATTGGAGGGGAAGGGGGATGTCTGTGTACAATTAGCCCGAACAAAGCTCGCGTTGTCCGGGCTCGCTCTCGAGAAGCAGCGAGGACCTTTGGCTGAATACGAACTGTCTCTATCGTTCCTGTTGGTTTCTCCTGTAACATCGAGGTGGTAGTGCGAGAAACACAGAGACAGACACTCTGAGACGATATGGGTGGTCTGAAATCTGGGTTAGGAGGGTTACATGTTTTACTGTATCCCATTGATCAGAACATCCACCACACAACATTAACTTTTCCAACCTCAAATGGACCCGCAGGAATTGTCAACACTCTCCGGTTCCACATGGACGAGTGAGTCACTCTCACCCTGCGCTGCACAGTTCCCTTTATTCCACGGATTCTGTCTCATCAGGTCCTCTACCCGGTCCTGCCGGCCCTTCTGGATTGCAACCCGTTCAGGGAGAGTCCTGACCTGCGGGCGACCGCCGAGAGTGCTCGGGTCCCAGGTAGCGGCGGACTGCAGGTCCCCGGTGAGATCCAGCATCTTACGGATGTTCTGACCGAGACCTGGAGGCTGCTGCGTGACTGTCAGCTCCACCCGGAGATTTCCTCGCAGCTCATTGGCTACCTCTTCTATTTCATCAACGCGTCGCTCTTCAACTCGCTCATGGAGAGAGGTACCAGTGCACGAGTGTCCACATAGATTATATTAGCTCGGCACACAGAAGAGCATGCAGGCTTAGAATCACTCACCCACATATTTTTTTCTGGCCGTAAATTCTTTGTGACATAACTTCACCGGTATGTCTGGAGGTTCAATCGCGTCGCCAGAATAAAATGCTGCCATTGTACATTTCTGCAAACCACAGATATGTTGATTCTCATCGTTTCTGAACCAATTAGGCAAGAAAACTACTTGGTTGGGTTTAGTAAAAGATCACGCAGGACACGAACACCAGTCTCCTGGGTGAAAGTCCTGTGTTTGACCAGTCCATTCACTCCAAACTCCACCCTTCGTTGCCTTATGTAGACTTTGATTAAACACAGTTGTCATACTTTAAATACAAACGTAATCCAGGAGAAAATACGCTCCCTTGAAATGTAATTGACAATACAGTTCTGTTTTATGGGAACGTAATTTAGAATATACCAAAGGAGATTGATAGACGCGTGGATGGATGGATAGATAGATAGATGTAGCACTGCTACAGTGCTACATCTATCTATCTATAGATCCAATTAGCCAACTGGAGACATAAGTCTTTAAAAAGCGTGTCACAAAAATATATATATATAATGTTTTTTAAGCTGGGCACTGTAGTTTTTATCGAACAGGAGAAAATAGTGCATTTGTTGGGGACTACTTTCAGCCGTGGAATAATACACATCTGGTGCACTAGACAGACAGTGAATGTGGGACTGACACATAATTAACAATATTGCCTGTTCATGGTAATAAATGCACACACATTGGCTTTGGTTACACACACATTACTTGTTAGTATTGATAGTATAGATTCATTTTTCAAGGGATTCATCGACAACAAGAATAATATTGAATAGACTAATCCTTTCATTATTGCTTGGATTACTGTTTTGAATATTACTGATACTTGAGAATCTGTCCAATCTGCATTACCCATTTTTCATGAAAAGGCAGGTGGCATATTTCTGCTCTAGACCCTAAAATCTGTGAAACCCAAGTAAACGAACGAAGAAGTTATTTTAAAGATGACTTTTTTCCCAATGTGTACACAGGCTCCGAGCCAGGTTTCTACCAGTGGGCCAGAGGCGTACACATGCGGGCCAATCTGGACCTGCTCCTGGACTGGGCTCACGCAGCCGGACTGGGAGAACTGGCCTCGGAGCACACACACACACTCTCGTCAGCTGTCAATCTGCTGGCCACACCTAGAAAGAATTTACTGCAGGTACAGATCACACACACACACACACACACACACACACACACGTTCAGCCGAGTTGGGTTTATCCAACTATAAATAATCACCAGAGACATAACAGGCTGAGGATTTATGGTGGTGGGATTTCTGCAGAGTGGGCGAAAAATGATATCGGTTTCAAATCTTAAGTATTTCTGTGCGACATTATATACCAAGTTCAAAGTTCAAATTCTGAAAAAGAAAACATTCTTATGTTATTTATTCAGAGTCAAATAGTAAAAAACCCTCAGCTCATCTGCTTCATCAGGACTGAGTGGGTGTGGTTTGATCAGTTTAGACTGTATGTATGAATCTCTAATAACTTATATACAGTCTATTGTCGCAACCCAGCACTTATGAATCCTGAAGCAAACAAGACATTGTTGTAATTAATGCAGTTATTTATATGAAAAGAGTTGTCCTGAATAAAACATTTATTTCTAAACAGGTTTAACGTCCAAATGCACAATTCCCATTTAGAAACAAATTGAAAAATTTCTCTTTGATCGAAATATTTCCTGAATTATTTCTCATACAGGTCAATACTGTTGCATGATCAAGATACATTGTAAAATAATCCATACTGCAAAGGTAAAGGATTAGATCAGTCATGGTGGTAGAATAAAGAAATAAAGCGCCAAGGTAATTCAGCTTCCCCATGACATTCTAACTACGTGTGTGTGCGTGTGCGTGTGCGTGTGTGTGTAGACATCTTGGGTGTCCTTGCGGTCTGACTACCCTGCCCTGAGTCCGGCCCAGCTGAACCACCTGCTGAGTCTTTACAGCCCAGCATCTCCCTACAGACACACCTGGACTCCATCTGTTCACGACCGGGCCGCAGCACAGGAAACTGGTGAGAGGGCCACATCCTGGTCAGCCCTTCTCCTTGTACCGTACTTTCATACCAATACCAGTCGTGAATGTGATAATCCTCAAGACTCGACCCTTCCTTTCCTCAGCTGATATCCTGGAGAGTTTCGACACCCACCATCCTCTGGTGCTGCCGGATGAGGGTTACCAGTTCGTACTGGGCAGGCAGGTAACCGATGCATCCCTGAGGGAACAGCTGGACAAGCTCAAAGAGTTCATGGCCGCCGTTTCTGACTCGCGGTCCGATGAGGTCACAGCTACTGAGGAGCAAAAGGTACGTACCTTTTGATTTTTACATACTGGACTATATAGATATAACACTGACAGCGATTGGGAAATATGATTCATGTAAGATTTTTTAATTGGCGGACGAAAGTTGGCATGTTGGTAAAGAGTCGGCGCCATGAAGGCTGACGCCAACCTATGTAAAGTCAAGTGGCATCGCTCGAGCCAATTTATCAGACACACAGCTCCCTCTGGAGACGGAAAAGGCTCAGTACAATTAGTTTCTACACATCCGGTGGTACTGCTCAGGCTGTATAAACACACTTTGATGTGTAAAATTGGTAGCATTCGCCTTGATCTAGTATGTCAATTTTCAAATATGCTTCTCTAATTGATCCTAACTGGTCTCTATGTCGTCCCATGGAGGCTAAACTGACTGAGATGCAAGTCCTTCCAAAGGCCAGTCTGGAAACATCGCCAGTTGAGGTGGTCTCATCCCAGGCTGCTGTCCGTGACCGCCAGTCCCCTTCCACTACCTCTGGCGCCTTACCTCCATCGCCCTCATCACCTTCCTCGCCCCCGTCCACCCTCCACCAGGACGAGTTCGCCTCCTGCGGTGCCCTCCTTTTGTCCCACAAGCTGAGAGATCTGGAGCGGCAGACCAGAGAGACCGGCAACGCGAGGAGGTCGGCTCTGGACCCCTCCTGTCTCCTCACCCCGCCCAACAGCCCCCATCTCATAGATCCTGTTGATAAATGGATGAAGGGTGACGGTGAGACACTTCCCTGGTCCTCTAGTGTGGACGCGAGTGACGAAGGTACGGCACAGAGCTACATCACCGTTCGTGTTTGTCTGCGGTAAAAGAAAACTCAGCTTTTTCCTATTGTTCACTCCATAGGCGGATTAGTGTTTGAATGTCTCGCTGCACTGGAAGTAGACCGTTCAAAGTCGGACTGCCCCCGTGTGAAGAGGTTTTTCGACTTGAAAGAGGAAGAGGAGGAAGAAGAAGAGGAGGAGGAGGATGAGGAGGATGGGGAGGCGGTTGACCATGACGATGACAGTAATGATGAGGTTTTTAGCTTGGAGCTGGAGCGAGGAGAACAAGGACTTGGTCTCGCCCTGGTTGACATAAGGGTGAGTGTTGTAGTTCATAGTTCATAGTTCATAGTTCAACCTCTGTCCTGCTGTTACTAAAGAGAAGTCTGAGCTCACAGCGACCTCAACTCCCTCAGGGACTTTTGTCAAACTGTGACGTTCACCCCGCGATGGTCCAGGGCTTATGGGAAGTGGCGCTTGTTGAAGGCTGCTAAGAAAGTCTAAGAAATCCTCACCAGACGGCAACCTCCGGCTTTGGAGATTGAAGCCAATACAGAAGTGTCTTAAACTTGCATTCTTTGTCTTGGCCAGCAGGGGGGGACTCAGAAGTCTGATTCTATAGAAGTCTATGAGAAAATGACTCTACTTCTCTCTTGATTTATTCCCTCAGTAAACATTGTAAACTTGAGTTTATGGTCTCAAGCTCTAGTTTCAAGTCTTCTTCAATACAGCATGATGTTCATTTAGTAAATTATGGTCCAGTTTAGACTAAAATAGTCCATAAAGCAGAGTATGCTTTAAGGCGGGGCTACCTTGTGATTGACAGGTCGCTGCCGCTACCAGAGACCTATAAGGCGTCTCTGCATTCCTTGTTTGCAAAAAGTCAAGATGGCGTCAGCCAAAACGCTGAACTCAAGGCTTCAATATGTCCACACAGTCTACAGACCAATGGGTGACCTCACGATGACTATGTCCTCTTCTTATACACAGTCTATGACTGCAACTCATCAAATACTGATGCTCGGTCAGTGGCCCTATGCTTCAGACTATGACGCTCAAGGTATCCGTCGAGTGTCAGTTTTAGACGTGTCAAGGACGGCGTATCAGCTTCCGCTCGTAAAATACATAGTATTCTTTCAAAATATACTCCCAACGCAGGTTTACTTAGTTTTTAGGTTTACTTGATTAGGTTTAGGAAAAAATCGTGGTTCGGGTTCAAATAAGTTTCCTTATGTAAAATAAGTACGCTTGTTATGTAACTTATGTATGGGGCGTTAGTACATACGTTATGTGACAAAAAGCAACGTCAAATGATTTCACATGGGACACGAAGAGCGGTCGCCTGGGAGGAGACTCCTGTGTTTGTTTTATCCATCCAACCTGCCAGAGCTCTGACAGACAGGATTTACACTGTACATTTAAATTGGCTGAAAACCCGGCGCGTCTCATACAGACACCAAAGGGTCATCAGGTATCAGGAGTTTCAGTATCTTGCCCAAGGACTGGAGGAGCCACCAGACCTCCAATTTGCATTGTCATCGGGCAGCCTCAACTTAGTGTTTTCATTTACACAGATGAAGACTTTTCCATCCTAAATTCATGCAGAAGAATTCAGCACAGACGCCGCATTTGGAACGAGTCAAAAAGAAACCTACGCCCTTGCAAAGTAGCAAAATGTTAGCGTGCTAAACAAAGCTAGTGAACATGGTACACGTTACACCCGCTAAACATTGCTGTGAGAGATCAGTGGCACAGCGACGGTGAGTTCAACCCCAGTAAATGTTCCAGTCACAACCATGCAGATCAAATAAAAGGACAATAAACTAAAGCAAGTTACCAGTTTCAGATGTAGTTGCTATCTAAACGCATACAGCACATTGCTGACATTCTTCTATCAAATGTATTTCTGTTCTCAGTTGCAGTTTATTTAAGGACTGTCTGGGGTTTTGCCCATTTTGAACCACAAATTACAAATGATGTGATTATGGTTTTCCTACAATACATTCAGCAATTTGGTTTCAAACCACTTTGATTGTGGGAACGCTGATATCTTGAGTCAGCTTCCGCAAAAGAATTTTTACTTTTTGTGTGGGATTTAAAAGAAGTTGCAGTGTGCCGTGACGTTTTGACCTCATCTCCTAGGACACGTCCACGAGGGTGAAAGGCATCTTCGTCCGCGCGGTGGTCCCGGACTCCCCCGCAGCCCGGTGTGCAAGGCTGGTACCAGGAGACAGGATCCTGGCCGTTAACGGAGTCAGTCTGCTCGGACTGGACTACCAGAGGTGAGAACAATTCCAATCTGAGCAAACTCATATTTAAATATCCAATTTGGATAACATATTTCTTCCACCTCTGTGTCTCTGTTAGTGGAAAGGAGCTGATCCAGTCATCGGGGGACAGACTGAGGTTACTTGTGGCCCGATCTGATTGGCTGGCCGACTGCTGACGCCGTCCTTTAACTAAGATTTTAAGAGCTTGTTCAACATTCAAGCTCAGGACATGGACCTTAACAAAAGGATATGTGATTGTGAAGATTTTCTTTTTCAATGCACTATAAAATGAGCTACTTCCTGGTTAAACAGAGCACCAGGTTTCTAGCTGCTCAATGTAGTTTTTGCAGCATGTTCATTTACATTGTGATAGCGTGATTCTTGGCGTTCCAGCGAATTTCAAACGTTCTGAATGCGTTTGGTCGGGTTCCAAACATCACTGCTGCTATTTCTGATCCAGCCCTGATTTTGTGCTGTTGTCAAGACCAACCTAAAAGATTTAAAGTTCAAGACCAGGTCCAGTTGATGTGTTAAAAGATGTTCAACCAGCCCAACAGTCAAAAATAACAAGCAGCAACTCAGGTGTAATATCATTGCCATTCTTGGATTTAGATTTAGTGTTTTTTATCCATCATCTGGATAAAGTAATTTGATATGTGGTGGTTGTTACATGCTGTTGCTAAATTAACCATAAAAAAACATATTGTCACTTATTTTTCCCAGTTGGCTCATAGTCGCAAAGAGTGAGTCAGCCAATTCTTTTTTTTCCTTTATGCCAGGGTTCATAGTTTATTGTAATTATGTCTTTATTATTATGAATTACCCATAGGCTTTTAAAAAAAAGAAGAAGCTGTTTTAATAGTTAGCTCAGTAATAGCTCAGTCTGTTGCTGTTCCAGCAATAAATACATTTTAATCCTCCGTTGATGTAATTTCCATTCAGTCACACTGAATAAATAAATTTGTTTTAACCGGAAACAACACAGTTATAACACATTTATAATATACCAGACCCTTAATAGGTGGGGTCGCTACATGATATTATGTGACATGATATATATATATATATATATATATATATCACTACTGTATACTCCACCAACTGTACCACTAAACTCTCTCGCTCCACCTAGTGGCTGTAAATGGTAAATTAATTTCAATTTAAATACTTATATAGATCACTACATGACATCATTCACACCCATTCATACACTGATGACAGGTGCTAAGGGGGCACCTGTCCATCAGGAGTAGCTAACATTCACACACACCGTAGGCACAGCTACGGGAGACATTCGGGGTTAAGTGTCTTGCCCAAGGACACATGGGCTAGCGGAGCCGGGGATCGAATCCCCGATCCTCTGATTGAAGGACGACCCTGCTCACCACTGAGACACAGTCGCCCTGTAACACACACTATCATCCATAGACTCGAGCGTCTCTCCATCTCCTCTCTCGCCGGGTGCACGCAGGAGTGGGACAGAACGTGTGTAAAGAAGACATGATCGGACCCACTCCTGCCTACATAATGTGTGCCCTTTAGAGATTAGTCTCGACATTCAGAGATCTATCTACACAGATTTGTTTACACATTCACAGATCTATGCATGCATTATCAAGTTTATGAATCTCAACATCGGCACAACACCGGACAGCTTCCACTCGTACCCCCTTTTATTAAAAAAGGTTTTTAAGTTACTCCAGCTGCTGAGATTCTGCTTTTTCTTTTTTGAATTGGTCTATGACTGAGGGAGAGTTATACAAGCTGTACAAGGGGGCCCAAATGCCTTCATCTCTGCACCCTCCACAAAGCCTGAAGTACTATGAAGAGTTTACTTTTCACCCAGATGATATTGTCATTGCAACGTATCCCAAGTCAGGTGAGCCGTCCCTGTTAACCTGTTGGTGGTGCGTTCAAATCCTTGTATTTCAAGTGTCACTTTCACATTTTACATTTTGTGAAGATGGTCACACTTACTTGAGTTCTGAGGCTAACTTAATCCTTTACGTAAAAATAAAATTAGCAATAAAATACTCTACACTACTACATTATATGTACATGTACTGCATTTAAAATGTATTTACTTTTACTCAAAATCGACTTAATTATCAAAGGTTAAGGTACTCATGCATGTAACCTCGATAATGTATTGTATTATATTCCTTGACAAACACTTTGTTACTACTTACTTAAAAAGGTCCCTCCCTATACTTTTCTTTCCACCACTGGACGATGACAAGTTGCTCAAGAATGACCGCTGCTGCTGTATGTTAATTAGTCCTTTGTAGTAGATGTGAAATGGCACAAAAATAGTGATTACTTACCTTTAACATCCATTATCTTTACTATGTTTGTCATCCAAACTGTCTGAGTTTTTACTGGGAATTCATTTTTAGATCATGAATCATGAAAAGGCTCCATTCTTAAAAAAGAAAATTAAAATAAAGGGGCAGTTTAAATCTGAATAAAAAAAAGAGAAAATATTGCTTATATTCAGAGAATAGAGCGGACATTGAGAAGGGGCAGGAACATTTTCATCACCACATGCAGCATTAAGAGTTAGAAGAAGAAGAAGAAGAAGAAGAAGAAGAAGAAGAAGAAGAAGAAGAAGAAGAAGAAGAGGACAGTATGAAACTTTAAACTGGATGTGAACCCAAGAAAAAGCCAAAAGAAGCGGCCCTCAAACCCGTCCTTGTTGTTATTTTTTATATGTGGTTTCTGTATTGCTTTCTATATATATATATATATATTTTGGAGGGCCAATATAATAGATAAATCAAAAGATTAATAAAAACAGTGCACATTAGTCATTAGTCTATCTATACATGTCAGAAAACTGATTGTTTGCTTTGTTTAGGTACGACTTGGACGCAAGAGTGGAGGAGATCCGGCCATTGTTGAGACTCTTCGTACCTGGGGCCGTGTTCCCTGGCTGGAGGAGACTCAAACCCACGCATTTTAGCTACACATTTCCATTACAACATGATGCCTCCATCTTTCTTTGAAGTTAAGCCTAAGGTAGACCTATCTTATACTCTGTGTTATGGATCATTGAGGCCTTCAAGGCAATAAACACTGTATGTTTGAATTCCTGTGATGTGGTTCAATGCAACAGACAAGTTGAAGGTTTGAGCTTGCTTTCATGCTACTCTGGTTCTGCCGAGTGAAGCCGATGAATGGATGAAGGGATGTGGGGATGTAAGGGATGAGGGATGAAGGGATGAAATCTAAGGGATGAGGGATGAAGGGATGAGGGTCGTGGGATGAAGGGATGTAGGGATGGAGAGTAAGGGATGCAGGGATGTAGGGTAAGGGATGAGGGTTGTGGGATGCAGGGATGTAGGGTAAGGGATGAGGGTTGTGGGATGCAGGGATGTAGGGTAAGGGATGAGGGTTGTGGGATGCAGGGATGTAGGGTAAGGGATGAGGGTTGTGGGATGCAGGGATGTAGGGTAAGGGATGAGGGTTGTGGGATGCAGGGATGTAGGGTAAGGGGTGAGGGTTGTGGGATGCAGGGATGTAGGGTAAGGGATGAGGGTTGTGGGATGCAGGGATGTAGGGTAAGGGATGAGGGTTGTGGGATGCAGGGATGTAGGGTAAGGGATGAGGGTTGTGGGATGCAGGGATGTAGGGTAATCGATGAGGGTTGTGGGATGTAGGGTAAGGGATGAAGTTTGTGGGATGGAGGAGAAAAAGGATGGACCGCTGACGTCCGGTAGCAAGTGGGAACTGGGTGAGTGGAGACTCTTGAGTGGGGGCTGTCTCTTCAAAAGCTCTGATTATGTAGGGTTCCCCGTGGTTCCTGTAATCAAGTGTGAGAGAGAGAGAGAGAGTGGGAGAGAGAGATAATTTATTGTTCCCAAATTAAGTTCTAAAACTTAATTTCTCAAACCTGCCTACTAAAACCTCTTTGCCAAATATGTTTCGAACAATTCGAACCTCACAAGGATAAAAAGTCTCACTGTGAGACTTTGTACCGGAGTAGGAGACGGTCATTGTTTCTCTGGGGTGCAGGACCTGGGGGACTCCGAGGCCCGAATGGCTCGGTTCTTGTAGAAATCTCTGGAGGCGGAGGTGATAGAAAAGATGTTTATTCAAGAACATGAAGCTGAACAAAATGTCAAACTACTCGACGGTTCCTCGCGAAATCATGGACCAGATAAAGTCTCAATTTCTCAGGAAAGGTGAGTTTCAATAAATACATGGACACAGAATTAAATTTCAGTGCTGATGAACTGAACTAGTTCAAATATGACCAAGGTGATATTTTGGTTAGTTAAGTGTTGATACCAAAATGAGGACTTTGATACAATACCTGCCTAAATATCTTACGGGTACGATATAGATCGCAGAACTAAATCAGCTGTCACACTGCTGCTTATAACAGGTTAAATTCCTGCAGAGATGATTTTGAGCAGGGTTTACAGTTTAATACTGTAAAATATTTTACTGAGCTGCCTCAGGGGAACCCTTTTTCAACAGTTTCACACACTGTACTTTTTCCCATCCAATGTAATCTGATTCCTCTTTTGGCATGTCGTCTTTCAGGAATTGCTGGAGACTGGAAGAACCAACTAACAGGGGCAGAAGCGGAGCACTTTGACACTGTTTACCGAGACAAAATGAAAGATGTCAAATATGAATTTGATATGGCATTAAAAAAAAATATTTTTAAATCACTGGAAATGCAAAATGGAAGTCACCACCATACGACAGCGCACATAAACCTGTAAAGAAGATGCAGTTGATTGTGATTTACTCGAATGTTCTAAAGCTTTTGATTGTTTTGTGCTATCACCATATTGATTACTTACTATACATCGAAAACAAATATGATTTACCAGAAGATGTGTGCTATCATATGCACACGTACACAGTAAGAGAGTGAGTTTGCCACACCTTTTTGTTATAGTATAAAACATATTGTTTTGTATTTCTTGATGTGCACATTTATCTGTTAAATTGATAAACATCATGTGTATGGCACAATACAAATTGGATTTTTTCCTCTTGTCTTTGACTAATCTACATATTGATTCTGAATAAAAGGTCCCATGGTTGTCAACCAGAAGGGGCGGGACTTCACCTCTCTATATGTAGAATTCAAAGCACAGCTGCCAATAATACAATCAATGATGGCTGAATTACACTTAGCTGCTTCAGTTTCGGCTGTTGTGAATGCTGACTCACTGTCATGGTTTCACTGGGACACTTCAACAGAACAGAGACATTGTTCATGTTATTCCTACCACAACTTCTACTCAGGGGATTTTCCGTTAAGAAGGCTAACTTTGGAAGACCCCTACCTTATTTTGCCAACTCAGACTCTCGAGGACTCGTATTAGCTTTGGCAACTTGTCGATTTTGACTCCCATTTCTTACACTAGAGCTGCACTGGGAGGATTCAATTAAATTTATTTTGTATAGCCCCAAATCACAAATTTACCTCAGAGGGCTTTACAATCTGTACAACATACGACATCCTCTGTCCAAGGACCCTCACATGTAACAGGAAAAACTCCCCCTCCCAAAAACCCTTTAACGGGGAGAACAGAAAAAAAAGAAACCTTCAGGAGAGCAACAGAGGAGGATCCTCTATCAGGATGGACAGAAGTACAATAGATGTCATGTGTACAGAATTATCAACATAACAGTGTTACAACACATTCAATGCATATGATATAAATTATTCATATGATGAGATTAGTAAGCAAAATAAAATAAAATAATTTAGTAAAATAATTTAGTAAAATGAAATGAACGACATCACAAAAAAAGCCAGTCTGTAAAAATGGGTTATAAGAAGTGATTTAAAAGGTTTGAAGCTTAAATCTGAATCAAATCGTACTCCTAAATTTCTGGCAGTGGACTTTGTTAATAGACAAGGGACCATGGACACTTTCAATGGGACTGATAAGGTTTGGGGGATTAAAAAATATGATTTCCGATTTTGACGATGGAGTCAATGTGACATGACGACGTAAACAGCCTGACGTAGGACTACTGAGCCAGAGTGACGTTTTATGGGGAAGAATGCGTGACATAAGACCACATAGACAAAGTGACGACGAAAGCAAAAGTGACAGCTTGATGTTTTGTCAAAGTGACAAAAAAGGCGCCATTCCAGCTGAACCATGTACACTGATGAAGGTCCTTGTAGACCAAAAGCTAAAAAATAAAGTGTGCTCTTAGATTTAAGTGTGCGGATATCTATTCTACCAAATGTTATGTCATGAAAGGTCTTATTTTTTAATTATGACAGGTCTTAAAGTTTTCGTTAATGCATAAAATAATATCTGTATTAATATTGTATTGCGGCGGGCCGGGCAGGGGGCCTGGGCGAGCCGATCACCGGCAGCATAGACTAGCTCTAGGGACGTGCAACGTCACCTCGCTAGCGGGGAAAGAGCCGGAGCTGGTGCGGGAGACGGAGCGGTATCAATTTTATTCCAACAACACGGGCAGCAGGTCTACAGACATGTCTTTAGAATGTCATCCGCCCCACAGCACTCACCTGAACAGGTTCTTATCAGAGGAGTGTCAGCAGTCGACCGTAAAGACACACAAAGCCACAAAGACGTTTAGTTGGCCTCACCTCCACGCACAGCACTGGCTCTGGAACCAAGCTCCTGGAGAAGGGTTGGACTTTGTCCTTTTCTGGAGTTGCCCAGGGTGAGAGGCGCCGGGCGGGAGTGGGGATACTCCCCGGGGAACGAGAGGGTCGCCTCCCTGTGCCTGCGGGTTGCGGGGAGTAAGGCTCTGACTGTTGTTTGTGCCTATGCACCAAACAGCAGTTATCCGGAGTATCCGGCCTTCTTGGAGTCGGTGGGAGGTCCTGGAAAGGGCGCCTCCTGCTGACTCCATAGTTCTCCTGGGAGACTTCAACGCTCACGTGGGCAATGACAGAGAAACCTGGCGGAGGGTGATCGGCTTGCCCGATCTGAACCCGAGTGGTGTCACACCATGTTCGAACATAAGGTGGCTCATAAGTGTACCTGGTACCAGAACACCTGAGGCCGTAGATCAATGATCGGCTTTGTAATCGTATCATCTGATCTGCGGCCGTATGTCTTGGACACTCGGGTGAAGAGAGGAGCAGAGCTGTCAACTGATCACCACCTGGTGGTGAGTTGGATCAGATGGTGGGGGAATCGGATGCACATCTCCTATGAAGAGATGATAACGGTGAGATTTTCAACAGCAACAAAAAAAAAACTGTCATAACTGCCTCAAGGTTTTGACAAAAAAGTCAAAGTCCACAGCCATGCAGGCGTCTCCATGAGGCTGTCATTCAGCACAGCTGTATGGGTGTAGCATGCTACCCATTGTGTTCTTAGCATTCCTCTATTATGTAAAGCATATTTGCATGTATAAATAAAATGTGTCTAGCAAATGTAGATTTAACCAACTTAGTTCAGCATGCTACAAAGATGCTCTGTGACAAAGACGAGGCGTGACAAGCTCCGCCAATGGGTTTGAACCAGTACACACATCCCGTCTCCCTTAGCGGGCGTGGTGGGACCTCCTGAACGGTCTCTGGTGCACCTGAGGCTTTTGCAGGAATCAAAAAAAGGCAATGCGAGGCGGTCTGTGTTTCTCTGTGGCGCAGGACCTGAAGGACTCCGTGGCCCGGATGGCTCGGTTCTTGCGGAAATCTCTGGAGGCGGAGGTGATGGAGGAGATAGCCGACCGATGTCTGTTCAAGAACATGAAGCGGAACAAAATGTCAGACTACTCCACGGTTCCGCGCGAATTCATGGACCAGACGAAGTCTGAATTTCTCAGGAAAGGTGAGTTCCAATGAATGAAATACTATTTCAATTCCACTGTTAATGTAAGCGATTCATAGAGCTAAGCACACTTTCTAGTGACGAACCATACTTTTACAACTAACTGGTGTACAGACTTAATACCATATAGCAAAATTACATTCAAAAGCATCATTCACAATAAGGAGCTCATTTCACGCATCATTTCGATATGATTCCTCCTCTTACATGTTCTGTTTCAGGAATTGCTGGAGACTGGAAAAACCAACTAACACCGGCAGAGGCAGAGTACTTTGATGCCGTTTACAAAGACAAAATGAAAGATGTGAAATATACATTTGTATGGGAATAAAATGAATGAAAGTATTTCCCGCCATACGGTGATACAGAGAAACCTGTTTGTCTTCTTCATAGATGGACTACCAGAGTCCCACCGCTCGTCTTTAAGGACTCTACACTGTTTGTCTTGCATACTGAATCGGACTGTATTCTGAATCGGACTGTATTCTATAGGTTGAAATGTATAAAAAAGCTAATAAGGGTCCTTGAGTTTAGAGATTATATTGCCGGCATTTTATGTAATTTCCCTCCAGTTATTGGCAGCTCATTAGATCTGAAGCTACGTGTTTTACGGCCTCACGCAGGCTGCATTGGTCCTGAACGCAGCTCAGTCAGAAAGGATTACGTCATTGCCAGAGAACCACGTGTGAACATGGCGCATGGGTTTTTGCTACAGTGCAGCTCGCTTTCTTGAATATTGATGCGGTCTGAAGGAGCACATCCACCGGCATCGGAACCCCGGCGGCTAAAGGCGGACTCGGGTCGGTGAGGACCCGAGTCCGCCTCTGTGGCGACGTCAAGGCGGTCTAAAGGGACTTTGCGTCCGTTATTTACCACGACCTCCGCGCGTGCACACAGAGCCGCACACACTGGTCCCAGCGTGGTGTGGCCGCCGTACTACAGCGAGTAAACGAACCCGCAGCACGGAAACCCCGGCTGCGGGATCCGCGCGGGGAACCGGATTTATGCAGGAGTACATATTACAACTGGGTCATGATCGGCTTATTTAAACCTTTCAAACATATATTACTTAATGCCCATTTAATTTTTGAAGTTTGGAAAAAATTCAACTCTGCATGTATGTGCCTATTATTTTCCCTTGTATTTCTAAAAAAATATATAATATATATATATATATTTATTTTTATTGCAAGACAAGAGACAAAGAACAAATAACATAAATTACAAAATGATAACATCAATAAACATGCACGTTTAAAATTGTTACAATAACAAAAATCTGAATAATAAAGTCGGGAGGTGCTGCCCCATCCATTGGCTGGACCAGGACCAAGGCCCCCTCAGGGAGCTCCAGAACGGGTCATCATTCAGGCTGGGTCAACCGGGTCATTGTTTCACTTTGTAGTTATTGACAAGAAATAGTATTTAATCATTCATTGAGTGTTTTTGAATGTAATATGTGTATTTTTACACATTTATTAGTACAGATTGGTCCAGCTTTGGGTCACCCCTGGACCCTTAAAGGAGGGGCTTGGCCCCAAAAGAAAAACAGCTCTCAGACCCTACGTTTTTTTTAGGGGGGGGGGGGGAGACGGACTGTCACAGTGCCCCGAATTGATATATTAAAAACATACATATAAATAAAAAAAATAAAATAATGAGAATGAGAATAATGAGTTTGGGAAGGGGTGATAACCAAACAAGTAAATAAATAAGAGAGTACAAAAACAGAAGAGGCATTCATGACAAAAAATAAATAAATAATAATATATAAATAAGATAAATAAATAGTCAAAGATGAAATAAATACATTGGTCTAAATTAATGCAGGTTCCATAATGGGGAGCGAACAAAGTGGAGCGTGAAGCAGTGAAAGAGTCCGATATTTAGCACAGGAGTTGGTGGGGGATCAAACAGCGAGTTTCTGCTGCCCCAAGTGGCCAGAAAACCAGTCCACGTGGAATAGAAAACATTTCAAGGCCTACCAAAACAGTCTGCCATCTGGCTTGGAAGTCATTATTATTATTATTGGCTCATGAATGTAGAGCTGCACAAGAAGACACAGACGTTTGGTGGGACCACCTGTTAAAGAATATTTAGGACAATGATCCCAAAACAAGTGGGAAGCTGATTTATTAAGAGTGGAGAAATGTTTCTGGAGAAGTGGACAAAAGTAGAGCCATTTACAGAGCAGACGGACCACATGGTGTGTTGATGTCCAAAAAAACCAACTCATAGGTCTCGTATGTCGAAAAAAGTCATAGTATACTATGTTGAAAAATGTAATTGTACTGTAGTCAGAAAAAAAGTAATGAAAAAAGTCATAGTATGTCTAAGAATGTAAAAATCCCCTCCTTTAAATCACTGCGCCGCTCTTTACATCTCTCCACCCATCTGCGTGTCAGCCTGCGCTGCAACCGAGCTCTACTTTATACGGCTATTTTTATTATTGTTGTCATTGGTAAGCACCACACATCTGCCTGCCCAGCGCGGCTTCCCATTGGCTCAACGGGCTGTCCGTCTCCGCACTTCCGTCCGCTGGGCCGCTTCTGATTGGCCGACGCGCCTCTCCTTTTCCTCTTCTTCGCGGCGGTGGGTCGGAGCCGCTGTGTCCCCGGTCTGGCACGTTCCTAGCCAAATTCTCCACGGTGTAAAATTTGATCCCCCGTTTTTTCACGAAACCAAAAATATCCCCCCTTGAATTCCCTGCAACCGCCCGCACGTGTCCGCCCCACACACACCTCCGAGTCTCCACCAGATACGTCCGAAGATGGCGGTGGTAAGCGGGATGTCGGGGTCGGCTGTAGCCCGGCTGGAGGGCCGAGAATTCGAGTATCTGATGAAGAAAAGGTCGGTGACCATCGGCCGGAACTCCTCGCAGGGCTCGGTGGACGTCAGCATGGGGCACTCCAGCTTCATCTCCCGGCGGCACCTCGAAATATTCACCGCGGGGGAGGACGGCACCGGCACGGGGGAGTTCTACCTCCGATGCCTCGGGAAAAACGGGGTGTTTGTTGAAGGGGTGTTCCAGAGGAGAGGGGCGCCCCCCCTCCAGCTCCCACGCATGTAAGGTTGACCCGGCCGGGGGGCTCGGGCCACGGACATTTAGCGGGTTTGTGGGTCTCCGTGTGTTGTTATTGTTTTGTTGTCCCGCAGCGGTGTTTGCACGTGCTGTGTCAGGAAACGCGAGTCTGATCGCTTGCTGCTTGTTTGTATGACGACAACGTCACCGGACGTCTCTGAGCCAGACAGTCCCGTTAGTCCCGTTAGTCCCCAAAACACCGGTACCGTGGTTCACCACCGTGTGCTAGTCGTGTGGGTTCATCCGGTTCATTCGGCACACAGTCCACCGACGTTAGTGTCCTGAAGGGAGTCGCCGGCCCCAGTGCATTGGCGTTACGTGGAAGGTAGCTTTTTATGTAAAATAGTAAAACAATGCGTTTCTTTTTTACTCCCCGGTGTTTCCTGCATGCCGAACTGCAGAGTGGCCTGAAGCCATACAAACCCTCTCCACCACATGTCCCCAGTGTCTGTGTTCACTGAGCGGAGCGGGCAGCATTACATGGGATATCATTGTTATCGAATTTGGTGCAAAACTAGAGAACTTACTGTATTGTTTTTTGGGGGCTAACACTCAACTGCCACTGTCCCATAACATGCTAGCAATATGCTAACAGCTGGACTTGTAGGGTAACTGTCCGACGTCCTGCAACACAACATGCAGCGTATTTTACTTTATTAATAAAAAGAGAGAAAAAGAGCAGCATTACTGTTATATACTGGGAACAACACTTTGTTTGTGTCCGTGTGACAACGTCAACAAGGATGCTAAGGCTCGTGCTGTAGTTAATCTGAGCTGGCTCAATGTCAACTTGGCCTCGGGTTACAATGTCGGCATGTTTACACTGCTGGCCTTGTTTGTCTTCTCTTCTTTCACTTGGTAATCTCCCTAAGCGCACCTTGAATTGTTGTTGTTGTGGTAACTCACGTTTTACATCTAATCTTCATAAACACTGAGGTGTGATATGTCAGTGTGGTGTCCCCCCCCCCCTCCCCCCCAGCCACAGGAGTAAATCATTGGAAAGTGTCAGCAACTGGTCCAAATATACTCTATTAATAATAAATGAGACACGTTAGACACGATGTGTTACATAATGGTCATGGTGGACGTCCATATTTAAACTGCGAGTTTGAAACTCGGGGCTCCTCTCTTGGCCTCAGTTGGACCTGTTGCCAGGCAGGACGCTCGTTCTGTCCGTCCACACAATTGGCATGGCAGTAACCCCCCCCCCCACACACACACACACACACACACACACACACACACACACACACACACACACACACACTCTCTTATGTCATTCGTCACACGGGGATTTTAAGTGGAAATGTACCAACGTTGAAACACGCACTTGACCTTTGTGCTCGTCTTTCGTTGCCAGGTGTTGTTTCCGGTTCCCCAGCACAAGTATAAAGATCACGTTCACAGCCCTGTCCAACGACAAGAAGGAGCCAAGGAACGTGCCGGAATCACCGGTCAAGCCCGTCCAACCCCAAATTTCCCCTCTGACCATCAACATTCCTGACAACATTGCCCACCTCATGAGCCCGCTGCCTTCACCTACTGGCACCATCAGGTGAGTGTACAATGATAATACTGTCTACGTTTTCTCATTGAAGTGGTTGTTTTGTCACATGAGATCAGAATTACAGATGTTTTTTTTGTTTTTTATTTCTCAGTGCGGCAAACTCCTGTCCGTCAAGTCCGCGGGGGGCGGGACTCTCCAGCTACAGGACAGGCCGCGTCCTGGCCTCTGACCTAATAGGGGACAACTCCCACTCAGAAAACGACAAAGAGGCCTCAGGTGAAGACAGCCCAAAGGTGAGCCGGTTGTCAGCGCCTCGAACACTGTCCCTGGTTACTCATTGAAGTCTAAATATTGCCCAACGCTCACAACAACATAGACTTTGAAGCACAGGACCTGGTTGAACTTTGCGACGTCCGAGTCCGTGCGCGCTCGTGCATGTATGCGCTTGTGATCTAACTAGTGGGAGACGATGCAACCTTTTTTTATTTATTTCACTTACAAAAACCCATTCCCTTCCTCCTTTTTTCTTTTTCTTGTCCACAGGATGACTCCAAACCTCCGTACTCATATGCACAACTAATAGTCCAAGCGATCACCATGGCCCCGGACAAACAGCTCACGCTGAATGGAATATACACCCACATCACCAAGAACTACCCCTACTACAGAACGGCTGATAAAGGCTGGCAGGTCAGTCTCTTCCATTGTACCGTTGTTTACACTCAGTGTGTCTGTGGCTGTACAGTAACGCAGACCCCGTTCAGTTACTCTCTCCATCAGGACTGAAGGGTCGGTCGTCATACGTAAACCTTGTAAATGCAAACATTTGATATATTCCAACACCATATAACAGGAATGCACATCATTTAAAAGTGTCGCACGGCTTTTGGTAACGTTGGCGTGCGTCTTGGGTGTTTTACAGAACTCCATCCGCCACAACTTGTCCCTGAACCGGTACTTCATCAAAGTGGCCCGCTCTCAGGAGGAGCCGGGCAAGGGCTCCTTCTGGAGGATCGACCCCGCCTCCGAGGGCAAGCTGATCGAACAGGCCTTCAGGAAGCGCCGGCCGAGGGGAGTGCCCTGCTTCAGGACCCCTGTGGGTCCTCTCTCCTCCAGGTACGGAGCACTTTAAAGGGGCCCATATCAGGCTCGTCTTCTAGTTGGTACTTTTATTAGGGGTTTCTGTGAGAACATGTTTACATGCTTTAATGTTCAAAAACCACATCATTCCTCTCACAGTCTGTCTGAATAAACCTGTATCCACCGTCAGTCTGAAAACACTCCGTTTTAGCGCCTGTCTCTTTAAACCAAGTAGTTCTCAAGCCGTGGGTGGAGATGCTCAGATGGTGGGCGGTATATTCTGCGCAGAATCGATCACCGGCGATCGGCACACAATGCATGCTGGGTAGATTTGTGTCCGACTTGATCCCGATTTGCTCTGACGTCATGCACACGTGGTCAACGACGACCTCACGAGAGCCAGGCGCCGCAGTTGCTCTCCACCGACTGCATGACCCAATGCATGATGGGAAACGCCTGGCTGTCACCACATCAGAGAGCTGATTGGCTCTTAGATTTGACAACAAACACCACGTTTTGTAGAAAATCCTAATTTTCTGTGTAGTTGTAATATTTAATGCTCGATTGTTGGATTGTTGTTAGTCTCAGGTTTAATCTAAGGACATATCTTGTGTGATCCATAATAATAAAGTGCATTTATTTAACACATATCAAAACGAGCAGCAAAGTGTTTCACAGGCAGACATTAAAAGAACAAAGGATGCAGATACACGCACATTTCTACATAAATATATATTTATAAACACATGAATAAATCCGAACAAGGTCTGTAAACTACAAGTAGCCTACAGATCGGTTCTAACAGGAAGTAACTGTTTCTGTGACTTCCTGTTTATTCTTTAAAGGCAGCTGAAAACTGTCCGACTTCACTGCAGTTTCTTGTCAACGCCCCGTGATGCTGCCGCCTGCTCTCGTCTAGTTTCCAGACGAGAAGCAGTCCATTACGAACAAACCTATTCTTATGAGCCTGCTTGTGATGTAGGAAGGGGAGCCAAATCTGATTGGCTTGTTGAATCACATGTTTTCTGATCTAAGCAGCCCACAAAAAAAACTGACTGGCTCGTCCTATTTCACAGTTCTCCCCTCCAGATACACAAATGTATGTCCACAAGCACCGAAATATTTTTTCGTGATGTGTCCCCTATTAACTTAGACACGAGCGTATGACTTCGCTAGTTTGTACTACTACGTGTGTCGATAATCAACCTTCCTTCTTCCTCCGTCCCAGGAGCGCTCCAGCTTCTCCCAGCCACACAGGGGCCCTGTCTGCTCACTCCAGCGGGGTCCAGACTCCAGACAGCCTGTCCAGAGAGGGGTCCCCTGTCCCCATGGAGCCAGAGCCAACCCCGCCGCCAGCCCCCACCCAAAATGCTCCAGTCCAGCCCAAGCTCGCCGTCATCCAAGAGGCCCGCTTTGCACAGAGCTCCCCTGGTAAAGCGTAACTTATTTGTTTTGTCCTCTGGATGAAAGGGATGACATTTGAAGCCCCCAAATGGTTGAAAATAGTACTCACTGTTGCTTCATTCGTGTGTGATGCCCCCCCCCCTCTCCCCCGATAGGCTCCCCCCTCAACAACCAGCCGGTCTTGATTGCCGTGCAGCGCCAGATGCCTCAAACGACCATGAAGCCTGTGACCTACACCATGGCGTCGCCAGCCATCATGACCACGTCGGTTAACTCCGCCCCCGTCATGCAGACGGTGCATGTCGTCCACCAGATCCCGGCCGTCGCCGTGGCAACTGTCGGCGGGAAGCATGTTGCCAGAGTGAGCCCCGAACCTCAGGAGAACGGCGGCGGAGAGCACCGAGAGATCAAACGTGAGTTCCCTGTCCACACTGTTTTCATTTCCACAGCATTTCTGTTTTCGACTGTATGTGTCAAATTAAGTTTGATATCATTTTTTTTTTTTTCTCTCCCCGCGTGCAGTCAAAGTGGAGCCGATCCCATCCATCACAGCCTCGTCGATAGGCGGAGTCAGCCGCATCATCCAGAGCTCTCAGGCTGCGCCTCTGACGACGCTGACCATCGTGCAACAAGCCCCTCTGGGTCAGCACCAGCTCCCGATAAAGGCCATCACACAAAACGGGACCCACCTGTTCCCCATCACTACCGCTGCTAACACAGGTGACACACACACACACACACACACACACACACGTACACTCTGTTACTTACTGTGCTTCTCTGCACGTTAACTTCACCGCCAATTATCGATCAGCGGAATAGCATGAAAAAAAGATTTGCGAGGGAAGTAAGTGAGCCGGGACGGACGGCAATATGAAACGCCCCGTTTGCACTGACAGATGCAGCGTACGGTGTCCCGCCATGTACGCTCACACAGCCTGTCGCGTTGAGCGTCTGTATCCTGCACTCGCACTAGAATTGACATGTAGCGGCGACTGGCAAAAGCATTTCTCCATGGTCGTTTTTGTAATGTGGATATTTGCTGAAGGATGTTTCAGCCTTGATCATAGGATCACATAAAAAAAAAAAAAAAAAAAGGACGTATGTATGTACGTGTGTGTACGGTACATAGCAAGGTCAAAGATGTCTTGGTGAACATGGCTATGAGCATGTATTTTGTCTCTGCCGATCCAAAGCAGTTATAGTAACTCCTCATTTCTTTCTTCTTTCTGCCAGCTGTTGCAAACCCTCTCCACCTCCTGGCGGCCCACGCCTCAGCCTCGGCCTCCCTCCCTACCAAGAGGCAGAATGGAGAACTGCAAGACCAACCCCAATCAAAGAGGGTGAAAACAGAGGAGGAAGAGGAGGGTGGAGTAGCAGCAGTGGCCGCCGCCAACAACAACAACAACAACAACAACAACAACAACAACAACACCATCAAAAACGGCACCACGGACAGAGCCGGAGAAGCGGGGGTCAGTGAACAGATCGGTGACAAGTAGCCTCCCCCCCCCACACACACACACACACACACACACACACACACACACACACACACACATATACACACACACACACACACACGCCGGTCTGCGTCCTGACCCCTTGCTCTCCTGTACGCATTGAGCCTCACACCTCCCACACTCTCACCCCTCCATCATCTACTCCAAGGTGCCAAAAAACAAACAAAAAAACAGACGAGACTCGGAAACACCCGCGGGACTACAGAATGTTCGAACCCTCCTCCTCCCCCCACACCCCACCCACGATCCTCTTCCATATATTTAAGACCACGAAATACAGTACGATGCAAAAACTAAAGACCAAATTTGAAAATCAAAGAGTTGCTGATGAAGCTTGAGACCCAGACGGCAAGAAGAAGCACAGGGAGACATTTTCACAAATCTGAGATTTCCAGATAAAAAAGAAAAAAAGAGAAAAAAACTTTTATTGGACAAGCAAGGAGTCCTGAAACTTCCCCCAAAGACGGAAAAGGAGCCTCATCCTGGTAGCATTGCAAACAAGCGCTTTACTGTTTGTCGGATAGAGAAAAGCAACCGAGCGGAATCACCAGTAGTGTATTCCGCGAAAAGGGAAGCAAGCGTGTGTAACGTGCGTGTGAACATTCCCGCCTCCGGCAGCTAGCCTCCATGTCGACCTACCTAAACCCAGTCGTGAGTAGATATGCAGTATTCCGTTGTAAGAGTGTATCTTTGGATCTTTTTTGAGTGTTTCTCCGTTTCCCAAGGCACAGATACTATCTAGTAATAATTTAACTAAAAGCTATAAGTGGGGTCTTTAAGAACATTTAAACATCACAACATGATATTTTGGGAATCCTTTTTTTTTTTTTTTTTTTTTTTTTTATATATATGTGGACTCTTTGTTCAGTGAAATGAATGTAGTAAAGAAAACACTATCTATGGAGTGGATGTTCCTTTTTTTCTGCTGATTCCAGCAAATGAAATTGCTTTATCACTGTACATCTACAGATTTTTTTCTTTTTTTCAGATTTTACAAATATCCTATGAGAAAGTATATTCCCATGCGTATTTGACCATATGCTTCATCAAGCTTGCATGTTACGGATCTAGAGACAATGTACTTGAGCAGATTATCTGAATATGGAACTGAAGAAAATTTCGACTGAATCTACGCTATATGATTCTGACCAGTGCTGCACTTAACCCTCATTAGTATTTTGTTTTTTTTGTTTTTTTTTGTACTCATTTTGCTGTCCCCGTCCCCCTCCTCCTCCTCCTCCTCCACCCCGTCATCATGGGCTGTGTTTGTTACCTTTTGTGTTGAAGTTGGCAACTCTTTGCTTGATTATTTTATTCTGTTAAGGCTACCAAACAAGCCTATTCAGAATGTATTCTGTGTTACACAAGGAAAACAAGTGATAGGTGTTCGTTCTGCTTCAGTGGGTAAATGCTTTTTTCTTTTTCTTTTTTTTTTTTTTATATAAATTTATTTAAAACACAACCTTTTTTAGTTTGTATTTCTTTGAGTAAAAGCCTTTTTTCTGCTGGGCAACTGCAAACACACTTTGAAGAGTTGTTTCTGTTTGTCAGAACCTGGAAAGACGAGCGGACTTATAAAAAGAACAGTGTGCTAGATTTAGCGGCATCTAGTGGTGAGGTTGCAGATCGCATGCAACAACGTATCCCTCCGCTTGCCCGTCTCTAGAACTACGTGGCCCTCAGGTAAAGATGGGTATCTTTAAGCTTTTAGTACTACAAGGAGCTAGTCTTATCAATACTCTTTGTGATTAAATAATTCCTTTTTAAAAACACACAGAATTTTTAAAACAAATTCAGAAGAGGCAGGATCATTTATAATTTAGAAATAACTAATGATTGTTTCTAGAGCAGCAACAGTAATGTTTACAACAGCAAAGTCATTAAGTTAATAAATGATGATAATCAATAATGAAGAACACAGAAATGGGATAGTATCAGTCGATCCTCCTGACTGCTTTGTCTCAGCCAGCAGAGAAGTTTACAAGAACAGACAGACGGCTTCTGTTTAAGCTTGGTGAAAGAAAAGGGCTGATCTTTCACGCTGTGCTGGACGACAGACTGCGGACAGAGACGATTTAATTAGGTTTTACTTTTGTTTATGGGGTTGTGCTTGTTGAACAGATGTATTGATGAAGTATTTGATTTTTACTCTCAAATGTTTTATTGCACGTACAGTAACGAGCGTAGTTGTCGTCCACTTGAGTGATCGTCACTTCATGGGTGTGGGGGGTGGGTGGTTTGACAATGGGCGGACTCTGTGGAAAAGGAGCTAACAAAAACATAACTATCCCTAGTTTCAGGTCATTATACACTGATTAAAACATAGTTATGCATATTACATTCCATTTCTGCCAATGAATCCCCCATTAATGTTACACACCGTTCCTTTAATGGATAGAATACCAACAATAAAATGAAGTAACAGTATGGAACATTACTGGGTGAGATTAAGATGCTGATAAGGACTTTGCTAGAACGGCTGAAGCATTCCTCAGATATTAGATACAGTTGTAACTGTGTCTAAATAGAACATCCTCACTGTTGAAATACGGGAATGGAAACGACTCATTGGGTAAACGGTGTTGGGCAAGTTACTAGAAAGGTGAAAACATTCACTCACATTAATCCCACCTCCGTCATTGACAAAGTAATAACTACGTACAGTCACGTTACTCAACACAACTGTATCTATGGCGCCTTTAAAACAACTGAACAAAACCAGTGTCCTGAATGTAGTTTAACAAGTTTTTCAAGTCAGCGCGGGGTCACACCTGATAACGCCTTCAGACCGACGGCGTCGTCGTGGAAACGTGACACACGGGGTTAGCGCCGTCAGCCCTGTTGGCTGTGAGCCGGCCGCGTGGAGAGTTGGTGGAGGCGATAGATATGCTCTGGATTTCTGATTTAGCACCATTTACGATGATACAAATGTAAAGACAAACAAACAATACTGATGAAGACCATTTATTGAAAGGCAAATTAGAGCTCACTTACAGACATTTTATTGATTCCCGTGAGATTTTAATTACTTATCAAAGAAAACACCTTTTTTCTGGGGGCGTTAAATCAATACATTTAATGAAACTTCTTTGCGTGAGCTTTTACAAGCTCTGGCCGACTGAATGCCATTTCACAGGCTGAACATTTATGGGGTTTCTCTCCTGTGTGTGTCATTTGGTGTCTCTTCAAAATACCGGCGCTTTTAAAACATTTGTCACATGTCGGACATTTGTACGGCTTTTCCCCCGTGTGCATCCTCGTGTGTGCGGTGAGGTAATACGACTGCACAAAGCCCTTGCCGCATTCCCGACACTTGAACGGCCTCTCCCCGGTGTGGTAGCGAGTGTGTATCTTCAGCTCCGACGCCGACCTGAAACTCTTGCCGCACTCGCCGCAGGAGTACGGCCGCTCCTCCGTGTGGGTCAGGTCGTGTCTCGTCAATGAACTCGCACTTCTGAACAGTTTGCCGCAGCGGGAGCAAGGGTAGCGCACGCCGGCGTGTAGCTTGGCCACGTGGAGGTCCAAGCTCCTCTTGAGCGCGTACGCCTGTCCGCAGTGCTCGCAGCAGAAGCGCTTCTCCGTGGTGCCGCCGTGACGGCACAGCCGGTGGATCCGCAGAGCGGCGTTGGACCTGCAGCCTTTCCCGCAGTCCCAGCAGAGGAACGGCGCCTCTTTCGTGTGAGTGCGGTCGTGCAGCGTCAGAGCGGACGCGTAGCCGAACGCTTTCGGACACTTAGGGCATTTGAAGGGGAGATCGCCCGTGTGGAACCGCTCGTGCCTGATCAGACCTCTCAGATCTGTGTACGTTCGGTCGCACGAGGTGCAGGGAAAAGGTCCTCTGAAGTCATGCACGTTGACGTAATGCTGGTTGAGGTCTATGAAACCTTTGAAACTCTCGCCGCACTTAGTGCACGAACGAGGCTTGTGTCTCAGATTATGCGTCCTCAGTCTCGCCGTGTCCGGGAATGACCTATTGCATTCCACACAGTACAGTGAGGCATCGGCGGGTTTATGTGTATTTCTAGACTTGAACCCCTTTGATTTCCTGCCCCTCTGGTTACCCCGATGAGGTTCCTGGCTCTGCTCCTTCATGTCTCCTAACTGGACTTTGCTGCTTAACGGTTGGGTATCTGGCTGAGTGGGAACAGGCACTCCCTCTCCTGAAGGAGCCCCTACTTGTTTCAGATTCATCCGACATTCCTTTTCACGAGTCCTGACGTCCGTAGGCGGAATTCGGAGTTGGCCGCGAACTTCCCCTTGCTTCGGGTCTTGAGTGTCTTTTTCTTCGAGCGCCTCAGAGGACCGGTTCTGAGGCCGTGGCGGCGCGATCCGACACGCATTTAACTCGTGCCTCTTCAGGTCGTGCTGGAACTGGAAGCGTTTCTCACACCACAAGCATCGGAAAGGCCGCTCTCCCGTGTGGGTCCTCTGATGCCGTCTCATATCTGACGCACGACTGTACGTCTTACCGCACGTGGGACAAGTCTTGCCGGTTGACGGGACTCGAGCGTCCCTCTTTGGCTGCTCATTTCTGGGTGGTGTTGAAACGTTTTTCACCTTTCGACCTCGGTATTCTCTGACCGGCCTTTGGGATGTGACCACAGCAGGTGGATACAGGACAGGCGACGGCACTACCTTAGATATATTGACGTTTTGCACTTGTCCGTCAATTGTTGTGCTGGAAGTGTCTTCTTTCGTGCGCTTTTCATTCTCACGAGGGTTCATGACATCATACTCACTGTCATCTGTAGTTCTAACCAATGCCTGAACTTTTTCGTCCTCTCTAATATCTATCACGGAGTCTTCAGCAGAGGGCTTGTTCTCTGTGGCAACAGCCTTCTCAGCAAGGATTTCAACGTTATAACCTTCTTGGACCTCAACGGCACAAGAGTCCACACTCGTCTTGTCCCCATCCAAAGACTGGACATGTTGAACGGAGCGTGAGATCTCGCCCTCTACTCCTTCTCCACCGTTACCCGAGGGCCGATTCTCCAAGCCTCCGGTCTCTCTCCTGCCTGGTTCGTCGCTCGACGTCTTTCCGTCATCTGTAGTTTTTCTCAGTGTAGCGGTCTCCACTATCAGTTCTTTGTTGAACGCTTCCATGTAATCGGTTAACACATTTACTTCGAGTGGCGTTTCTTCTTGTTCCATCGCGGCTGCTGTCAGAGGTGGCAGACAGAGAGCTGAACAAATGCCGGCACCAACTGTTTGATTATCTGAAAATGTGAAATACACAGTTACCGCTCGATAAACAGCCGAGTGCCTTCACCACAGTTATGTCAGTTTTCAATCCGGACTGCACGCTCACCACTTTCATTCAGCTGACTGAGATCTTTTTGATATTCCAGGAGAGACTTAAGTTCCTGAGATTGACAGAAAGACTGCACACATTCAGACAGAACCGAAGGCACGTCGCTGAGCATACAGGCAACCTGCTCACGAGAAAGATCAGATCAGTTGAATTGTTAAACATTGTGGTGGAAAATTCTCAGTTGCTTTCTTTCCAAGAATTAGTTGTAGTTTACAGTGTATTCATTAGTCCCCTCGTTGTGGGAGGTGTATTTCTCAACTTTGGACCAGGCGGCAACCTCCGGGTCTGAAAAGTGAAGCCAATGCAGAAGTGTGTTAAACCTTCATTCTTTCTCGTGGCCAGCAGGGGGCGACTCCTCTGGTTGCAAAAAGAAGTCTGATTGTATAGACTTCTATGAGAAAATGACTCCACTTCTCTCGATTTATTCCCTCAGTAAACATTGTAAACATGAGTTTGTCTCAATCTCTAGTTTCAAGTCTTCTTCAATACAGCATGATGTTCATTTAATAAATTATGGTCGTATTTAAAGTAAAATAGACCATAAAGCGGTGTATGCTTTAGGGCGGGGCTACCTTGTGATTGACACATCGCTACCACGCTGTTGTCTGTGTTTTTGTCTTAGAACTTAAACCCTTTCACAGTGTGTTTTCAGTACACCGAAAATAATTGAAATATTTTGGCGACCTAAATGTCTTATTCAGCGTTTGGTTGTACCTAACTCCAACCTCTAGGGTCACTTCTCGATGGAAAAAAACTTAGCGCACTGACTGGCGGTTGATATGAATCTATTTATATCACTTGGAAAGAAAGCAAATAAGCGCATTTCCCAAAATGGTAGTGCCTTAAATGTCCAAAATGTCTTGACCGCACAGTGCAAGTTACCTGTTTATGATTTGGTACAGTAAGTAACTTGTCAAGCTGCAAGAGGAATATCTCCACAAACATCTGTATATCTTCAGAGTACTTGTCTCCAAATCTCACCGGGAAAACCTCCTAAAAATATTGAGCAAGTGACATTGATTAACAGTCAGGAAGAAAATATCTCAAAGTCACAGAACCAGAGATGCCACCTACCTGGAAGAAGTGCTGCCTCTCCTCCTGGTCCTTAAGCAGGGTGTGAATAAGACCGAGGAGGCCGGGTGCAGACGACCCAGCCCCTGAATCACTCATCTGTGAAAAAGGGCGACAGTCAGTAAGTTCTGGTTGTCATTTAAGAGGAAAGAATAGAAAAGCAGAGAACGCATGAAACAAAGGCGACGGCACCTCTGCGTTCCACAGTGAAGTGATCACATCCAGGTGTGGCTGAATGGTCTCGATGTCTATCGTCTGCTCTGGGCGACACAACTCCAGTGTCAGCTAAAACCAAGACAAAATTGTAACAGTGGCAAGTGTGTTAAATTCCCGCCGTGCTCGCGTGTCTCTAGGTTGCAAAAGGAAACTCAATATCGCAACATATTAATGAACTCATATGGTACCTGAGCCCGGAGGCCGAGGCTCAGCAAACACCTCTGTCTGGGATGAAGAAGCTCTGGGACAATCTCAGTGACTGCGGTCACAAAGTCGTCCAGCAGCCCGTAGTTGGCCACAACTTTCTGCTGGACAGTTCCCCAGATAGCTGCGGAGAGCAGCCGGAGCGGTGGGACCAGGAGCCGCAGACAGGACAAGGGCAGAGGGGGAGCTAGAGGAGGGGAGACCATGAGTTGGTTTTTAAAAAGCAGTGACGCAAATAGGTTGGCGATTCAGGAAGAACAAGTTGTGATAAATGTGCAAGTAGAATAGATTGACATTTAAAAAATATAATAAAAATAAAAGTTAAGAAGGTAAAATTAGGCAAATTTCCTATACGCAAATAATGTGATGCCAAACAGGCCTACCATTCCAAATTGTGGTATGTCCATGCTCCATTTGTACAGCATCATTTGGTCATTTTTCTTAAAGTTTCGGTCTGTTCATTTGAGATGTTTCAACACATTGCTTGCTTCGGCCCTCACAGTTCTACTTTAATGGAAGGAAATGATCGAAATGACAAGAATACTAAATACAAAAGCTAAACTTCTCTCGCGACGGGTTTCAGCGCATGGTTTGCATGCCGAACTGTAGAGCAGATTCAGACACATCCTGGAGTTTCATTTCAAGGGCCATGTGCCTCTGGAGGGGGGTGGGGAGCCAATGATGCCTTAATTTGACGGATTCATAACGGAGTTCGTCGTGCCGTGTTTGAGTAAGAGAGGCGACGTTAGAGGACCGTTGAACCGGAATACTGTCCCGCAACAGACCTGCGCAACACAAACTAACTAACAAAGCTCATGGCATGAATAACTCCTACGATAAACCCGGGAAGAAAGACAATGTAATATATATTTCTAATGTTCACATTTCTTTTGTTGAAACGTTAAACGACGTTTATCGAAGAAACACACATTTCAAAGCCCCCGACGTTACACAGCGGCATGTTTTAGAGGTTATGGAACGAGGCCACGGCGATGATGTCACACACAATAATAAAAGTAAATAAAATATGTTAGTGAAACGTGACCGCTACCTGTCTTCTCAGACACGTGACGCATGACTTCACCGGTGATGTATCCTCTCTAAACCGGCAACACGATGACGTTAAGCGGTTACAGCCCAACAGAGTCCGCGTCTGGAGGAATCCGGGGACTCATTTAGCGGTAACTCCGGAAGTGCATACGATGCGGAAATGAATGTCTGTTGTCATAATGGGCAGAGACCGCGCAGGTGAAAGACTAGCTGGGTCCCTTGTGAGACATACTAACAGTATGACAATGGGATTACGATACTAAGATGGCGAGTAAATAGCAGCAGGCTTTGTTAAAACACCACCGCACCCCAGGTTTGTTTGTTTGTTGTCTTGGAGCGGGAGCCATGCCCCGGCGTGTTGCTTTACAATTGGCTGCCATTACCGCCTTTATCTCCATCTAATATTGAGCACGTCTTCAGTGCTAAACCAGTCTGCCCACGTGCTCGAGACTGCAGCCGCTGTCCTACTCAGGCTTGTTGTCCATTATGTGTCATCTACAGCTGAGGACACTGGTTTTTGTTGCGTGGCTGCTGGGTTACGTCGTCTTTCTGGTCTCCGTCAGGAAGATGTGGACGGGGAAATACGTCCGTAGCCCGCTCGCCCGCTCGCTGTTTATGAACATGGCGAGTGAGAACGACGCGGCCGCGATTGAGACACAAGAGGTATGCATTCCTTATAACCGCACCCAGTAGGTGAGGGATCGGAGCCCGGTTTGAAGAGACCAACTGCGGTCTATTCACGTGTGAAGGCCGGACTGGTGTGTGGGCACCGTTTCCAAATGGGGGGCTCCAGAGGTCCGAGTTGTTACATCTTTAAATGGAATGGCTGTCCAAAGAAGACAGCCTTAATGCCTTACTAACGTTATTTTATTGTCAGTGCTTTCAACTAAATGTGCTAATCTGTTTTAGGATTTCCTCTCTTTTTTTTTTTTCTTTTTTTTTTTTTTGCATATTCCAGTGTCACTGTAGTTTTTAGCAATTAAATGTATGCGAGCATGAATCCTGGCTGGATTAATGGCAGGATCCCAGTGTGTACAAATCATTTGAAGAGACCCAGAGCCTCAGATACGCGGGTACTATAATAAAAAATTAATCCTGCCCACAAAATGCCAAACATCAACTAGAAAAAGTAGAGGAGTGTCTGCTCGCTGGAAGTTGAGCTTGCTCAAGGTTTTTATTTGCGACATTGATAAACGTTTGAAATACCCAAATTGTTCAATCACATGAAACACAAAAAACATCTGATCAAAGGAACATATGTGTACAGTTATAAGAAGGTTCGATCTACATTCAAGCTATGAAGGTGGAAGTAGATTGAAGAAGCACCTACAGGAGGGAACTGTATTAAATTTGTCATAACTTTAGTTTTTCCCCTTTCCCCGTGGCTCTAGTGGTACCGCTGCGGACCCGACCTACTCGGAGAATCGGTGCGACCGCTCTTCGTCCAGAGCCACCTGGACACTGGCACCAAGGCTTTCCTCAAGGGCAGCGTGGAGAAGTCTGGCTGGCTGTTCACCCAGCTCTATCACTCGTTCGTGTCAACGGTCCTCGGCCCACTGGTCTCGCGCACCTCCATTAACGGGTGAGTGACACGGACGCACCCATCTCTCTCCCCCCGTAGTGCGAAATCGTGCTCTGACGCGCTCTCCTCTGTCTCCAGGTTTCTCGGGCGGGGCTCTATGTTTGTGTTTTCCGCGGAGCAGTTCCAGCGGCTGCTCCGGATCGACCCGGAGTGGAGGGCCGAGAGGCTCCTGGACCTCGGAGCCGGGGACGGGGGTGTCACGGAGGTGATGGGTGCCCATTTCAGAGAGGTCTACGCGACCGAGGTCTCGCCGCCCATGAAATGGCACCTCCAGAGGAGGAATTACAAGTGAGCAACTCAAATCTCCATTCAGTGCGAAATACATGACTAATCCCATCAGCACAACAACAGACTATATATGTCTCACTCGCCTCTCTGTTGCTCCGAGCTTCTCTTCTCTTGAGGGGAAATACAGTTTAGCATTCACTAATTAATTCAAGTCGCTTCCACTTTTCTGGGGGGGGGGGATTGTGTTCGGTGTTAGGCTACCATTTAATGAAACTCAACCTTTGCTCCACAAATACATCAATAAAAAAAACTTGGACGATTGGAATTTATTGGTGAATGAAAACTCGCGGCAGTAGAGCGGCGGTTATGACATCATCAGCCGAGTCAGACAGTCAGCGAGCTCTTCATTCCCAGTCAGGATGCTCGTACATATAATGTAGCAGGATAAAGAGTTGCCTTCTGAACTTCTCCAGTGAATAAAAGATACGAGGAGATATTGAACAAATTGAAGGTTTTTGACTGAAAAACTATGACATTTTACATCCTCTTGGACCGTTATTATTACTATAGATAACGCAAGATATGCTCGAAGACAAAACTTGATGTCATTATTAACACATAGCACCACCTTCATCGTAACATTAAATTTTTCTGGGAATGTAAAATCATAGTCTCTTAGTTAAAAGAGCTGATTTCAAACGAGAGATCTCTCTCTCTCTCACTCAGTCACTCACTCTCTCTCTCTCACTCACTCACTCACTCACTCACTCACTCACTCACTCACTCACTCACTCACTCACTCACTCACACACACACACACACACACACACACACACACACACAGGTAGACATTACTCCAATATATCTGTACATAATAGTTGCAAATTTAACACCAACATCACTTCAACTTAATTAAACTATTTTCCAAGCGTAAAAGCCTCAAACTATAATTTCCTTAAAGCCCTAAAAGTAACCGTCTCTCGTGCTTAGACTACTGGGTATCGACGAGTGGCAGCAGGTGGGTTTCCAGTACGATGTGATCAGCTGTCTGAACCTGCTGGACCGCTGCGACGATCCTCTGCATCTCCTGCGGGACATCAGGCGGTCGCTGGTTCCCGACACGGGGAGACTCATCCTGGCCGCGGTGCTTCCCTTCCAGCCCTACGTGGAAGTCGGTCAGTCTGGAATCCGCACACACGTGTATGATTTCCGTGCACTTCCCTCTGTCAAGCGTAATATAACCATTCTGTCTGTGTTTGTCCCCAGGTGGGAGATGGCAGCGTCCCAAAGAACACGTTAAAGTAAAAGGAAAAACGTGGGAGGAGCAAGTGACCAACATGTCCAACGAGGTCTTCCGAAGGGCGGGGTTTGAGGTGGAGGCCGTGACCCGGTTGCCGTACCTCTGCGAGGGGGACATGTACAACGATTACTACGTCCTCGACGATGCGGTTTTTGTTCTCAAGGCCTCAGAGGAGACGTCAGAGTCTGCCTGAACACCAAAATGCAACGTGGAACCATGGGAGACCCCACCAACTGCACCTGTGTATCGGCAGGTCGCTCCTTAATGGATTTTAGTGCAATTTTCATATGCTTCATTCATAAAACACAGTATTTCTGACGGTATTTCTTTAGAAATGGTGAGGCAGCTGTGAAGCTCAGGTACTGTAGATCTTACATTTACCAGCCATTTTGTGTGACAGTGATACCTCCTACTTTTTAAGCAAAAACAACAAACTGAATGGCAGTTTGCCTGTATTGAAATGCAGCTGAGGATCAATTCCTCTCAGACATGTCACTATGCTGTAGGTGTTCACTTATCCATGAAAAGTGTGAACTGTTATTGTTTCATCATCCTAGAATGGAAATAACCCTGGATGAATACTTCAGTTTGTGATGACAAGGATCAGTGTATGCACACACTTGATTTAACCATTGTGAATTGGACTTTTTGTATTTTAATGCTATTTTTTATCTTGTTTTTGTTTTACTTTTACTGCTATTATTGGTGAAATAATATAACAACATAATGAAAATAATATGAGGCCTTTTTAAAGCGAGCCTATGTAACTTAGGTTATCATTGTGTTTTAAACTACATTTATTTTTTATTTTACCACTAGGGTGCAGCGCAACAAGTTGAAAGTACAATATTATCAGGCAACAATTGCCGATATCCACATAACAGAAGCAGGAGCAACATTAGCATTTATTGGAGTTGTGTTTCTGGCCACCTGGTCTCTTTCTGCACTATGAAGAAAACCTTTTAGTAGAGTACTGTAACATGCAGTTAGAAAGAACGTGACTAGAGATTACAATGGCACCACTGTGGAAATACAGCATATTGCTTGCAGAATACTTTGAATATATTGTAATACTGTAATATATTCTGCGATGATAAACGGTTTAATTACAGTAGTGACACTGTAGAAATAACAGTAAAATGCTGGCAACCACAGCCGCCGGTACCAACTGGGAACTCGGGGCGTCGCTCCGGGACGGGGTCATTATTGAACCTCTCCTCGCTTATTAAAATGGAATTTTGAACAGAAAGGTTATACAAGCTTGTTGATTGCACTAACTACTACTGCAACGCCACTACTTCACACAACAATACAATATAGCTACAGTTTTCCCACATTAGCCACCACAAGTTACCGGTAGCAGCAAATCCCCTGAGTGCATTGAATTAAGCAAGGGTGTGGTGTTTTTTGTTTTTTTTACTTTTGAATTCAATTTTTTATTTGTAAGACAAAAATATTATTTAGTCTTTCAATAGTTACATGGTCTCGCTTTAAATCAGTGGTGCAAAAATGCACTATTAAAATAATGTCCCACAATTAATGCAATATTTGTATTGAAAGAGTATCATATGGGTCCTAGAATAAAAACAATTTACATTCATTTTCGGCGTTTCTCACTTGTCATATTTCCATGCCACTGATATAATGATGATTTTAGAGACTAGACTAGGCAGTCTGGATTACAGTCAGTCTGTAGCAGCAGTCCCAAACAGAAAATGAACCCCGTTAAAATAGGGTTTAGATTATGTCGTGTCTTTCATTTACTTAACCTTTGAACAGGTAGAGAACTGAACGTGTCACCACTGACTTCAAGGCGTTGTTAAGCTCATCCCGACGCATTTGCACCTGCAGTGCACAAACCAAAATGCATGGAAGGGGACTACAGGTTTCATGATATAACAAAAAATGCAAACTTCAGTGATTAACATCAGTTTCGTTTTTGTTTAAATGGAAATATCAACGTGTTCAGGTGTCAAGTATTCCCTACGCATAGCTGAGATGAGTTTCCTGGTACGTGTGCATCCTAGAGCTGAAAGAGGAAGCTCGTATTTACTGTACTTCTTCCAGAGCGTGGAGGCAGCATTCACATCGCATAATTTATGCAAATGAGGCATCCCTGTCTTCTGATTGGCTGAGCGCACGGACTGTTTCCCGTCCTGCATTGGGTGCCGTTGTCTTGGCCACGTCCCCAAGCCACGTCGCGCTTTGCTCGCCATTTTCCCACCTTCTGAAGCCAGAAACGGTCTATTTTAGTGTAACGCTGTCATTCAACGCTGTCAGACCGTAAACTAATCGTTACCTGCAGACAAACGGAGCTCTTCATAGAGTCTTAACATCGGGTTACCTCTGCCGGAGCTCCCAGAAACATGAACATTTTCAGGCTAACCGGCGATCTCTCCCACCTAGCAGCCATCATCATCCTGCTGCTAAAAATATGGAAAACCAGGTCTTGTGCCGGTGAGTAAGTCCGTCGTATCCTTTACAGTTGGCACGACCCTCCCTGTCTAGCACAGAAGGTGTCTTCAAAAGTCTCTCCTGTGAAACCTCTTCTGTCACGCTAGTGGAGCCTGTTAGCCGCCTCTCGGCTACGTTAGCCGGTGGCTAGTAGTGCTGACGTTAGCTAGCCGTCGTGTGTGACCCTCGCTGTCACTGTGAGGAGCGTGGCTGACTGGAGCGCGACGTGGAGCTGGATACACGCTCGTGTCGGGAAGAAAATACACAAAGCCACCTGTAAAGTCCAGCTAGCAGCAGCAGTCTTGCTAGCTAACATTAGCCCCCACAGTGCAGCGGGCCCCGCAACGA